>CM047430.1:48202128-48779628 GCA_026168455.1 Theocolax elegans
CATTGACTGTCTAACATATATTTCTATTCCACGTGGATAATCCTAAAATAGCAAGTAACAAATCTTTTCCCCTGCTAATAGTACAATGACGCCATTTTGGAAATGTTCCGGACATAGAAAAATTTTGAAAAAATTCAGGTACCCTTATTTTACTGTCTAACATATATTTCAATTCCACGTGGATAATCCAAAAATGGCAAGGTTACAAATTGTTTTCCCCCACTAATGGTACATTGACGCCATTTTGAAAATGTTCCGGACATAGAAAATTTTGAAAAAATTCAGTACCTCTTACATTGACTGTCTACAATATTTCAAATCCACGTGGATAATTCCATAAATAGCAAAGTTACAAAGCATTTTCCCCCACTAGTACGTTGCGCCATTTTGAAAATGTTCCGGACATAGAAAATTTTGAAAAATTCAGGTACCCTCTGACATTGACTGTCTAACATATATTTCCATTCCACGTGGATAATCCTAAAAGCAAGTAAAAATTGTTTTCCCCCGCTAATAGTACATGACGCCATTTTGAAATGTTCCGGACATAGAAAATTTTTGAAAAAATTCAGGTACCCTCTGACATTGACTGTCTAAAATATTTCCAATCCACGTGGATAATCCTAAAATAGCAAGTAACAAATCTTTTCCCCCCTAATAGTACATTGACGCCATTTTGAAAATGTTCAAGACATAGAAAAATTTTGAAAAATTCAGGTAATCGTACATTGACCTACTTGTGCTGACATGCCATTGAGGGTATTGTTTTCATTCTATATAAATTATATAGTTTTTAATGAAAAAAGGTGAGAAAATAAATATTTATTTATTTAGTAGATTTATGTAAATTATTCAATAAATAAAATTAGAGTTAAATAATACCAAAATAATAATATTATGTAACAAACAATCTTTGAAAAAATGTTTGAAAAAATGTTATATTAATTATTAAAATATTTATATACTCACGTATATTGATTTAATATAACCAATTTTCACATCATTTTGTACCATCGCATGTTTGGTAGATTTAGAATTTTCTTGTATTAAAGTCAACTCGCCTTTTTCAGTATCTTCGTTTACACAAGCATCTAATTTTTTTTCAAATAATGTTTTGGCGCGTCTTTTAAAATTTGACGCATGTTTTTCTGGCATTTACCACTTAACCCACCAAATTATTGAAATATATGAAATTTCAATAGCAATAGTGACCAATTTCATACTGTTGACATAGTAACAGCTTACCTCATAACACATATGTTTATATAGTTATTAGGAGAGAAACGTTTCTTTGGCGTACAAGTCTAATTATAATACAGCGTATAAATTACAAATTTAATAATTAAACATGTATGTCTTAGTTTTTTGGCTAAAAAGTAAGACTACTAGTATTATTAATCACGATCTTTTGGTTCCTCCGAAATCTGAGGGTGAAATTACATTCGCAAAATACGAAAATCAACGCCTATATAAAGTAAAAATAATTAAAAAAAAGTGGTAAGTACATTTATATATGTATGTGTATGTTATAATGCAGCGGTTAGAAAAGTAAAAATCTGGGGGGCTAGTTAGCTGTATATAATGGCTCTCGCGCCTATACTTGCGTCAGGCGCTATCGCGCCTTTTGATTTACATCCAACTAAAAATATGTTAATAAATTGCAAATAAAGATAATTATTAACAAATTACTGAAGATATTATATATATATATGTGCCTATTAATAAATACAAATTAAACGCGATTTTAGGAATAGGTACTGGTGTTTAATAATAATAACGTAACCGACGCGGTAGCGGAGCGGCTGGGGCACACCTCGGCTGATCACGAAAGTTAAACAGCATTTGCTACGCGCAGTATTTGGATATATGGGTTACCCATAATTCTCGTGCGGCTTTCCGGATCGGTTAGGTGTTTTTTCATGCTTCACAACGTGAGCGGGATGTGTGGCACATTCGGTTTCGGTGTTTGGGCCTACGTAATTTGACCTAAACACCCAAAAAGAATGTTTCAATACACATATAGGTTTTCCCTTGTTCACGGGCATAACCCCAGGCGAATCCGAGGCAGTGAAGTTATTCAAGGAGGGGTATTAAGTATACCGTAGGAAGTGCCAAAAAGATGGCACAAAAACAGAAATAAAATAAAAAATAATAAACGTTACTATTATTAAACACAGTTAATAAATAATAGGCGTATGTATAAAAAATATCTTTTTTAATTTTTGATAACTTCTTAAATTAAATATAAATAATATTATAATATATAGATATAATATAATGTTAAATATAAAACAATAACAAATTAATAAATCTAATATTCTTTTTGTTCTAATCTAAGTACTATTTTTTTTCTTTTTTAATTTTTTTTTAATTTCACTCATTTTTTGTAATTCTTTTTTTCCTTGCCTCAATATTTCTTTCCTTCTTGTAACATTTTTATGAGCAATCTTTTCTTATTGTTTCATTTTAGTTTCTTCTCGCAATTTCTTCTTTTCTGTCAATTGCTGTTCTTTGAGTTTTTTTTTATTTTCTTTTTCTTTTTGTTAATTCCACCAATTGTCGGTTATACTTCCTGCAGGTACTTTTGTGATTCCAGTTTTTTTAAAGAATCCTTTTTTTAGCTAAGTAATCTACGGGTAACGTAAAACTTTCTGTATAGGTTTTATTAGTTGAGAAAATGTATCCTTGACTTTGTTTGTCTGTCTTTTCTGTAAAATAAGTCTTCGTTAGTATGTAACATTACACACAGTATGAAAAATTGCAGCAAGATTGCAGGAAGCTTGCATGAATCATTCGGGATGTTTCAGAAAGCTTTTGTGAAAGATTGCTGGAAGCTAAAAAGGTTCCAAGGAATATTGCAGGAATCTTCCTAAAAACATTGTAGAAATATTCCTTGGAAGCTTTCAAAAATATTCTAGGAAACTTTATGAACGATTCCACAATCTTTCAGAAAGATACATGAAATCTTTTCGTAAGCTTGTTCTTATTACTTTGGAAAAACTTTCGTGACAGATTGCTGCAGTCAAAAATGTTAACGTTCCCGCCTGCAAAGTTTCGAAGAATATTGCAGGAATAATTCTAAAAACGTTAGAAATATTTTTGGGAAGTTTGCGGAACAGTTCCACAATCTTGTAGGAAGCAACCGTGAAATCTTTTTGCAAGCTTCTACTTAATAATTCGTAAAAGTCAAAAATTTTATGTCAGTTTAACGCCTGCAATGTTCCGAGGAATATTGCAGGAATATTTCAAGAAAATTGGTGAAATATTCCTTAAAATCTTCCAGAAACACTCACAAGCTAGTACGTTATGACTTTGTAAAAACTCGCAATCAAGTTTGCTGCAAGCGAAATTGTTTACTTCATATTAGCGACTACAAGATTCCAAGGAATCATGCAGGAATTTTTCTTGAAACATTGTTGATATAATCTTGTAAGCTTTCAGAATCGCTGCAGGAAGCTTCTGGAACGGTTCCGCAATCTTCCAGGAAGCTGTTATGATATATTCTTGTATGCTTGTAATTTAATACTTTAACAAGGTTTATTGCATAATTTGTGAATGATGTCACAAAGCTTTTGTAAATTATTGCTCATAGATAAATTGGTTAGGAGTAAATCAATATGTCAATAATATTGTTAATTATATAATGTGTCAATTTTCAAAGAAATATTGATGAATAATACTTGTATTTTTAAGGGAACATCGGAGTCGATACAAAACTACACGCTTACCGACAGTATCATACTTTTCGTTATTTATCTACAATTTTTGATATTTACTCCTTATTTTTATCATTGCGTATTTTTAGTACATATCAAAAACAAATTTAAATAACGAAAAGTGCTTTATAGAAATCTGAAGCTACGACATCCTTTTAAGAATTTTGGCACCAGAGCGCCACTCTATCTTAACAGTATATTTATGAAGAATAGTGCGAAACTATAATTATAATGCAACGTAACCTGAAAAAGCCTGAATAGTGCCGTTTTTAATTTTTATCAATAACTAAATTAGTTTTTGGGGATTTTTGGGACCAGAGCCCCATTCTATATAGTACTACAAGTAACTTGTCAAATTTTCGTGCAAATTCATTGGGTATTTACGAAGAATAGGGCAATAATGTTTCAGTTTATCAGGATAGAGAGAACATGTTTCAAGAAAATTTTTCGCAGGAAGAAGAGCTAGTATAATGCATCGATTTAGAAGGATTGATCAATAAACTGAAGGGTCAAACCAGAGCTTGAAAAGTATCTGGACACTCGATAAAAGCGGATACATTTTTAAAAAATGTTATTATAGCATAAAAAAACGTTTGATGTTAAATATGTTTGATCTCGATTCTAAGTTAATGACAATCATTTAAAAAATGTATCCGACGGATAAATTAGTCGGATACTCGGAATCCGAAAAAAGTATTCGACGGATATTTTGTTCGGATACGTTTTTAAACGATTGTCATTAACTCAGAATTGAGGTCAAAAATATTTAACATCAAATGTGTTGTTTAAAAATGTATCCACTTTTATCAAGTGTCCGAATACTTCCCAAGCTCTGACTCAGACTTATGAGTAAGAAGAATGAAGACTGTTCAAAGGAGTTTTACTTCACGCAGGCAACATTTATGTCCTGATACCACTGGCCCATTCAATGATGCTAGAAGAAAGTTATGAAAACATGCAAAAGATGGTAGAGAAGATCAGTTACGTTGAACATAAGAAGCATATCTGTGGCGATTTAAAAATACTGTCTATGATATTGGGCCAACATTCCGGCTATACTAGAAATCTCGTATATTTGTGGAATAACAGATAGTGAATGTCAGAATATGCGAAATGAATGAGCCAACAGTATGAAAAATCATTCTCAGACATGAATAGAATGTATAAAATGATTTTATGATTGTCTTTAGTTTGCTTTAAATCAAATTGTTTCATTATGAAAATAGTAAAACTTAAAGATAAGGTATTGTTCAACTAAAATTGAAAAATGAAAGCAAAATGAATCTCATCAAGTATACGCAATAGATTCTCGTAATAATCCTCAATATAATAATAACGTTCGAGAATCTCGAAAATTGAAGCTTGTTCTCGAAATTTTGTAAAAATCTCGATCTCGATGGGCAAAATAAAAATGAGCGGATGTGGCTGCTATCAAGATTCGTTATTGTTTGTTATAAAGAGGTTGAGATTTAAAAAAAAAAAAATCCAATTGAAAACGTCGGCGCGCGTATCGCGCCTTTATTTTCTAGTAATAATGAAATTGTAACTTCGACTCTATTGATTTTTTAATTCAAAAGTCTTAAAAAAAAGCTTTAAGCAATACCTTCTTAATGGTCTATAGCTTATAAGTATAAGTGGCTTTAAGTCTGTAGAAAGTTATGACAATTTAAAGAAACACAAAAAAATTTCAAAAATTAACATGATAATTCGCCTATTTGAACTTCTAAACAAATTTTATATTTCTTTACATTATCATAACTTTTTACATATTTAAAGCCCATTTACAATCCACAGACTAATGGCATATAGTTTATGAGACGTTGACCTTGAGATTAGAAATTCTAACCCAGAAGGACAAATTCTAGACATAATTAGCACAAATATTACATGTAATTAATGTTCTATAGTAAATGTTGATAGTTTTTAAGATAAGTTTTGTAAGCACAGCTGGTGTTGAAAAAATTTGAAAAAACTCATTTTTTGAGGTTAGAATAACTTTTGAAGGAAAGGATTGACATTGATAAATATAATTTATTCAAGTCATCTATAAAAAATAAAGGCAGAGGATACCAGCCAAAAAAGTCAAAAATACTAATAACCTTATAGCTAAAATTAAAAAATTTCACGAATTGGGAGACGATAATCTACTTGCCGTGTTGTCTTTCCTTTGAAGATGCTGAAGTCAATAAGAAAATGTGAATGTGTATTGCAATTATACACAATTATGAATAATTATGAGTAGATACAGTATTGGAAATGTCAATTAGTGAATAAATAGTAGAAATTCTAACCATTGTTTTAGAAAATCGGTAAAACATAGCTTATTATTATAGCTATAAAATACCTATTTTCACTCTCAATCATTTAAAAATAGATAAATTCAGACAGGGTAATTACTAATTAATAATTGGTATATTGATGCAAATTTTCAAAATTATTAAAAATCATAAATATCTAAAAAAAATTACTCGTCAAGATTTATTCTTCATAAATGTTTAAAACTATACTTACAATATTGCCAAACTGTATTTAAAAGTTAATAAGCATTATAATGTACAGAATATTGTTACACAGTTGTACTTAATTAAACACAATCTTGTATAATTATTTTTTATGCAATGCAAAGAACGCTGTATATAATTATTCATAATTGTACATATATTATATATATATGCGTTAATTCACTCAAATGTTGAAATTGTATTATTATCTATGAACACAGCACATCCTTTGAATCTCTCTATTGCGATCGCACGCATCCACCGGTTCAAAACATAGCTCGATTGTGTTATTTCGAACTTGGTACCGTATAGGTCCCAGCACCGAATTGAAACGGCACTAGTGTCGTAACGGGGGAGTTCAATGTTTTGCGGAACAGTATTAGTACGACACTCGTATTCTGAAATTATTATATTGGGAGTGCCGCGATCCTGAACGTATTTGAACTGACAGAATTCAATATTGGTTGTGTTTATTCACTATTTTGGTACTGACTGAACCCGTATGTATTGAAATAAATAAGTTCAACACATTTGGGTGTTCCCTCGTTCGAAAATTTCTTTGGAAATAGGACCATTATCTAATTATATTATGACGAAGTTTACCTGTAAATCTCAGCTAAATCGGTCAAAAATTGATTGACAAGAAGAGATCTCGGCCTTTCAATCACGGATCTTATTCAAACTTTAGGACTTGTTTTGTAATACAAAAATATGAAAAAAACCAGAATTTTAGAATCCCATGGGTATTTTTACCTAAGTTATACGTAATTAAAGGAAAATATTAAAAAATAGTTGCTTTACTTTAATCGTTTATAACTCCTAAATGACTGAACAGAGTCACTCGAACTAAAATTTAAAATTAAGTTTGAATCGAGTGGAAGAAAAATGAACGATAACTTCTAGAGACAATTAGCAAACGATGTTACACGTAATGCTCTATAGTAAAAGTTGATAGCTTTTAAGATAAATAGCGATAAACACAGATAATGTTGAAAAAAACCTCGAAAAATTTAACGTTTTGAGGTTAGAATAACTTTGAATGAGGCCTGCGATGACTCGGTCGGTAGGGCGTCGGGCTCGTAATCTGGAGGTCCCAGGTTTGATTCTCGGCCCCAACTGATTGATACAAGCACCACTGGCGAATGTATTTTCAACAAGTGCTTTCTTCACCATGACATCGTATGACCTCCGTTGCTGATTAGCACCGGTTTGGGAGCATAAAAAGAGCGACGTTAAAATAATAAAAAAAAAAAAATAATAACTTTGGACAAATACATTCCAGTAGCTAAAAATTTAAAAATATTTAAAAATTTTGATCGGGCCACTTGATAATATGAAAATACTTTAATGAATTACAAAGTTTGATGAAGTTTAAAAACATTATTTTATACTTTTGAGGAAACAAAATTGACGATTGTACTTTTTTCAAGTAGAAGCTAACGAAACTATCCTTTAAAGAAGTTGAGTTTCATTAATTTGTGCTTTAAATTATAGAACAAAACATGAATTTGTACCTTTAAAAATTAAAAATTAATTAATTTAAACGTCTTCAATGTTCAAATTAATTAATTTGTACTTTAGAAAAAACAAAATACGATATTGTACATTTGAAAAGTACCATTTACTAAAATTACCCATTTCAGAAGTACAAATTATTAAATTTGTCTTTTTAAAAACAAACGAAATAAATTTTTAGTTTTGAAAAGTACAAATTGATGAAATTGTCATTTATGAAAGTTTCAAATCTTAAATATAAACTTTTAAAAGTTTAAAACATGACTCTTTTATTCCAAAAAGTACCAATTGTAATAATTATCATTTTAAAAAGTTGAAAATTTTTATTTATACTTTTTAAAGTACAATTTAGCATATTTTCTACTTTTCTCGAGCCACTTTTCGTACTTTGGGATTTAGAGTATATGTAGTACAAAAATATGTATTAATATAGTATGACACAATATATTGATTTATTCAAAAATTTTTCCGCAGTTTCCCCAATTACATAAAATAAAATACATATACCATATTTACCATATATTATTATTGAATATCTCTAAAATTATTCAACCTTAAAAATGTAGACGACCATCTAAAGTATATATAAGTTTATTTATTGAAATGTCTACAACAACATTTTTTTATTTCCATGCATGAATTTTGTCAATCACAAGAACAGAACAATATTATTTGCTGTCCCTTGTCAGAAATGTTGCTTGTTGTGATATAGATAGCTGAAACAAATCTTAATTTTTATCTAAAACACTTATTTTTACAAAAAACACGAAATAATCGATACAATTTTTGCCGCGAAATTTAAATTTCTAAAGAGGCTTCGGCGTCGCCTTGGTATAAATTACTGAATGTTAATATATTATGTCTATTAGATTATTCGATATCATATTAATTATACTTACAATTTTTTTACACATCTCGCAATTTATTTTAGACGTATATATAAGTATGTCGATCGGTTGAGAACGTTATATTTTGTATCCATCCATATGCTGAAATGTTAATGTGTTACACCGGTGAACTGTTTTCCGTACATTCTTTGTGTTTTTTATAAATTTCACGTATTATTTTTACCTTTGCGATACAACATTTAATGTTATGTATATTTGTTTTGAATAGGCAGGGTCTATTTTTTGTTATAAAAACGACGAACGAATTCAACACTCCTTTTTATAAAAAAACATTAAAAATTAATATTTGTTATACGTTAGTAGTCGATTAAAATATTCATAACTTACTTAAATCAGTTCAGTAACTTTGAAAATTCACTTTCTCTATCTATCGCTCTCATCTCTCTCATTTATCTTTCTCGCTCTCTCTTTCTTTCTAGAAGAGACACAATAATTTACATTCGATAAAATTGATAAATACAAGTTCTACGATGTAAAATAATCAACAAATTTGTCGAAAAATAAAAATAACAGTAATAAATCTGCAGTCTTTTAGCTATATTAACGGTGGTGCGAACGATTAACGTCTTGAGTTTTAGCGAGCATTCGTGCTGCAATACTGCGCTGGAAGAAAGTATACGACCAAGCGGTCGTTTCACAATCGATTGATTTTTCGTATATGTAAAATACGTAAAACTCAATTTAATATTGTAAAATAATATTATTAAGGATATGTCAAGCCTAGATTGTAGGGATCTACTTTTCACGTCGTTTAAAATGTTAAATTAAAAATCGGGAAAAATTCATAAAATTCATACCTTTAAACGTAAGGGAAAGCCTGACATTGCAACTATTTTGAAAACAAAAAATAATTTATTATTTAATTTGGAGTAAACAAGATTTTGTCGGTAATAGAAATAAGTTCTATTTCAAACACAAAAATTATATTGATATTAACAATTTAAAAATCTGAAAAAAATGATAGATATTGTTCATACAAGAAATTATCTTTGTCAGATTTTTCAAAATAATAACCCATTAACATATAATCTTGTCAGGGTTCGACTGATCCCCTAGACTGAGGTCAGATATAAAAATTTTCACTAAAAATGAAATATTAGAAGATTATATATCCAAGAATAAATGAATACTTATAGTGTATGAAGGCTGCACAGTGGATGTCTTTTACAGATATGAAAAATCAATTGACTGTGAAATATCTGCATCCCAGTAAGTGAAATAAGAGGGAAACTAGTGGACCACCGATTTCCGAGGCCGAAGTATGATATATAAATGTGTAGATGCAATAAATAAAAAGAAATAAATAAAATGTGCGAGTGCAGAGGATGCTAATCAGGGATCCTTCTTGGCGGACTTGTAGAGCCGGTATACTAGTCATTGGGCAGGCTGAGCCTGCACCGCCGTCTCCAAAGCCTTGTTCTCCTCGCTGAGAAGGGTAACCTTCTCCTCGTATTTACCCCGAAGATCCTGGAAGAGCCGAAGCTGCGTCTGGTACTCTTTCTTGAGGTCCGCGTTCAATCTTACCGCTGCGTCCATTTTGTTGATCATGCTGTTGTGCCTGTCGCGCTCCGCGGCGATCCTCGACTCCATCTTGTCGACGTCTTCCTGCAGGTGTTTCACCTCCATGTTCCGGATGCTGAGCATATCCTTCGTGATGGCTACGACCTCTTTGAGCGAGCTCACTTGGTTACACAGAGCTAATATTTGACTCTCCTGATTCGCAACTCGGCGTTCTCGCTCCTCCAGGGTCTCCTTCGTTTTCACCAACTTGGCTTTCAGTTCCTCGATCTCTCGGGACACGTTGATTTCACTCTCGCTCGAGGTTTGCAGCTCCTTCAGCTTCGACTCAGCTTCGCTCAGCTTCTTCCGGAACTCGTCACGCTCTTCCGTCCGTTTCTGCAACGTTCATTTACATTACATCATTATATCTATACGTTACGAGTGATTAAACTAATGAATTACCTATTCACGTGCAGTTTTTAATTAACGGGATGTAAACCCCAAAAAACAGAACAATCATTTATTCTTTAGAGGATGTCGGACAGAGAAAATCGTCATTTTTAATATTTTTTTATAGACGAAAGAATAAATTTTTGAAAAAAAAATCCTTAAAGCCATGCCCTTAGGCATGTTCTGAAGAGTATATTCAAATATTTTCATATTTTGAAATTTGTAATTTAATTCTGATTTTTACGTTGAAAACTCATCTTTTTTTTAGACGAATATTTACCGACCGAAAATTGTTTATAAATTTAGTAATAACAAATTTATTTTTTCTTAAAAAATTAAAACGCCATGCCCTGCCTTTTGTTTCAAACTACCAATATGAATTTTTTCAGATTTTTAAAATTCTTATGTTGAAAGGTGTAGATCTCTGTAACTTGGGTCCGACATCACGTTAAACGAGCAATTTAATTTATCGAAAAAAACGTTCATGTCGATGTTGCGCGTTCCTTTGAAGATAATCTGAGAATTTTCAAATTTGTTTCATTGTTCATTTTCAAATTTTTTTTATTGATAAGTCACCAAGATTTTCGTACAAGCGTGAATAATTGTTTTATAGTTATATGTATATTGCCGACCAAAAAAATTATTAACGTGTAATTAGTTAATAATTAATTGTTTCGTATAAATTTCTCTGTTTCAGTATTCTATTTGTTTTTAACAGTATATTTTTAATTTTTTCACATTTTCTTTATAATTAAAGGGTTTAAAATTTTTGGGACTTTCTAGGTAGATCTCTGCAATTTGGGTGTCCCTTTAAATAAGAAAATGATATATCGAATTAAAATCACCTTTGATATATATATATATATATATATATATATATATATATATATATATATATATATATATATATATATATATATATATATAATATTAATTTATTATCAAGATTTATATTATACTTAATTATCTCTCTATTTATACATCCGTTTTACAACTACTCGAACGAATATCTAGGAGCATTATTTTGGAGACACTCACCGTGCGCTTTTCATATTTCTATTATAGTTATATGTTTAATTTTAACCTCTCTCTCTCTCTCTCTCTCTCTCTCTCTCTCTCGTCCCAGCGTTATAATCGTGTTATGCTCACAATTTATTTATTCGCGTAAACGCGATATACTCAAATGTTAACCAAGAATGTTACGATAAAAAGAGAAAAGGGGGATGAAATCGTATATTACTATATGTACTTACTTCGATTTCTCTCTGCAACTCTGTCAATGCACTGGACTCGTTTTCCTACGCATTAATTTGTGTGTAAATATAAATATGTGTGGGATTAATCTCGCAATTAAATCGTCGTGCAATACATTTAATCGTCACCTTTTCCATCGTCGTTTCCTTGTGATTTGCTTCACCAGTTTGATCTTTCAATATTTGACAAACTGCCGGCGATTCTACCTTCACAGGATCATTTACTTCTACCCTGGTGTTGTCGGTTTCGTTTTCCACTTGCGACATTATTCGTTGTCGACTCAGAAAAACCTGTCTGAATTAAAGTATTATTAATTAATCAAAAAGAAAATAAAGTGAAGCGCACGACGTTTATTCGTCTCGAAGTTTGACGCGAAATGTCTCGATACCGCGTATCCTTCGCGCTGTCGAATGTTTTATATTTTTCGTGTCGTACAATTATGCTGCAAGAGGAAATATATGTTTACACGTTGTAGTAAATATTACTATGGAGTTAAGTAATCGAGGTATAAAAATTACTATAAGTTTTATGGCAACAATTTACTACGCGTGTATATACATATTGTGATAAATTTTCCAAAAGTTATATGTATATTGTAAATTGTTTCCTGTGCAACATATAGTATAATTACTCAACCCTATAGTAATTTTTTGTACAACATTTTTCTCCGCGTAAGTATATATACGCGTTATATTGCACTTGCCGAAATTCGTCAAATAAAAATGGTCGCGTTGATTCAACAGATATATATACATGTATCTATACTTACCGTTGAATATACGCGTTCGATCCGGGTGACTATCAATCGTTATTGTAATTGTATATCGTTCACGTGTTTACTGAGGGAATGCACAAGAGTTTAACGGAAACGAGGCATGCCGCGCGTAAAAGGCAACGTTACCACTGTACCGCAGTTCTTTTACGAATGATCGCGTATTATATATACACGCACACAGAACCGTGATCCAAACTACCAAGATATACGTTTTATTTTTGGACATCTCCGGTCACTCTATTTTCGAACAGTCGTCGTCGTCGTCGTCGTAGTCGTCGTCTACGCGAGCACCGCTTCGTTTCCTCCCTCTCTTTATTTAATTCTCTCTAGGTGCGGCTACAACGTGGCACATCGGCCTCCATCGAATTATTATATTATTTATTTATTTATTTATTTATTTATCGAACCAGTATTCAATTACAACAAATTTACATCTCATAATTATTAATATTATTAGTATTATGTAAGTCAGGACAAGTATACCTATAATTATCATATTGTTATTTTTTTTATTTTATTCAATTATTTTATTTTTCTTATTTGTATTATTTTTTTATTTTAATATTTATTTTAAAAAATATTTATTTAAACAAATGTATATTTTTAATTTATATATTATTATTACATTAAAAAAAGGTATTTAGTGAGTTACATAAAATACTTGTTTGAAGAGTTGTGTGAACCAATCATTTTTCAATATAATATAGGAAATATTTAAGACGGAACGAAATTTTAATTGAAAGCGATATTGTGACAGGTGTCGGATCACCTCGTAGTTTATTTCAGTAGTCCCGCACCCTGATCCCTATAGTGCAGCGTGACACTATATATATATATATATATATACCTATGTACCGTATTTGAAATAACTATATTAAATATTTATTGCAAAAAGATGTAGATTTTTGTTCCAAGCGATATTATTCTGAAATATATGAATTAGAATCTTGTTGAAATAAAAATTTACTTGCTGTATATAGTGATTATATTATAGCTAAGCGAATTCCTTTAAAAATTACGTATAAATAAGCAATTGAATTTTTATTGACATAAGGATATTTAACAAGAATTGTCCGTTTATATCAAACAAAAAACCATTATTTTTTAAGTGTATATTGCTTGCTCAACAAATATTTATTTAGACTAATCACACAAACATTTTATTGAATTCGCTAAATTTTCTTGCCACTGTAAGTATCATCTGCTATCATCAGACTACATTTTCACGCAAAATGTAGAATGCGCGTGAAGAACATCGACATATTGCCAAAACTAAGTCACTACCATTTTAAGTGAAAATTTCACTTAAATTTAGTAATTTTTCATTCAGGGAGTATTTATGAATTTGATTAGAATGCGATTAACATAGGTTCAGTACGGTCAATGTATAAATCAATTTTTGCAATTTTTTATAAAATCAAAAATCACATTGAATATTTAATTAAAATTTGTTATGTTTATATACTCATAAATTCCTCAAGAAGGTTAGAAAAACTTAGGAATGGACGAATTAGTTCATTATTTAATTTTACAGTAATAAAATGTTTCTTAATTCATGACACATATATGGCTCACACCGCTTTAAACCTGTTAAATTCTGATTAATTGAGTCACTCAGTTTTCCTTCTAAACCAGTCATTCTTTGTAATTTTTTAATTTTGTAATTTATGAACTAACTACTTATAATCATTATTTAACAGGCAAATTACTGTAAATTCCATTATATACGATTATAGTTTATGATAAATTTTATTATAATTCTTAAAATATTTACTACAAGATTTGTAAATTTTAATGTACATTATAGTAATTTTCCTTAGCTTATCACTCTGTGATTTCTTTACTAGAAATTGTAATTTTGACAAAAGATTTTATATTTTTAATACTCTCTTCGTATGCAATTTCGTCGATTCACGTACGCATAATACATATATTAATAAATTGCACATTTTGTTTCGTTTACTTATTAAACGAATTTATTAAATACAAGGAAAGGAGGGTGATTCGAGGATAATGAAGTATCGTGCAACTTATATTTAAAATAAAACACAGCAATTAAAGTAAATCAAAATGAGATAGAATATTTATTAGAAAGGCAAAATACCGGCATTAAAAAACCCTAGATTAAGTAGGGAAAAAGCCTTGGCATTGTTAACATTACAATTATCAAAAAAGATTAAAATACAAATAAGGCAAATATGTAAATTATTAATTAAAGTCGTAACGAAATTTTACTTAACCGCGGAAACCCAATAGTATATTGCGTCGTTATACATATATATACACTGAGAAAAATTTTGTAGTTTAATTACTATTTTAATGGTAAATTGAGGACAGACTTGCACAATTATAAAAATTGCTATTACTCTGAGAAAAATTTGCTAGTATAAATTACTATTTTAATGGTAAAAGGAGGACAGACTTGCATAATTATAAAAATCTATTAATAGTGGCAATTTTTACCACTATTAATAGCAATTTTTATAATTGTGCAAGTCTGTCCTCCTTTTACCATTAAAATAGTAATTTTTACTAACAAATTTTTCTCAGTGTAATAATGGTAAAAATTGTCATAATAATGGTAAAAATGGTCATTATTAATAGTAATTTTTCCAAAATATGTAGCCTCTTTCACTATTACTAATAGCAATTTTTTCAATTATGTAAATCTGTTCTCCTTTTACCATTAAAATAGTAATTTATAGTAGCAAATTTTTCTAAGTGTATATACTTATGCGAATACTCTTGCCGTTGCTTCGAGCTCGTATATACGTGCGCCGCTGGTCCTCGCTATATTAAGGTGGTCCGTCACCCAGGAGATCCTTCACTTCACCATGGATTACGTCCTGGACTAGCATAGGCCACCAGTATGCTCTATCTCTCAACCCGGGGCTGGCAGTTATACAACAATCACCGAACCCGTGAGAACCCGAAGCCACTTGCACTTCGCCAAACTAATACTGAACCACCTAATCATGATGCTACCTATGGTCAAGACTCGAGCGGGGTTTCCCGGGTGACGCGCCACTGATGTTTATTAGCGGTAATAAAATCATCCGTGCAAGAATACCGAAATATACGAGACATTAATTGTTCACCAGTTGGAAAATCCCGAAGCCTGCTTGTACCTCCCTGTTTAAGCATGTCCTAAACTCGAATTCATCAAAACCTTGTACATTTAATGGAAATATCGTTATTACGTTCAACAATACGCAACGCGCCGAACTATAGATGATACAGAAAATAAAGATACTATTTCCCGCGATTCAAAGCGCATATTGGCGCGAACACATTTGATGCGTCGCGCTTTTTCTCTGATATACAATAAAAACATTAATATTTTTATTTTGACTGAAATTATTTATACAAATAAATAAGTTAATTATAAAAAGAAGTATTAAGGGGTCAAGCCTGGGTTAAATGTTTTAAATAAATAAACAATTATTATTAGAATACATTTTTTTTTTTAATATTCTTCTTACAAATTTATTTTTTTTACATAATATATATACATTATACTTTATAGTTATCAATATAAAAAATGTTTATTATGCATTTTTAATCCTGGTTATTAAACTTATAAAATTAAAAAATTGATCAATTTTTACAGTTGCCGCAGGATATTGAAGCACTGTTTGTTGAAACAACGTTAAAAATACGTTTGAAATACGTTAAAAAATATTACTTTCTTAAAATTAAAGAGGACATTTTAACCAAATTTAAACGTAGTTCAAACGTTTTTTAAGTATTCAATTCTAATGTTTAAAGGTTTTAGCCGCAACGTAATTTAAACGTTTTTAAGACATTGTGTGCTGATAGGGATATTATATGATTATAATTTTTATTATAAGCATTAAATTTAATTAAAAATATGTAAAGAATGCAGTAAAAACAAATACTGTTTGACAGTTGTGTACAATATCTCTTTCTCTCTCTCTCACATGACAAGTCTTCCATAAGATTACTGATTTTTCGGATAGCCTTGTCACGTGATAGAAAAAGAGAGAGGCATATATAGTGTTACAGCTGTTAATGGAAGTGTGCACCAGCCACACGTTTGTAGTTCAGTTTTGAGCTATTATAATATCAAGTAGAATTATATATCAATTATAATTATATAGTATCTAAATAAAATAAGTAAAAGAAATAAGTGGTTTATAAAACTGCATGAACAAATTATATCAGATAAGTATTTGCATAACCTTAAATTTATATTTTGTTTATGTCAAGAAATTGATTCTTTGTTTCTCCATTTCAGCATAACCAATGTGTCAACACTTAGATATACATTATTTGCAGTATAGGGATAAAATTATATCAACAAGTGTTTTCTTATGTTCAGTGTATTTGTGCTTAGTGTGATATTATGTGGTTAAAGTTATTTTATGTGTATTTGTGAAAGTGTTACAAACCTCAATATGCTCCAGTGGAATAAAAATCATCTTTTCTATAAGGTTTGACATCGCACAAAGCTTTATAAACTTTGGAGTCTCATCTCCAATATAATTAGCATATTTTATGCCATAAAGTGATTCAGCTCTTTGAAACATTTCTACAATTACATCTACTTCCATCTTGCCAGAACTACCAGTGTGGTTCGCAGAGCAATTAGTTTGATGTACGTTGTATCATTCTCTATATTCTTCTGTGCCTTCTTCTGGTCGCAATTCACATGCTCTGCAAATAGATTGCTTTGGAGAAACGTCAATTCCTTTTCCATTCTCATGCAGTGTCAAACTTGCAACACCTTGAAGAGAATTGGATCCTCGCTTCCTCCAAGAACTATCATCTGATACACTTATATGGTAATTCTGACTCGTTGAATCATATATTTGCTCAATAGCTGCTTTCATAGACTCTTTACCAACTTCTTTACAAATATTTTCTATCTCTGTATTAATATAATGTCATAATGACTGTGAGAAACTGGACTCGGCAAATCCATATTTCCACAAAAAGTAACTAAACCAGCATGCCCATGACCAAGAGTTCTCATTGTGTACACTATACTCTAATTTATTTCATAAGCATTACTTTCTTTTCCAACTTTTCTGCTCGAATCAATAACAAATACCTTATAACAGTTTGTATATGTTATTGTTATTTTACTTCCGAAACCTCTCACATCAACTTCAGAAAATTTAACTGTACCATGACAATCTGACAAACTAAAAATTCTTCTAATATTGGGAAAAGTAGTGATATATCTATAATTCTATTTTGTGTGCTACTTTCTTCAATGGTATCAGTTTTTAACTTTTTACTTGATCTGGATTATAGCTTTGGTGTTGTGAATTCCATCGATGTTGATGGAAGTGCATCGTAGTTGGTTCTTACTGATATGTTGATAATTTTTATATGAGCAGATGTACCAGGTATTCTATTCCTTGAGTCTGGCATTTTTTTACTGCTCTTTTTTTGTATAAATTTATAATTAATTTTTTAAAACTAATAAAATTTATAGTCAAAAATATACTTTTAATTTAAAATCCACTGAGTATTTACTAAAATAATGTAAATACTTTATCAATGCAGACAATATTAACTTCAAATAGAACTGTACGTATTTGTGCAGTATATTAGAGTAAAAGGAATCATTTATTTATCAACTGTTAAATTTGAATCGTATGGTAAAATAGATTTCTACTTTACCCAACTCTACGCTTGATAATTGCTTCGTTTAATATACTTGTATGTAAACGTCGAAAACCTTGCAATTATTATTTTAGTTAAATTAAAATAAAATGTTTTTTTTTGCAAAAATAATTTTAGAGAAAAAATGTCCATTAATGCTTACTTTATTCAATTATAACTTGAGAAAAAATTTTTTTTTTTTTCAAATTTTGGGATAATGTTTTATATAAGAAATACTTTTAAAAAAGTTAATAAAAAAAAAATCGATTTTTTGAGCAGTTAACCCAGGCTTGACCCCTTAAGCAGTAATTGAATAATACGTGATTATATATGCAAAATTGCATGTACATCAATAAAACACGTCTTTAAAAAAAATTTGCACGGAAAATAACTATAATTACTACATAATATTGAATAATCTAGTGTTTCAGTATTTTGATTTTGCATTTGGGTAAATATATATATAACAATTAACATTTTTGCTCGGCCGATAATAATCGGGTATGCGACCAGTACCCCTATTATCCAAAATGCAAGGATCTACTTTTATAAACCCAAAAATTTTTCAGAAAATCTAAAAAAATTCGTAAGTGCTACTTATATTATATATATAGAGGAAGCTGAGAGAGCAATTTTTTAAAATGATTATTTATTTTAATGTAATTATAATTTAATAATCGCTTTTCGCCGGTATTATGATCAAGTATTACATACATCTTTGCGGTTGCTCGATTGTGATAAAAAATGCTAAAAGAATTCGTGCATGGTATTAAAAGCAAGTGAAAAATCATTACTGAGAATTTTTTTGAAAAATATCCGCCAATTGATAATTAAAAGCAATAATTTCAATTTTTTAGGTAAAGATTCCCTCAAGCCTTTGATATTACATACGGTTACTTATTCAAAGATGTTCAAACATTATCTTTCTTAACCGTTTGGCGTTTGTATTTCCCACCTTTTTTGAGCGTGCGCGCACGTGTAGCTGCACCACGTGCTCGACCGCGAGACGGCCGAAATCCAGTCAACGTAAATACGTCTATAATTTTCTATATACTTACTTGAGAAACAAAATTTCCAAATGGATTAATTTCAACAAACAATTTTAGTTTAACATTTATGAACTTTTTTTTAATTCGTATAACCTACTATATTACTTACCGAGTGGTTTTATTCTCTACATGTTATACTAACTGTATATTCATTAAAATTCGAAAATATACTTTCGATGCGCGAGATTTAAAGTAAAAAATTGTTTCGTTGACTCGCGTGGTTCTTCTATATCGTGATATTCGTGATTCGTAAATCGCGTCACGTGTGCGGTGTGCCTGCCTAAACAGTGCTGTATTGTATTGGCCTATGTACCCTGCCGGCCGCCTGCAGCTTGCCTGATCGACCGCGATATCGTTTCCTTATCAACTCCGAGACTGACATTGTGGATTTCCATCGGTGAGGAAATTTATTTTACTTTTACCCTTCGATGTAAATAATGATCCTCTCGAATTTTTTGGTTATGCGATTGGCTTTCATTGTAGTAATCCAACCTTGTCATTTTCACGAAGAACCAAGCGTGTTGATTTTCCATTCAAATAATTTCATCATTCTAACCTAACATCTTGTATTTGTACTCGAATAACCTTACACACTGTATATTTTTTAAAATTACTTTTGATGTTGAGATTTCGTTGATTATTCATTTTACAACTTTTGATCTATTTTAAAGTATATTGTAAATAAATTTAATTTGTTGTCGACTGATGCAGTTGAGTTTTTATTTAAGTTTCATACAATATCTATGACTCTTAAAGATATATTTTTTTTAACGGAGAGAAAATTTTATTTTTCCCTTGCTTACTTTTTGTACTAATTTTTCTTATTTATATTTTATTGCAGTTTCCATGTAACATACTAACAATGTTTATTTAACGCAGTCTTTACAGTTTGTAATCAATAACAATGTTCTACTCCTATGTTTTTCTCAAAAGAAATATTTTCTTTAATTTTTCAGTTTTGTATTAATTGTTTTAGACAATCTATTTTGCTTTTCTAGTTCATTCTTTAGCAGCAGTCTTTATAAATAATAATAAAGTTTATCAAGTGTAAAAGAAAACAGTTGATTGAAATAATGTTATGAATTATAGAAAGTAATAATAAATAAAATTACATTAATAAACAAAAACTAAAAATGTAAACAAATACATAAATGTGCATTTTAACTGTACCAATTAAAAATAAAGCAGTTTTTCCTACGGTATTACTATATGCACGCCAGATTTATGCTATATTTATTGTTTCATATCCGAGCGTTCCACATTCTAATTATCTTATACATGTTTGTAATGTGTATCTGATTTGTTTTCATAGTCTATGTTTATTTTGTCACTTAGTACCTTAGAGCATATACTACATGGAGGAAGCACTGCGTGTTAAAATGTGTAGACGCTGTAGAGAGAGAGAGCGATAGTTTGGGTACCCTCTGTCTCTCTCTAATCGTTGAGAAAGAGTGGGGAGACCCCGCCACCCGCGCGAGCGGCGGCGAGCGCAGCTAACTTAACATGACAATATTACCGAAAATTCGTTAACCGTTTATTAAAATCTTATTGAATGATCAAATCAAATAGTGCAATGACCAAAACACTTTGTTTAAACTCAACTATAACAATAAATAAAATCTAAACCCTCAATGGGGAGATGATCATGAACCATTTCGAGTAAATTTAGAATAACTTAGTGTATGGGCGTGAGGGTTAAGGCGCGTGACTAATAGCTTTTTCTTTTTTCACAACCGGGGTTCGATTCCAAATGAAGTATTTTTTTTTTTTTTTATATTTGTAATTTAGAGCTTAGTAATGAAATTAATTTTCATTTTTCTTCTTAAAAAAGTAAAGTAATCAAATTAAATTTTGTATGAATTAATTATTTGATACATTTATTCATGCTAATAAAATAAAAATAAAAGTATAATATTCATTTATTAGTACGATTCACTGAACAATGAAACAATACAACAATATTTTATAAACAGCCGTTTTTTAAGTGTGAATAATAAATTTTCCGATATTTTTATAAACATTATTATAATAAATTGGGAATAAATAATATTGATAATATACAAAGATGCATGAAAATCGTAATACAGAACGCAATATTTAATACGTACAGAGCAACATATAACATGCTTAAATTATAATAAATAGAAAGTTTTATTTTTAATTGTAAGAACCAAAACAAGTTGTTTATTCATTGCGAAATAAAATCATTTTCGTATAAATTCTTCTAATTTTCTTATTTAATCGACTTTTCTCTGATTCGTAGTGATTAACTCTTACTCTTAAATAGGTAAAGATTACTTGTTTCAGTATAAATAATCTATGTTTAGAGGGGTCTTCAGAATGCTGGATTTGCAAGAGAGAATCTGGTATATTAGTTAATATACTTTGAAATAATGTATTAAACATGCCCTTTTTTGAAGTGTACAATAGCCTGAAATTTTTTTCAACGATTTTGCAAACATTTATGATATCAACCGAAGGTGAAAGCAAACCTCCTCGATTTTTTTTTTCTGTTAGACTAGAATGATTCACTTCCGATGTTAATAGTAAAGGGCACTGAAAACATCTACTCTTTTTTAAAATTGTTCTCGTAACAAATCCAGCAATATGAATGACAGTATTATCTATATACTTTTTATTTTTCCCTTTTCCGTAATAATCGTCGTCTTCGGAAAGAACATTATCTGTTTGCAAAAGTGTGTTACAATTCGGTGAATTCTCAGTTTTTGTTTCTTTTTTTTTCAACGATACTTGCAAAAGACTAGTCTTATCTAATGACGTGCAATTTGCATGGTTAGATTCTTTGACATCAGCGTGAACTAACAGTTTTTTCAAAATATTGATAAAGTGGTAACAGGTAGGATTGTTACTGTATCCTCCTTTACTCCGTACAGCACTAAAAAAAATCTCGAGATGATCCTGGGACAGTTTGTACGTTAACAAATAACCATTCAATGGCTTAATAAATGTATCGTAGACTCTTAAAACATTGTGTAAGGAGATTATCATGCCAACAAATCCAGTTTTTCTTGCACAGTTGACGACTGGAGTGCCGTCTGAAGTGCGTAAACCTTTAATGTAATCAGTTATATCCTCAACTTTTTTTGTTATCTCATTGATATTATTTCCATCTATGCCATTTTTAGATTTATTTTTATTATAATGCTCCCTTGAGTTTAAGATGTCGAAACCAGCATTTATAATCGAACAAAATTTAGCTGTTCCTTCGACATTTTCAAATTCAGGGCTCTGAAGCTTATCACGCATGTATCGTAAAGCAATACTAGAGCTTTCACTGAGAGTTTGAGCAGCTAAACGTACATTCATTTTATTTTGTTCGAAATCAATATGTTGTCGTCTTATTTTTGTACCTAAATGTAGCCCCTGAAAATCTTGCACATCGACTAAATTTTTCAAAAAATTCCATGAAATAATGTTGTTGTCAGCATCATAAATATTTTCGTGAGCAAGAGCATTTCTAATTAATTTTAGGACATGACAGCCATCGGGTACAATAAATATTCGCTCTTTCGATACGGGATGTAAAAAGTACGCATCCATGGGATTCTCTGCAGAAATTGTTGCTCCTAAATATTTACACATTGTAAAATTGGATTGTAATCCGTCAAAAGTTACAGATGTAATTTTAATACCAGTTTCACTTAGCCGTGTTAATACTTCTTTCGTTAATTCGGCCTGTTTTTGACCACTCAGAGCTTTAACGAAATAGTGAGAAACTGGAATTTTCCAGCCTCCATTAACACAAACCAACATGAAAACTAATGCGTTCTCTGCTTCCGGCATTTCATCCTTCTCAGTATCTTTTCCAATGTCGATATATCCATACTCCTGTCCATTTATCACTTCTACTTTCTTCTTTATCTTCATCTCATCCATAACCAAATTACACAAAACCTCGGCTTTGTTATCAATACTTTTATGAATTTGAACTTTTCGTTTAACTGCGTCAATGCACGCTTGACTTATACCATACGAACAATTAATGTTTTTATACCATTTACTGATATTCATAGGATGTGGTAAGCATTTCATAAAAGCATTCCTAACGTAATTGTAGGCTTTTGGCGAGTAAAAATGGAGAGTGGTAGCAAATGATTTCAAGGCAGGTGGAAATTGAGCTTTCGAGGATGGTTTGCGTAGGAGTCTTCGGAAAATTTGATAAGCGTGAGAAGGTAAGGATTCCTAGAATACAAAACAATTGACAGTACACGTTAAAAATGAAAATTTTTACTATAGTTATTATTGTGATTTATTTTTTAAACTTTTGAAAATCCATTTTACGGTTTTATTATTTCTTAAAATAAAATAGTGCGTAACGAAAAATAAATATCCACTACAATGCACTTGTAAGAGGGTTAAACAAATTTTCAAAGAATTCTTTTTTATTAATATATTTTAATGAATCTTACAAACATTATATACAATGATTATGTATAAAAATATGTTATTAATAAATCGCCAAGTACAAAATTAAAACTAAAATTTTTTACGGTAACGTAGCAAACTCTCGTCAGGAGAATTTGAAATATCAAGTAATTTTTAACAAAAAGATCCAACAATTAGAAATCAAATTTTTTCAATTAATTGTATAAGAATTTTATGTATGTATGTAAATGATTGAACATGATATTTAATACTTTCGTGACTACAATTCATCTTATTGGCTATATACTTTGTATGTACATTCTTTCTCAAACTTCCCTCACTCACACCTACACACTTATTCGTATACATTAGATCGTAAGAAATCTTTTCATATTCTATATATAATACAATATTTTTACATATTTTCATTGAAAACTGAGACTTAGAAATAAAGTAAAAAAAGAAGGTTTACATAGTACATAACCAATTACTCCAAACTCAAGAAGCCAAGAATTACTTAACTATTCCATTACTTACTTTTAGTGAATCGACAACATTCTCATTAATATATTTACGGTGCTTTAGGTGTGACAGCAAAGAATTTCCTGTTTTTACTCCTTTTTTCCAGCGGTACAGTTTCATCTGTAAACTTTTATTTTTTCGTCGAAGAGTTATTATCTGTGCCTTTGAGTTACGCAAAATTTCTTTCAAATCTTTTGGTACATCTAAACTTTCAATATCTAAATTGATCAAAGACTTCACACGAGACGTTGATGTCATCTTTTCAGTTTGATTATTGCTAAAAATTACATAAAAATAACACATCATTCAATGAGATATTATACGTATCATCAAACTTTTTATTTTGAAAATTTAACCTTTACCTTTGAGACACATTAGCTTTGGTTGATAATTCTTCTGCTGGAAATTCTGATACACACATGGACGGACTCGTGTCAGTTTCTCCATCTGATTCTGATTGAGAATCCTTTGATCGACTGAAAATACAGTTATAATAATTATTAACATACAACATGCCTGAGCAGCTAAGGTATTAAATATTAATACACGTACTCATTAGGTGCTTCATTGATACAAATATCAACCAGTTTACTATCTGCTGCTTCCGCCAATTGTGAATTATTGTAATTTAATCTTGTATCTTCTTCAACAAACTGTTTTTCCCTGTAAATGATAATCTACTTAATAATATTTCTTTTACAACTATAACTTATTATTTTTATATATAAGTACTTACAACTGCTTCTGTTCCAAGCTTGAAAATATTGATGGATAAGATCCTGGTTTTAATCTAAGATTTTTACACAGGCCAGCAAAATGAAAACAATCAGTCTTGAAGTGTGAACTGCACACATATGAATATTTTGGCAACGACAAATCCACAAACTCCGCTTTCAATTGCTGTTCCCATTTTTCTCTCAAAGATTTATCTGCTGGAAAACTACATTCAAAAATGCAAACAAAATTAAATAATTTCAAAACTTTTATATTATAACAATACTGAAATGATAAATTCAACAAATAATAATATAAATCTAGAAATATTACAGTTATAGCTAAAGTATTCAAAGTCAGATTCTTACACTAATCAGTATACCTATGTATATTGGATAAGTTTGTGAGAATATATTCTGTATAATAGTATTTTTGAGTAAAATAATTTTTTGTATAGAATAGTATTAATTATGATTTTTATTAGATTTCATAATTTTATAAGTTTAAGTTTAATTTTAAGTAGTTAATAAGTATGCCAGACCTATGTACAGATAAATTTATTTTATCTTTATAGGTATACTTCATTGTATAATGTATGTAATACATCCTGGTTGTCAAATAAATAAAATAAATAAATAAAACACTGATTAGAAGTAATATTGTTTACATCTAACTAATTACTTACATGTGAAAAGTTTTCTTTAAACTTTCCAAATCGTCGCTCCGCAGTTTACAGGTTGGCACACAACACACTTTCGGCATTTTTTTACTTAAAATATCACGAGAATAAACAAACAAAATTTATCACAACGTTTGTATACGCTTGCTTTTTCAGAGGTTAGGAGATGCCTTTTCTGCTAGAGAGCGGTGGGAGTTGCGTTAGCTAATCACGTGCCCGTGCGAGAGAGACAGGTAGTACCTAAACTATCTCTTTCTCTCTCTCTCGCTCGGCTACACTGTCGCCGTAAGCGTGCTTCCTCCATGTAGTATATGCTCTAAGCTTAGTACATAACTATACATTTCTTTTTTGGTTCATGGCTAGAGCTACTGGCACGAAATTTGTATCGATGTTCGGATGGAAGTGTTTGTAAACACGATGCGCGGTTTTCGCGCAATGTGCAGGTTTACGAGTGAAATTAAATTAAACTTGAGCCTTTTGCGGTCAACACTCAATCTTAGTTTGGGTAAAACTCTCAACAGCGAAAGTACGTATATTGAAATAAATACGTACGTTTGTTATACACAAGGACAAGAATCGTGTGCACATTGAATTAAGCTTATGTGATTGTAATTAAGTAAAAAAATCGTAATTAAATAAAAAGAATCGTATGCACATTGAATTAAGCTTGTGATTGTAATTAAGTAAAAAAATGTGAAGATTAATGCTGAAAATTGTTAAACATGTAAGTATATTTTTCTACTTGTTTTGAATGCAATAATGTGCAATTTTTTGTTTTCTTTTTTCAATATTCTAGTATATTCTATTCCTAAATATATGTTGCGCATAAGGTAATATTAAATTCATACAATTTAACTAATTCCTTTTAAATGATTAAATATAACAAAATTTAAGAAAACAAAATTTCATTCTTTTTTATTAAAATATTTTCAATTTTATTACTTAGTATTTTATTTGCTTCTTCTTTTGGTTTATGTCTGGCGGCTTGTGGCCTTCATAATGTTGTCCTCGGGATTGATACGCGGCGAATTGTCGTGCCTTTTCGAGCGAGCAACTTGGAGTTCTTAGAGTCGTTAGACGTTAGCTCAGCAAGACCGACAAAATTCTATATTAATTTAAAAACTTTTGCCTGGGCGAGAAAAATTATATTTTTAATTAAAAATATTAATTTTTAAGTGGCTTTAAAGTTTTTAAAACGAAATAAATTTTATTGTTAAACTTGTTTTAAAAACTGTTTCATCATAGTATAAAAAATTAATACTTCTATCGAAAACTTTTTTTCCTATATTTGTATTATACGCTAGATTTTTCGAGTTTTAATATTTCACATTTCAAACAACTTTTTTTCACAAGACAATTCTTTTTACAGGTGCCGTGTATGAAGTCAAATACTCTGACGAGGGAGACTTTCAGGTTTTGTATTTTTTTACTCAAGATATGAAAAGAACATTAAGTGCTTGGCCCGAGTTTTTATTGATAGATGCCACGTATAAACTTTTACAATTGCAATATGCTATCATTATTTTGTGTCTTGTTGATGGCAACGGCGCCACGGAAATAGTAGGAGTGTGTATAGTCACTCACGAATCGGAAGATTCATATAATTGTTTCATAAATCAGTTTAAAAAACATAATGAAGAAAGTTGTTCCAAGATTCAATCGTTTATGAGCGATAAAGACATTGTTGCTCGTAAAGTGATTCGTGAAATTTTAAATGTGCCGCTGTATCTTTGCACCTTCCATGTTCAACAAATTTTTAGACGTACTATTACATGTAACAACATGAACATCACAAAGAAAGAAAAAGAAGATTGTTTACAATATTTACAAAAATTAGTGTATTCCAGGTCAGAAAATGATTACATGATGATTTACAATAACTTTTGTCAGTTAGCTCCTCGTGATGTTGCTCAGTATTTCAACAGTAATTGTCACTCAATTCGCACTGAATGGGTTAGGTGTTTCATGAATCAAGAAAATTTTGGGAATGACACCAACAACCGTATTGAGTCGTTAAATCAAAAATTAAAACTGTTTATAGAATGCAACAATTATTTGACCGATTTTCTCCAAAAATTTTTTGATTTTTTAAAATTTGTTCACCAGTCAGAGCGTAATAATAAGGTACAACAGATGTTCTCGAAAAAACCTATCTTTTATTTAAATGACGACAGAAAGCGATATTACTCGCTGTTATCAACTTTTGCATATGATTTTGTTTCGAGGCAAATGGATCTGGCTGAAGTAATTATTTTTGTAAACAAAAATACTAATGGATCATATTCTATTCAAAGTAAATCTACTGGAAAAGATAATTATATAACAACTCCTTTTTCGTGTACCTGTACTGATTATTTATCAATGCGTTTGTCATGCAGGCATATTTTTTAAGTTAGGCATATACAAAAAATACCCTTATATAATTACGATCTTTGTAGCGAACGTTGGCAAAAAGTATATTTGAAGAAAAATCATAGAGTATTTTATAAAAAACAAACTGCAACCGAAACAATTACCAGCGGAGCACTACAAATAGAGGATTCTAATGAAAAAGCATCTGCTAATTTCAACATTTATTGTGATAGTAACGTTACAATTTTTTCTAGTCAATTAAATCAAAATGAAAAACGTAATTATGCAACTTTAAAGGACGTTAGAAAAACACGTTTATCTTTAAAACGAATCAGCGTTTGTACAAATCAATCTGCAGAGCAGTTGCAATGCTCTTCACAAGAACGCTCGCTTGTTTCTGCTCTTGAACAAACAACACCATTTACTCAACTTTTGAATGAATGTTCCAATGACTCAATAAATGATGACACTGTAGCGGTACCTACCGACGTTGTGAATGACAAACAAATATTAAAGTCGATTAAAAACAATAATTTACTTTTTAACGAAAATTGTAACAATGATGTTACCAAAGAAGTTTGTTTAAAGGATAGTAGCGTTATAAAGGATGTTTTAAAGGAAAACGAAATAATGAGTAATGTGATAACAGATAATTTGATGCCGAAAGTTCGTTCAAGAGGTCGACCTAGAGGGTCCGACTTAAATGCTGTAGGTTTAAAAAAAAAAATCTTACTCGGAATTTACAAATAAATCTTCAATTGAAAAGGCTCTAACCATATTTAAATGGATCTTAAAAGAATCTATTTTAAAAGAAAAAACTCTAGGTATTGATTTAATCGACGAGACTGATTTAGATATTAATTATACAATTCCATGTTGGATTTATAATTCTGAAGTAGAGCTTGCTGTTTTAAAACCTTATATGCAGGTACAAGCATACAATTTTTTAACTGAGCGCGTTACACATTACAAGCAATACTTCAAATGGATTTGTAGCATTTGTAGAACAGATTCACTATCGAGCAACTCCATCGGATGTGAGGGTTGTTTAACATGGTCTCACTATAAATGTGTAGGAATCAAAAGAACTCCTAAGTCAGAATTTAAATTTTTATGTAAAGATTGCCAATTTTAAGTAACAATTAATTTTAATTGTTTATCATAAAGTAGTTATATAGCACACATATATTTCTCAAAATTGGATTATTCCATTTATGTATTACAAATTTCAAGTTTTTCGTGTTACAAGCCAAATGATGACCAATGAGAGTAGTTATTCTAGAGAGGCGTTACAATTAATGCAAAAGTGCAATTAATCAAAATCATTAAAAAAGTATTTTATTTTTTATTTTTGCACCACAAAACTTTAATAGTTTTATCAATGTTAGTAAATGTTTTTAATATTTTATATAATATTATATGTATAGTATATACATTGTACAACTTATGTATTTAAATAAAGTTTTAATAATGACAGATTAATGTTTCATAAAATGATTCTATACCTCTTACGTTCAATTAAAGTTCGATTATAGCGAATCTCATAGTTCATTTAAATTAGATGCGTAACTAAGCATAAATTATTGTAAATGATATTATGAATATGTAAAATATTCTACATAAGTTTAAAAATTTTCAAAAACACTACAAAAACTTTTCATCTACGTACATTGGCTGATAAACTGGTTCTAAATGTAATAGGAAAGTTTTCAATTAGTAAACATTTTTTTATGAAATGACAAAATTTTTTTTTTATAAGCTACGGTCTGTTTCTAATTTTTTATGAAATTTTCTTTCAAAAATAATGATGCTGACCTTTCAGTATTTTAATAAAATACATTTTTTAAACGAAAAATTTTTTTATTATTGTATCACATATACATTTGGCCTAAAAAAATCTGCTTTAAAACATTGCAACACATCTTATTTACGCGAGATCTACAACAAGCGAACTCGACCCAAAAAAGCAGAATATTAGAGTATTTGGTAATTTTTACAATTAACACGAGTTCCAAATACGCCGAGTTTGTCCAAAGAGAAGTCACAATATATTAGTATTTGGGCACTTTTTATAAGCAAACCGGGTTTCAAATTCGCAGAGTTTGGTCTGCTGAGGAGGCGAGATATATGGGTATAGGTCATTTTTTTTATCCAAATCGAGTTCCAAATGCGCCTAGTTCGGCCCGGTGAGAGATCGGAATATATGGGTATTGGTCATTTTTTATAAGCAAACCGAGTTCCAAATACGCCGAGTTCGGCCCCGTGAGAGGTCGGAATATATGGGTATTGGTCATTTTTTTTAACCAAATCGAGTTCCAAATACGCCGAGTTCGGCCAGGTGAGAGGTCGGAATATATGGGTATTTGGCCATTTTTTACAAGTAAACCGAGTTCCGAATATGCCGAGCTCGTCCCGATGAGATGGCGAAATATATGGGTATTGGTCATTTTTTATAAGCAAATTTAGTTTCACATACACCGAGTTCGGCCCGATAAAATGACGCAATATATGGGTATTGGTTATTTTTTTTTAACCAAATCGAGTTCCAAATACGCCGAGTTCGGCCCGGTGAGAGGTCGGAATATATGGGTATTGGTCATTTTTTATAAGCAAACCGAGTTCCAAATACGCCGAGTTCGGCCCCGTGAGAGGTCGGAATATATGGGTATTGGTAATTTTTTACAAGCAAACTGTGAATTGTAATAAAGTGTGAATCTGCATTATACATTAGGGATGTGTTATTTAAAAAATGGTCTCTTTTAATATATTTTTTATAAATGGAACAATCAGTTTTTAATTCTCTATAAATGATACATTCACTTAATAATAGATAATCAGTCGAACACGTACAAACCTACGTATCAATTCATGTATACATGTTTATTAAACATATTCTTGTACATTTTTGTCTTGGGTATAGTTTTTTGCTAAAAAATACATTTATAAAAAAATTTGCAGCTTCAAATTTTGACACTTGAAAGGTGACATTTCGAATATTCCATTTTTTATTAAAAATATACCCATAGGCATTTGATAAGATTTATCGCATTTGCGATGATCGGAATCCACTTTTTCTTGCTCAAAATTTTACACTTTTAATAAAAAAATGTAGAAAATTTCAATTTTTTTTTAAAAAAGGGGATTATAACATTAAAAAAAATAATGGTAGGCGAATTTTCCGTACGACTTTTGAAAGATGAGATTATAAGCTATCGAGAAAGTTTACAAAATCTTTTTTATGGCAATTATCTAAAAAGCTAGAGCTGGCAAAGTTGGGGGAAAATTTTGAACATTTGGAACAAAATAAATTAAGCTACCTGTATGATTTGTTTTAAATTAAAAATTTACCTTTAAATGTTAATATGTTAAAATATTTCTTAATATAATTAACAAATCATATTATTGTTTACGTTTATTAAAGATTTTTATTTAATTTATTTGCAACGTAACTATGTTAATAAATTTATGCTTTTTACCATTATTGTACTTGTCGCAGAATACTTCTGGAACTTTTTCAGTGAATAGGCATAAAGTTCAACAGTACTTAAATATAATTGTAATCCACTCGAATGAAGTAGAATTACTCAAAGTCCTCAAAATATTTATTTCAAAAAATTATTTTTCTCTATCCCTCGGACGAAATTACGCGTTTGCACCGTTTGTTTACTCTTTTTATTCACCGTAGACTTATTTTTTTCTTTGAGCACTTATTTTAGCCTATTTCTACTGATACAACTTTAAATTTATTGTATTAAATTAAATATACCAAAAAATCTTAAAATATTTAAAAAAAGTAAAAATTTATAAATTAATTGTTGTCGAAAAAAGTGGTCTCAAAAATGATTAGGGTGAAAAATGTTATATGCACTTCGGGAGTAAAAGGCAATTATTCCCTTGGATGAATTACTGCCCTCGCCAAAGCTCGGGCAGCAACTTTCATCCCGGGAATAAACGCCTATTTTACTCCCTAAGTGTATAAATAACTATTTTTAAAGAATTGTAAAAGTTTTAGCTTGCTATAAAATAAAATTTTTAAAATATTTCTTAAAAACACAAATGCGAATCTTGCTAAATAAAAGCATTCGTAGATCATTTACCACGGTCATTAAATACAAAAAAGAAATAGATGTCATTTTGACTAATATTGACTTGCCCGTTTCGTAAAGCGGAACAAACCTTATTCTTTCTTATACGCGAACAGTCTTTCTTTCGAGTTAGAATTGGAAAGTGGAATTTCAAAACTACACATTGTTGGGAATCTAACCTCGTTTTTGAATATTTACGTATTTATTTAAAAAACACATCATTAATACAAGTGTTTCGGTATTTACAAGAAGCTATAATTTATGTAAGACAATTTCCTGTTAAAAAAGGCACTTATTATTGCATTTGTATGACATATTATAGAGAAAGCATATCTGGCGTGCATATAACAACGGCCTTTCTTTCTCCTATTGCATAGTATTATATAATAACCAATACCATAAGTTGTAGATACATAATTGTTTAATTTACAGAAGATGAGTATGGAATATACTAGAGAACCTTGTCCCTGGAGGATAGTGGACGACTGTGGTGGTGCTTTCACAATGGGTGCAATAGGTGGTGCAGTATTTCAAAGTATGAAAGGATTTCGTAATGCACCCAGTGGTATAAATAAAAGGCTTCTCGGCAGTTTAATGGCTATCAAACAAAGGTCACCTATAATTGCTGGCAATTTTGCAATTTGGGGTGGTATGTTCTCCACGATAGATTGCACACTTGTACACTTAAGGAAAAAGGAAGACCCTTGGAATTCGATAATCAGTGGGGCAGCTACTGGAGGTATATTAGCAGCAAGAAACGGTTTACCAGCGATGGCTGGTAGCGCAATTATTGGTGGAGTGTTGTTAGCGCTCATCGAAGGTGTTGGTATTTTATTCACAAGATATACAGCTGACCAATTTAAGCCTCCCTCGATAATGGATGAGGACCCCGCGCAACTAGGACCACCTCGTCAAGGCCATCCCTCTTAAAATTAATAATATACTTTAGGCTTATTGACTTTGATGATATATTGAATTTACAACAAGTGAATGAAGAACAAACAAGTTCATTGAGTTGACTTTCCGCTCTCCTGAATGATGAATGTGTATAGATTATCAAGTATATAGGTTAAGAAAGAATAATAATAATTGTTTTTTGTTACACGAGTAATTTTTAAATTATCCTCATAAGTAATAATCCTTTTAAAAATTGCAGAGAAAGTATTTTAAAAGACTTTATTTATGATTGAAACAATAAACATATTTAAATTTTATAAATTAATCCACTTCATCATCTTCATCCTCTTCACAACTTTGATACTTCGGTACAGAGAGATCTAATTCTTGTGTTTCGGTATCAACCTTCTCATTCTTTAAATAAACCGTTTGTAGATTGGTTGATGTACTAGTAGTAGGCACAGAAGTTTTGTTTATCGAATTCAAGATATGAAGTTGTTCTACCTACAAATTAATTGCACATAATTTAAATAAATTAACAATGTATAGAAAAACAGTTTTAATAACAATTAATAATGTATAAAAATTTTAACGTAGTATAAAAGAGTATATAAGCAATATTACTTGAAGAGCGTGAATTTGTGAATTAATTGTTTTGATTATTTGTTTTAAGTGTTCCTCCTCCGTTTGAAGTTCTTGTTGATAAAGTAATAACTTCTCTATATTTTCGTTATCGGTCATTATGCTAAGGAATTTTATATTAATATTTTATCGTGTTGATTTGTTAAATTCATAATCAGAGAAAGAGAAATAAATTTTATAAGGGTTATTTTGTACACCGTGTGTCTTTTGTACAGTGAATTGACTTTACCGACAGGGTTTGGCGCTGCGATCACCGGCAGAGCCAGCTGCGACCAATCCGAATCATCTAAATTCCGCCATATAAAAACGCGGACGCACGAGAGAGTATTGTATATATATACAGGTATACAGTGTACAGACTCGAGTCTCGACACTCGTCGCGTGTGTGCGCGCGTGTGATATACTCAACAGATATCTGTATGGAGGCGATTTAATACTGTACCCGGCTACAGTACTGATTAAATTTTTTTTTTTAATTTTTTTAAATATACTTCGACACCTAGGAATTATGGATTCTCCACCCTCCCTCGACACCGTTTACGAAGCGGTGTACTCGCTTTACAACAATCCGAACACCACCGAAAATGAAAGGGCTTCGGTATGGCTGGGCGAACTTCAAAAATCGGTAACTATTCAATGTTTATCCTTTCTCTTAACAACGCTTATCCTGTTGACGAATGTTCTTTTGATTTTTTTACACGACCAGTTGCTTTTTTTTAATTTACACTTAATTCATCCTGATTTTTACGTGTTTTCCCCATTCGCAACATAACCTACGAATTCGTCAATGTTTTCTTACGCGAACTCATGATTGTTGTAACACGCAATGACAAAAAGTTTTTTTTTACGTTACATATTTATTTTGTGAAATTATCCTTTTAAATGTGATAATTCGGCATTAATTTTTTTATTAGGTATAATTATATTACATTTTCTTAATTGTCTTACTAATCGTTGTTATTTACCGTTATATAAAACACATTTTTTCCACGTTTTTCTAATTATGTCCGAGTGCATTAAGTGAAATGTGTAGTATTAATTATTTTGTGCAAGAGTGAAAAAAGCATTTGTCTTTAATTTATTGCAAGAAAATTTCTGATGACTGTTTTAATACCAATATTTATTTTAGGTATACGCTTGGAAAGTGGCAGATGAAATGTTGCAACAGAAAAAAGATTTGCAATCGTGTTATTTTGCAGCGCAAACTATGCGAACCAAAATTCAATTATGTTTCCATGAGCTTCCAGTAGTGTCTCATGTTTCTCTTAGGGATTCCTTATTAGACCACATATCACAAATAAACAAAAATACAAATCCTATTATAGTTACTCAGGTGTGTATATTTTTAACATATTTAATAATGCTTTAATCAATACTTGTATGTGTATTACAAAACTTTTAATGTACATTTATTTATTTGTAGCTATGTCTAGCATTAGCAGATTTAATATTGCAAATGGCTGCATGGCAAGAACCTGTTATAGATTTGTTGCAAAAATTTGGTGATAACGAAGCAAGTCTGTGGCCTCTTTTAGAAATTTTAACTGTCTTGCCAGAAGAAGTTAATTCTAGATTCCTAAGGTTGGGAGCTAATCGAAGAACTCATATAATTACAAACTTTACTGCCAATGGAGACTCACTTTTAGAATTTCTTGTATGTACTCTGATCTCTGTTAATTATCTTTATAATGTTCATGCTATTATTTTTGAAATATTCTTAATTTTATACATTATTCTGTATTTCAGTTGACATGTTTAAAGAAAACAGAAGACGTTCACATATATTTAAGAATTTTGAAGTGCTTTACCAGTTGGATAACTATTAACGCAATATCTCTTACTTCTCCATTATTTAACAATATAATAACATTAGCATTTGAGGTAAATATACTTTATATCAAATTTATTTCTAAGAATTCCTTTAATTTCGTAGTTTTTTATTTAAATAATTAATTGCTTTAGGTATTACAAAATAATATGACTGGTACACAACTTCATGAAGCAGCAGCTGATTGCGTATCAGTAATATTGCAAGTACTAGAAGAAAATACAATTGTAAATAGAGATCCTAACAGTGGAGATCCAATAGTGCAACTACAACAGCTACAATTGGATCTATTTTCACGAATTGTAAATTTAGAGTCTTCTTATCACGTGTCTGTTGCACACGAAGATATGGACAAGTAAGTTTGTTGAGTTATTCACATTTAAATCACATTTTAAGTAAATTTAAGTAAATCATACAATATATAAATTTATATATTTTTACATAAATTATATTTCAAAAATTTTATTAATCATATGTTCTGGTTTTTAGATCAACAAATTATTGCCGTATATTTACGGAATTAGCGGAAACTTTCTTAGAGACAATTATCAATGGTAGTTTAAGTGGAAAACAGCATTATGCTATCAAGGCTTTAGACTTTGCATTAATGTGTGTAGGACATCATGACTATGAAGTATGTAGAATAAATAAGTACAATAATAATTTCATTATCATTGCATTATTTAATTGTAATCTGAATTTTTAGGTAGCACAAATAACATTTAATTTATGGTACAGACTTTCTGAAAGCCTTTATCAGAGAGACAATGACGAGCTTACTTCTGTTTTTAAACCATACATAGAAAGACTGATTGGTGCCCTTTGTAGACATTGTCAAATGGAACCAGATCACGTGAGTATTTCAAAATTGTGTTATCATCAAATTATAGTAAATTTCCAATGTTAATAATTTTTTATTTTTCTTTACAGCTTGGCCTAATCGAAGAAGGTGATAGTTTTGCTGACTTTAGAAAACATGCATTTGAATTAATTAAGGACGTAGTTTTCGTTGTTGGAAGCAGTCATTGTTTTAGACAAATGTTTGCCACTTTAACTGGTGGACCTGGACCACAAGGACAAACAGTGACAGCACCTACCTGGGATATGACAGAAGCAGCATTATTTGTTATGCAAGCAGTTGCCCACAATATATTACCGTAAGCTCAAACAATAACATATCTTTACATCATTTCATATAAAATTATAATAATAATCTACAATTTTACAACCATAATTTTTTTAGTGAAGAAAACGATGTTGTACCAAAGGTTGTGGAAGCTATTTTAAATTTACCACAAAATACTCATCTTGCTGTGCGACGTACAAGCATTCTACTATTAGGAGAACTTTGTGAATGGATAAATAACCATCCGCAGTCATTAGGTAACATAATTTATAGTATGATCTTATAATGCTAAACTTAACAGAACTATAAATTATTATTGTTTTTAGAACCAATTTTGAATTTCTTATTAACTTGCTTAAGTGAAAAAGGACTGGCTAGTGCAGCATTCAATGCATTACACAGTATTTGTACAGAATGTCCTAAACATATGGCATCACATTTTCAAGGATTTTTGCAAATTGCTCATTCTCTTGATAATTTTGCTGTTAGTAATGACGCTGCAATTAGCCTTCTTAAAGGTACGTATTTTATTAATTAATTTCTTTATTTTTGTTTTACATATTTGAAAATTCATTTGATATTAAATTAACTGCCATTGTTTAGGTGTTGCAAAAATTATGTCACAATTACCAAATGAGGAGATTGAAAGATCAATGAAAGAACTTTGTTGGTATGAAGCAAGACCTTTATGTCATTTAATGGAAGAGAGAGTACCCGTTGAACGAGGCACTAAAACAGATCCAGCTGTATGGTTGGATAGGATAGCTGCAATTTTTAGATACACAACTCCGCGTGTAGAGGATACACATCCTTGTCAACTAGCTGCTAATGAGGTTCTAAACATTACTTTATGAATATAATAAATAAAATACCATAGGGAAACGAAATAATTATTATTTTATATTTTTAGATGTGGCCAGTGTTATCAAACGCTTGTAACACTTATCAACAAGATGCAAAAATTGTGGAGAGGATTTGTCGCTGCCTAAGATTTATAGTAAGATGTGTTGGAAAACATTCTGCACATATTTTGGAACCATTAGTAAAACAAGTAAGTTTCTTTAAATATATTTTCAATATAATCTTTACGTTAAACAAGTTATATTGTATTTATAAAATTGGTTACAGATTATTCAGTTGTATGCTACACATCAACATAGTTGCTTTTTATATCTTGGTTCTATCTTAGTGGATATATTTGGCTCCGACATGGAATATATATCGGGTTTATTAGGAATGCTAGAAGCATTTTTAGGACCTACTTTTACACTATTACAAAAAACTGATGGCCTGAAAAATCATCCTGATACTGTAGATGATTTGTTTAGATTGTGCGCAAGGTATAAATTTAAAATTTCATTACTGTTTTTTAAAAATTAAACAATAGACATGTATTAAAATATTACTTTAAAATATTACTTTGTAGGTTTTTACAAACTTCGCCAGTGCCATTTTTACATTCTTCTATGATAAATAGCATAGTGGATTGTGCCTTAATGGCATGCAGTTTAAATCACAAAGATGCTAACGCTTCTGTTATGAAATTCTTTTGTGATTTACTACACAGTGGTTTTAGTTCTGAAGTAAGTAGTACATATTTTATAATATCATTATTTATAATGCTTTATTATTGTTATGCTTGTATTTAATATCAATTTTTTCATGTTAGAATCGTTCGGACTTTACAATTAGACGACAATTAGTTCAAGATATTTTACGGGAAAAGGGGCAGACATTAGTAATGCGGCTTCTCCATTCTGCCGTATTTTCTTTATCGACATACATGATGTCGGATGTTGCAGAAGTCTTCGTAGAATTGACGTATAATAGCAGAGAGGTAAGATATGAATTATAACTCACTCTGCGTATCGCTTCACGCGTATTTAACTTTTTCATTCATAATATTACACATTTATAAATTACAGCACATGTCAGTATGGCTGGAGCAAGCAATTAGTCAAATGCCAATGGAAAATGTGGGAGGTTCGCCAACAGCAACTCCAGATCAACTTTTAGATTTTCATACTACTATTGTTGGGTATGGATAATATTTTTTATTTTTATTGTTGATAGTAACCAAATGAAACTATTTTATACAATAAAAAAGAATTACAAAACTATCAAATTTTAATAAGCTATCAGTAATATCGATTGACTAACATATGAATCAACTTTTTTATGTTACAGAGCTGACAATCCTAAAACAGTTGTGAGCGCATTGCGGAATTTTACACGTTTATATCGCTGAATTTCGAGTGATAAAAAGAGACAGAATCTCTGTAAATGTGATCCAGGAACATAATGATACTTTACTAATCAAACTATTAGTAATATTCATGATTTATTATACTTTTTATGCATATTTAAGAAAAAAATGAGAGAAATATTTTATATTATGGACAGAAAGCAACAAATTATGTTAAAATAGAACATAAATGAACAAGAGTGAGTCCATACGATGACTTTGCAATAAGTTTTGTATATGTTTGAAGTTATAAATAGTGGTATGTTTATAATTAAGAAATGAATGCGAGATTTACGTGTGTATTATACAAATGTAAAAAAATATAAACAATCGTTTATTTGTGTCCACTGAATGATGTGACGCCTGACATGTAGATTTTTTGTATGTACAATTGTCACATTTGACAATTTTATATTAATCTACAATGTTAACTGAACTAATCATGATCAATAACAAAATAATTTTTATATAGATTTATGTAAGTTATAAATAATTACTTTATAACAATTTTGAAATGCACGTTTATTAATAAAAAATATGGCGTGCTCCTGTAAATACGAAATAATAATAAGGACGTATTTCGTTTTTTATGATATATAATTGATAGAAAAACTAATTCATATTAATTAATTCATTATTTTAAATTAAAAATTAATAATTGCAGACATGGTTTGATATCGTGTAAAATTAATTTTATGTGGTCGCTATAAGAAGTAGATGTAATCAAAATTCTGTGTAAAAGTATTGTATTGCTTATTTTGAACCAAATTCGTATTAAACTTAATTAGAATGATAGTTGTATCGAATTTATGGCATATATACACGTATACATAAATGGTTTATACATATATATATATATATGTGTGTGTGTGTGTATATATATATAAATCAGTATGACCTTCATTGCGTCATGTACAAAATGTGAACAAATAAATAAAGTTATATATTTTTTAAACCCGATTTACGCGTTTAGAATACACAATAATTTTGCCATTTGAAAAAGAAAATATCTTCATATGTTATTAATTACAGAATTATAATAATTTGTAGCGGTACTAGTATAAAAAAAAGAATAAAAGGCAAATTTGTTTAAATATTCGCTTGATTATATACTGTTTAATCTTGCTAATTTAAAAATAAGAGAAGACTGAATTAAGAAGTGTTTGTTGTATTTTATAACAATGATGGAGAAAAGGAAATAGTGAAATGAAAATCTCTTGAAAATATTAGGAATATACCGATTGTTCTGTAATGTTCACTCGCCCATACTCAAATAATAAATGCTAAAATTTTGAAAATATTTAAAAAGTGTGTTTTCTTTTTCATTTATTTGGAAATTAGTCCAAAAATCGGTAGGTATATAACAAAATAACACGAACGCGCTGTAAATCGACGAAGCGAGAAAAATAAGTATTATATAAATAAATAAAAAAAACCGCGTTTAAACACCCGAAAGAGTAGTACTTAAATATACACAAAGTTTCGTGGTTTCCTTTATATCGCAAAACCTTATAGATAAACCACGGGTTATCGAAATTGTACTCTTCGTTATCGAAAATAAATAAACCGACTCTGTTTTTACGCGCACGTCTCTCGGGAATAAAAACGATAATTATTCAAAGTAATGAGAAAAAACAAATACGTTTGTAAAAACGAATTTTCAAATTTGACGCGATATATAAAACAGGAGGTATAAGTGGCGCGCACGATCCGGGGAATCGCTGTGTCACATGACACATACTCACATGTTCTCTCGCGCTTATGGGGATTGGGGAACTGTACAAGTATATTTGAGGTTACGTTACCTTTTTTTCTAACCGGTGCAGAGTACTCGATGTCAACACACTCAACACCGACTTTAAAACAGAGGCAGGTATATTTCTTTAATCCATGGTAAAAACTAAGATACGAAATATTTCTCAACTAATCATTGGCACTAGTTGTTGCGTTTCGAAAAAGTTAAGTTGCCCTCGCTATATGGAAACGTTACACCTTGCCCTCTTTTAAATACAATTATTATTATAAAACACTGTTTTTTCGTTGCACGGTTTTTACCATACTTATTACTTGTGCTATGTACTATCGCGACGGTACTCCATGGGGGGGAAAACAACGTCAACGAAGATATATAGACTTTCTTTGTTGACATCGTGTTTACAGTTTATGATGTGTTTCACCAGTTAATAAAATGTATAACAATATAACGTATATAATGATTATAATAAATCGTATATAATACACATTATACGATAATATTAAAATTGTACTAACAAGGAGAGGTCACACCCTCTGGAAAACGGATCCTTACCAAACTCTAGGATATAATTTCTACTATAAAATCATGCAGAAAGCCGAAGTTTTAGTGTCCAATGCCCATTTTTACGATAGATATAAGCAAATAATGAAAAATCTCGCCGAAAAAAACGTTGAGTTTGAACGCTTATAACTCAGAAACAATTAAAGATGTACGTATAAACTAAATTTTAAAAGAAAGCTGAGATCGAGTAGATACGTTTTAAAAAAAAGGAAACTCAAATATTTTAATATGGTCAAAAGTTATGGGAGAAATAAGAATTAGACGAAATTTTGGGCTAAAAAAATCATTAAATTGTAACTTTAATTAATTAATAATTTTTAGTAATGGATCATCAGTCATTTGTAAACAAAGGCGCGTCTTCTACTTTTGTCAATAAATTATAATTGAATTCTTGTTGTTTACCTCGGTTAACAAGGTGGAATGGTTCAAAGTTAATTTTGGCACCCCTTTTAGAAATCAAGCAATCACGCTCACAATTTTTCGTTGATCACTTATTTTTTAATAGAGGGAAACGTTCTTCAAGATTACAAATAAGAATTGTCGTCTATAGACACCTTCGAGGCACATGTAATTTTCGCATTCGTGTGCGCTAAATTGGCATGCCTTTTCGCAAAACTTTCTAATCTTCAAAATTCTTTTTCGATGGTATAGAGTCCTGCTTATCAACAAAATTTTAGGATTTTGATATAATATTTCATTCTTTAACAATTTTTTCTTTACTCTATGTAAAAGTTGATGAAAATTAATTTAATATGACATTGCACGTGGAATTACAATGTGGAATTAGTAACTTTTTTTTAAACAGTCAAAAAAGATTATCATAAGGAATAAAGTATTTTTTCAAAAGTCCGGAAAAATTATGTGAAATTCCATCTCAACTTCTTTGATATGGGTTACCATTACTCAGCAAATACAGAAAATACAAATGAATAAACAACGCTGTGTACTCCGGCGATTTTTTCATCGTGTTCTCGCGAACAATCACAAGTTGTCGATTGTTGTCAAGTCGACGCACCACCGAATGAGAACCAGTTTTTTCAATATCAATATATTATATAAATATATTTATGCATATAAGGACATGCATATAAGGAAAATAAACGTACAAACCAATATAGGCTACAGATGCGGGTAAACTCTTAACGCATTTTACTTTCTTTTATTTACGAAATACATATGTATACGATAAATATAACTTATTATACAATTAATGTAAATGAATTACTGAAAAATGGTTTAACAATAAATATTTATTTATTAATATAATCGTTTTTTTCTCGCAATCAGTATACAGACACACATTTTCTTTTCTACATATTTATTAGTATATTTCGTTTTTACGTTGAGAGTCTGTGTGATAAAATTATATATGTATTTAAAAATGTAAAATATTTTGATTTTATCAGGAATCACGGCTACTAATACACATGTACCGAAAAAAAAGATTTTTTATCTAATATCTCAAAAAGAAAATGTGATTGCTCCAATGTAATTTTTCTGCGATCGAATGGATTATTTTATAATTATGCGGTAGCAAGTAGAAAATTAGTGTGTGTATTTCAAAAAGATGAGTATTCTAAAATCAAGTACAAAAAAATCTATTTTTTATATGTTCAATGTTTTGTGTAAATAATATTGATTTTTACAGTTTCTTTTCAACAAGTATTTAATTATTGAATAGTCTTACACTCAACGATTTGAAGTTACAAAAATTTTTTTTAATCGTGTAATATTCTGCTAAGTAGACGGAAAACTTATTCGGTAAACGAACGTGGACAACAATACCTCGTATCGACAGAAATCGAATAAAAGTATAGTTTGCTTATTAAGCTAATGTTAACGCGTAAATACGCTGTTTTTGTTAATTTTTAGTAACCATTGATTATCTCGGTAAATAATAAATTAATAAAATGTTATTAATTGCTAGTACTTACGTTAAGCCTGTAAATAAGATAAATACATGTTGAAAATGACACTTTTAAAATGATACATTCTACATTAACAAAGATTTTTCACACATGTCGATTATACGAAATGAAAAAAAAAATGTAATATCATGCGTTTATATTTGTATTTCTCGTGAAATATACACCCTCTTACAAGGAGAGTGTCACATCTCCGGGAAACGGATATTTACCAAACTTTAGGATATGTTTACTACTATAAAAATATAAGGAAAGCTGGAGTTCTAGATTTTAAGGCTCTTTTTTACAGAATTTATAAGCAAATAACGAAAAATTTCGCAAAAAATATTTTTAACTTTGATTACTTATAACTCTAAAACAAATAAAGATATGTTCTCAAACTCAAGTCCAGAATATTCATTGACTTATAAAAATTTCTAAAGTAGTAAATGCTTTTTATTTAACATTCTTGATATATAATAGATTTAGTATTTATTTAATGCAATTTTCGAAATGGTATTTCATGTCATAGTGAATGGACTTTTGATTGAATAATTGTTTAATATGATATACAGTGAATAAACCATGTTTTGCCAAATTAAATTTGTCAAGAGAAATAGTCTCAATTATTAATAACCAGGTCATTATAATTAGACTTATTCTTTAAATAAAATTGGAATAGTAAACAGCGCTCAGTGTACTTGCGGCTACGGAAACGAAGATCTTGAACACATCTTGGCGGCATTGTCCTTTATATAAAACGTATAGAACAAAATGCACCAATAAATTAAACTTATTATAAGTTCCCTTATCGACAAATACTTTACTAAGTAATCGATCAACTACTATTTGTATTGCACTATACACACATTTTAAAGAATGCAACATAAAATTGTAACTTTTAAAAGTGCAAAAACTATGTAATTCTAATTATATTGTAGCCAAATAATCTCGATAGAGATTAATTAAAGTGGTAAAAATAAAAAAATTCAAAATAAAGCTGAGTTCAAGTAGTTTGGATTTAAAATAACAAGAAATTCAAATATCTTGATTTATTCAAGAGTTATGGAAGAAAAAAAAATAAAAAGTTAATTTAACCTAGAAAATCCATAATTTTTGTAATTCAAAATTGTCATAATATCGTTTAATTCTTATTTCTTGCATAACTTTTGATCAATTGAAGATATTTAAATTTTTTAAATCCAATTTAGTCGATCTCAGGTTTTTTCTAAATCTAAGTTTGAGACGTTTTATGTTATTTACTTATAATAAATTTTAAATAGGGTGTTGCCGTCTACAGCTCCGTGTTTCTTCATGTTTTTATGGTAGAAATCATATCCTGAACTGACACTCTCCTTATTAGTAAAAGCTACATTTAGTACTTTTATTAAGACATTTATAAAAATATTTTTTGGTAGTCTAAATAATTCGTACAAATTCGAACGAAATTCGGCTATTGTAGTACTCAAAGTCAGGGATTATTCTTATTATACTATCATTGTCTTAGTCCACAAAAGTGCTGATTCAGAATTTTGTGAGATAGGGTGTCGATTCAAATTTCTTTTTTGGAACGGTACTAAAAATACTCTTTTTTATTTATAAAAATTGTGACATCTTAATATTTTTAATTACTATATATTTTCATCTTAATTTAATTATTGGCAGCTTTTCATAAATAATTTTTAACTGACACCTTTCCAAAACGAAATTTGAATCGACAGTTTATCAAAAAGAATATACTGAATCGACATCCTTTCACATTGAGTCGACGATATAACATAATGTACAATAATTAATTAGTATAATACATAATATAACGATTGATAATGCCTCCAACGAAAGCAAAAATCTGTAAAAAAGACAATAATTTATATTTGAGTTCTGCGCATAGAATTTTAATGAATTTGTATTAGCCGGAACTAATAATTTATTAATAAAAAAATAAAGAAAATTAAAAAGTATTATGATCCGTATTTTTTTTTTTTTTATTAAGCTTACTCAACTCTTCTAGAGATTTATATAGCTACACATTTACATGTTGTATTATAGTGGTCTATAACTGTATCTTACACTTTTTCAAAAAAGTATTTATATGCTTGTATGCTGTTACATTAGGTTTAGCAAGTAGAGACGATACACTTAATGGTAAAAAAAGTTTACAAGATTTTAAATTTCTTATTAAATTACATCTTTCTGCGTTGAATGCGGAACATTGCCAAACAATATGTTCTATGTCTTGTGACTCGCCATTGCAATATTTACACTTTGTGTCGTTCAAAATACCCACGCGTGACAACGAAGCTGCAAAATTATAATGATCTGATCGAGTGCGATTGACTGCAACTATGATATCTCTTGTTAAATTTTGTGTATGCGAACCATGGTTTGAAATTATCTTTATAGAAGTTATTAAAGTATTTTACACCTTTTACTTCACCTTGTTTTTTAATGGTTTCCAAAGTGTTGTTGATAGAAGCTGTTTTATATTGGGGAAAAAAATCGGTAAAAGGTATATGAAAGGTTTCTTCATTAGTGGTTGCACTTTTAGCTAAAAAATCAGCAGTTTCGTTACCCGCAATATCTGTATGAGATGGAATCCATACAAATTTAACAGCGGAGTTTGAACGACACATATTTATTAAATTATAATAATTTTTTTTAATATCTAGTATATAGTTATTAGTTTTAATAGTTATTTTCACAGATGATAGACTTTGTAAGCAACTTAACGAGTCGGTAAAAATAATAAATTCTTTGACAGGGTGTTTAATTACAATATATGTGGCATCTTTAAGGGCAATACATTCTGCAGTGTATACAGACGTATTAGTGTTAATTTGTCTTTGAATTTGAATGTTTAGTGATCGGCAGAAACATGCTGATCCTACGTGGTTATTTGAAAATTTACTACCGTCAGTATACACCGCAAGAGCACCGCTCTCATTTAATAAGTTTTCTATAACGGGGTCAGATTTGGTAGACGCTTGTAATTTTTGTGCTAAGCTAGTGTCGTATGGTATTGATGTGGTAACAATTTTGTAATCATAATTATATATTGAATAATGATCTAGGGGTTCTTGCTGATTTTCCATAACTTCGTCAATACACAGTTTAACGAGTCTGATTTTTTTGTTTAATTATTTTTGTAGTATTTTTATGATATTTGTAAATGGTATCAAAAACCTCTAGATTTTTATTCGATAATACTTTAGTTAACATTTACATAAGAATTTTGTCCGTTCTTCGATTAATTGAATTTTAGATTCCGCAAGTATAATGTTTTCAGGGGTGGTAATTCGATAACCCATTGCTGATCTGATTGCTGAAATTTGAAGTTTTTCTAGTATTTCTATATTTTTTTTCTGTTTTGGAAAATATACATAGCTTCCATAGTCAATTAAGGAACGGACATAACTCTTATAGAATGTTAGTAGCGTACTTGGATGTCCTCCCCAAGTTGTGCCACTTAAAAACTTAATAATATTCGATGAGCGCGTACATTTTTTTTTAATATTTTCGATATGCTGCGTAAATGACAGTTTATAGTCAAATGTTATACCCAGGAACTTAGCGGACTCTTTAGTTTTTATAGTGTAATTATCGATTTTTATTTCTATTTCACCTGGTTTGATATTTTTGTTATTAAAATGGATCAAAATTGTTTGTTTTGGTATATTTATTAAATATAATTTAATTTATTAATTTTTAACATATAAATTCATTAAATAAGTATCATAAAAATTTATATCAGTATTTTATCGAATATAAAACATAAAGTTTCATTTTAATTTTATTATAAATATATTCAAGAAATAGTTTATAAAATTTCAAATTGATATGTTAAATACAAACTTACAAAAGGATATTTAATAAAATTAAAATATTAAATAACAAGACAAATAGCTGTAAACAGAATTTTTATGATTATTTCCAAATGATTCAAAAATTTCACACACACACACACACACATACTCATATATGAGTTTGTGTAAAATAAAAAAAAATAACAAATTAATAATTTTAAAAAATAAATAACTTTAATGTTTTTTAAATTAGACAAATAAGTTTGTAAATTGAATTTTGAAGCTAACAATAATAACTTTTTAAAACTTTGTTTTTATCCACCAATTTTGGAAAAACTGGGTACCTCCTTCCCTTAAAAAAGCACTATTAGTAACTATTCACAGGATCTTTTTTGCAAATATTGATAATCTGTCACTTTCTTTATAGCAGCCATCAGCTTTGATCTACATATAAATAATAAAAAAAAAATCTAAAAATTCGATGTTCATACCTTCGTTTTGACACGATTTTCTTTTTAAACAGAATATTTGCAGAAATGTATACAATTTCCATCGTTCGAATAATTCGAGTCGTCGTAAAATATTTCCCTAATAAATAATTTATACAGGTATATTTTGAGAAAGAGGAAGGGTAACGTCCTTATTACTAGTAGATGTAAAAATAGATCGACGAACTCAAATATTGAAACAAGTGTTGGCGGTTCTATATCAAACATATAGTGATACATCTCGATCGAAATCTCCGATAATTAAAAAAAAAAAGAAGGATATAAATCAAATATTTAACACCGACTTATTGATATCCCGGCAGGTGTGTCAAAATTGAGATGGTTAATAAATTAATGACTTAGCTCATATATACGCGTATATACACAACTGACCGAAGCAGAATAAATTTATATGTGTATATCTAAAATAGGATAAATATATTATAGGTATGTACATACGGTCGATATTTTTCTATTTGCATTCGCCGCGATAGTAAAAACGTAACCGATCGCGTATATATATATACATATTATCCTCGTGAAGCTAGGTGAAGGTTCATTTTGTTGGAAGCCGCGTTAAAGCGCGAAGCTAACGTTTAAAAAGGAAGAAAACGTTGCTGCCAGGATGCTTACGCGATTGTTCGTTGCTCTCTTCGTCGTAATCGGGAGTTGTGAGTTGCATTATATTTGATATTTTTTTCCAAACATTTTTGCTTCACGTAACACCTATATACCCACTATCTTTGTTAATACATTGTCTCTCAAAAATTCGGTATTTTTTTTTTCCTTTTAACAATTTTGTGTCCGGCAATTTATATAAGAGTCGCAGTAAGCAACGATTTGAATAAAAGAAATCCTTTTCTCCAAATCAATAGTCGGTTCTATTCATTATTTATTACATCTTGATAACGAACCTAATGTTCAAACAGTCGATCTATTCACTCTGCGAGCCCATATATATACGTTGTGGACGGACTTGTACTTTGTAGAGAAAAAAAAACGGAAATAATTCTATATACGCTTAGAAAGAAGATAAAAATAAATAAAAGTTTGTGGAGTTATCAGGTACTTCATTATAGAATCTTTAACACATTTTCGAACAGTGTATCTCTCTCTCTCGCTCTCTCTCTCTTCACTTGAATAATGACTCAACGGCCGTACATTGTTTCCTTCGCATTTATTTAAATATATCGTACGTACACAACGCGTTCGAAGAAACGAGGGCAAATGAATTTTTACACTTGAAACTTTTTATCCCCGACAGGAAATATAAAAAGAAGTTTTTGGATTAAACGATAAAACGTATACATTGTAAAAAAAAAATTAAGTTTTACGCGGTTTGCGTTTGCAGGCTCTTTTTTGCGCTGTCTTTTCTCCAACTTGCGCTCGGAAGGACGAAGAGAAGAACAAAAAATGCGTTTTATCCAAATATATATGAAAACAACAAATTAATCGTTAATAAAAAGTAAAAAGAAATAATTGTTATCTTAACGACTACGAAATTACGCGGCTAATCAGCGCACTAAAATGCAACGAAACTTTCAAATAGAAAGAGAGAGAGAGAGAGAGAGGGAGATAGGAAAAAACCACGTAATCACAGTTTCCTATCGGCAGTGGAACGACCTTCAATAATAGCTTTCCATCTGGGAGATAATCATTTATCTCGAGTGTATAGGTATAGTATTGATGAATTAAAATGAATGAAAAAAAAAAACAAGAAATAAAAACGACAAGCGTGTATTACGGTTTTAACGTTCGAAAAGACCCTTGGCGCGTTTATCTGTGCGAGCAAACAATACGAGCGTTGATTATAATTAATTTCTTGCATCTATGGCACTGAACGAACCCAGTGTCTTTGATGAGGTTCGGTTAGAAAACGATCAGTCGTTGCGCGACTTCCTCACTGCTAACGTCGGGATATATAGGTAGACCTCTTTTACCCCATTCTCAGTGTTTTATTTCATCTTGCGCTTTATGTTATTACACATATATTTGCTATTGCACACGATATATAATATTTGTTCAACGTCTGTCATACCGTTTATTATTCTTTAATTTTATTTTTGTTATTACGTATATATATCTCGAATTTACACATATATATACACTATACATTGAATTACAACGTCGAGAATGCAGCTAATAAATAAAAGTGTATATCTAGCGTTAATTCACTTTTTGTATTTGTCTTGCAATGCAGACAGGTCGTTCGTGATGTCGGTGACGGTCGAGAAAATAGCCCCGATCATCGAGCTCGGCGAAGGACCTCACTGGGACGTCAAGTCGCAAAAATTGTACTACGTTGACATCAATGCCCAGAAAATAATGAGGTTGGATCCCGTATCCGGCAAAGTCACTTCGGCCTATTTGAGTAAGTTTCACTTTTTTCAACTCGATCCCTAGTAGAAATCTAATTTTTTTAAGCCAAAAAATAGCCAAGTGTCATAAAATACCCAATAATTGCCCAATTAATGGCAAAATTAGAGTTTTATTTAACCTTTAAATGGTAAATTTCTACTAGGGATATATTACACTCATATTTTTTTTGCTACGAGAATACGAACAATTTGAGAAACACAAAGATATGATGTATTTATATATAGCAATGAATTATAATATTTTCCTAACGTCTTCGTGGAAAATTTTTTGTTATACACCTCTATATTGTATTTTTAAAACAGTTGTTTGTTACAGTTCGACTAATAAAGCAAAACTCAATAATATATATATATATATAATTATGATTTTTGATAATAGAGTAGTGAGTAAAAATTGTTTTAACGACATAATTTGTTACGTATCTTACGTATACATTCAATTTTGGATTACGAATACTAGTGTATAATATTTGTTTAAAATTATATATTAACCGGTTAATCCGAATTGATCTAAATTTATATGTACTCTTATCGGCCACTATGCTCAATGGAATTTCCCAGAATATATTTTAAAAAAATCATACATTCATTCTCGATCTCCAGCTTAGATCCCTCGATTGTTTTGTGATATTTGTCATTAAAAATGAAACCGATGTTTTAATTTAATAATAATGATACAGCGCGATGTGAAATGCGAAAAGAAATACCATTAAAATCGTCGACAACTAAATGTTTAGTTTAATTACAGCAAAAACATAAATTTTGGTCAAACAGAAGAATTCTTCTTACATAGTGGTGAAAATTACTACAAACTTTTACATACTGATCGACTCTAGTATAAAAATTATAAATTCTCTAATTACATTATATCATATATTTTATAGGAAATTTTTAAATTAAAAACAATCCGTGATTTCGTTACGATAATTTTGAGTGATATACACTGAAGAAAAGTAATTCAGTGAATTGATTAAAATATTTATTTGAAGAGTTGTTGAAACTAATAAATATTTAATTGCCAAGTACAATTATTACTTTTCAGGACTATTCAAACCAATGTTTTATTTAATTCGCACAATTTATCCTCAGTGTACATTTTTCTCTCGTTATCAAATCCAATTACTAGGTTCGTTATCGGGAAAACGAATGTACACTCATTTCATCAGACACGTTAAAAATATTTATTATTAATACAATTGGATTGAATTAGAGTAACAGATGTATCAGCTCGATAGAATATAAATCTTATCGTGGCCAGATATAAGTGTGGTCGACGCTGTTATTGCAACTAAACGCTTAAAGCATTAGAATTTCCAACGCGTCTCTTTCTCTCTCCGCATGGTAATAAATAAGAGAATAGACACTTTTGCAATTGAAAGTAAGAATATAAATGATTTTAACCTTGAGTTTGCATCCTCAGCGAAGGAGGATGGAGTAACCATATTATTATTTTTATTATCTCGTTTATATTCCTTAATATCTTACATTATACGTACGTACATTGTATTTCTGAAACATGTACGTTGTTGTCATTCTACACGTCGCATCGTTTTTCTTACTATTGCGATAAAAATGAAAAATATTTTAACGATCTTGTAATACAAGAATTTTTTTAGATCAACTTTTATTAGTTTGAATGTACATGTATATAGTTTTACACTCTCAAATCTTTGTATTTCTTTGTTTATTACCAAATTTTTCTGTGTGTCCGTATTCCACATTCATATAAGGTTTATCTACCTATTTTCCGAAGACGCGTGTGTAAATAAAAATAAATAAAATAAAATTATTTCATATTTGTGTTGCTGTGCAATGATTTTCTTCGGATAATTCACAAATCAATGATCCATAATTGCGAGATTAATTGATAAAAGCAGTTACGAATAAGTTATTTACATCTTTCGTGCAATTAGTTTTATCGCATTTGACTCGAGAGTCTTCTAATTCTTTTTTCTTTGCAAAAAACTTGGATGTAATGTTAAAAGCGATATATATACTTGTGGACTTCTTTTATTATCGACGTACAACATTTTTATTTCTCTTTATCATAAGATATCATTATTTTCAATATAATGATATTGCTGATGCGAATTAATCAAGAATGTGAATATTTAACGTTTTAAGTTCAATAACACGCGCGTGAATTTCTGAACCTGTGAACGCAATAAAAAAATGTATTTTTGCCAAAAAATAAGGAGAAATGACGGTGAATTGTCAAGTGACGCATTTTAACGCGTGTAAAGATTTGAATAACTGCGTTATTTTATTCATTAGATTTATACATTTGGAATACTGTAACATTGTTTTACGTAAGCTTGTCAATGTTTTAATATTGCAAGATTTGCTATATTTTTTTATGACAACTAAAAATTCAAAATTTTGAACTGCGGAAAATTTGAATTTTTTTTATCGAGTTTAGCATCTTTGTAATAAAAATACTTATAGGTGTTAATTGTACGTTTTCAGTTTTTATTATCAACTGATGAATTTTCAGAACATTATGTAATTGGCAACATAAAATTTCTATATACATGTACGATTCCTGAATAGGGTAGTTCGTTGAACATATAACAGTTACCTCGGGTAGAAAATTGATGGAAACGACGTTGTTTATAAATTGGATCGTCGCATCGTTTACGCCAATTAACCAATTAAAGAAGATTATGCATCTTAATGCATCGAGGTCGCAATTAAAATCTTGTAGAAACCTATCTATTTTGAGTTGATCAAAGGAGTAATTTGATAAGTTGGTTAAATTGCTATTAAACTTTATTATTTAAGTTCACATTTCTGTTAAATATCCCTTCGTTGCTGCGTTTGCGTGTACGTCTGAGTTGAAAAATTTAGTGAAATTTGTGTCTTAATCGAACTGTCGATCTTTCGCAAAAAGGAGATAACGATTAATAATGTTAAAAATTTGTTAGACAAATTATTTATAACAGGAAAATAAAGATAGTCGAACTAATAGTGTTTTGAAATGTCGGGATAACAGAGAGGAGATATCAAACCGAATCAAAAATTCAAATTTCCCGCGCTTGAAATTATCGACTGAGAAATATTATTTATTCAAAAATTTATATTTTATATGTACACACACACATACACATATATATATCAGAATCAAGAAAAATCACGAAAACATTTCCTTTTTTTAAGTTGTAATCTATGATTGTGCTTAAATAATACTTAAACAAATTTTAATTATCCTGTAAAATTGTTATACAATTGTGTGAAATAAAGAATTTTATTATCTCGAAACTCATCATTTTGTAATCTGCCACAATGATAATTATATAATTATTCATTTTTATAAAAATAGTACATCTCAGTCGATAACTTTAATCGCGGGAAATTTGAATTATTATTATAGGGTTCAACAATTGAGATAAAAAATATAGCTTAAATAAATAAATAAATAATAATAGGATCTATTACTAAGTTGCATTGGAAGCGAATGTATTGATGCATTGGAAATAAATACACTGACAACGACGGTTCACGGATTCCGGAAAAAATTCATATGAAACTTAATCTTATAGAATGAACTCACAAATGAACACTGCAATTCAAATCTAGTAAAATGCTAAGATCAAGTAGAAGTTTTATGGATTTTTTGGACAAAAATTGCATCTAATTTTTACTTCTTTCATAATCTTTGACCAAATTGTGATATTTTAGCTTACTTTTTTTCAAATCATACGTACTTAACCTCAGATTTTTGATAGATTTAAGTTTGAGTATCTACCTCTAATTATTTCCATGTTACTTATCAGCGATTAAACAGATGCCTGACCCTAAAATAGCAATTTTCGTAATTTTTTTTAATGTAATGGACAATTATATTGAAAAACGAACACCTCAAGCATTTCATTTTTTGAATTAAAAAAATTATTTTGTATGATAAATTGAACTATCTGGCCCTCTCACATGTTTAAAAGTCTCATGCTGATTTTTTAAATTACTTTTTTGAACAAAACTTTTATGTTGGAAAGAGTGGAGCCATGTAATTTGGGTTCAACATTAACTTAATATTTTATTGAATGCATTAATATTTTAATTTTTATATAACAATTTACTGTGGCATCTTTTTAATGTTTAAAATAATCAACAATCTTTTGTCGTTTCAGAGGATGGACCAGTAGGCGTAGTCGTACCCGTTGAGGGAGCAAAGGACAAACTAATCGCTGGATGCGGCACCGACGTAGTCTTGGTCACTTGGGATGGAGAAAGCGACACTACCGATCCACCGGTTAAAAAATTAGCATCGCTAGATACCGATCGTACCGATACCCGAATCAACGATGGGAAGTGTGACCCAGCTGGTCGATTCTGGGTTGGTTCGTAAAAACTTCTTCCACTATTATTACCACGCATCGATTTGCCTTTTATACTCTCGCAATGTCGTTTAAATCCATTTTAATTTTCCTATTCAGGCACAATGGGGAAAGAGGTGAACGGCAAGATCGAGCCGAATCGTGGTACCTTGTATACCGTTGACAAAAACTCGAAAGTCAACAAAATCATTTCCCCGGTCTCCATTAGCAACGGTCTAACGTGGAATCTGAAGAATGACGTCATGTACTACATCGACTCGATGACCAATCAAATTTGGAGATTCGATTATAATCAAAACGATGGATCTATAGGTACATACAATTTATTACCATCACTAAAATTTCTATATGTTTTGGAATATTCTAACTATATACTTGGTTTCTTTTTTCTTTGTTGTAACGTTACGTTTTTATTTTAGACAACAAGAAAATCGTCTTCGACTTTAAGAAAAATAACGTCAATGGATTGCCCGATGGTATGACGATAGATGCTAACGGCAATTTGTGGGTTGCTGTATTCAATGGAGGCAAAGTAAGATCACAATGTCGAGATATCGTTACATTTGTATTTTTCTCGTGTGAAAGAACATCGATCACTCAAATATGCAGTATTATCTTTTTATACTTAAAATACGTGTATACGTATAAATTATCGAGGTACAATTTTTTCATCGCAATGTCGAACCGTAAAATTTAACGTTCTATTTATTTCCTTGTACATAAAGGGTACAGATTATTTTAATTATGTATGTCAATCTCTTATATTTATTGTAGGTCTCATATATCTTACAGGTGTCATAAAATATTAATATAAAAAATGAAAAATAATATAATATTAGATAAAATAAAAAATTGGGCATTATTTGGGTAATATTTTATTGGGTATTATTTTTTTATTTTTTTTTTTTTAATTTTTATCATTTGTACTCTCTTGTAACTAATATTTTATTTTTTTATAATGTAATTGCGATTGTTAGTCGTTAAAAATATGCAACGAGTATATATTTTCCAAATGAAAAATGAGTGACAATCGAGTGGCGAACGTGAATTTGATTCGATTCTCCAGAAATTGTACGAAATAATAATACAAGAAACTTGATAATATTAGGTATTAAACATCGATCCAACGAGTGGAAAACTGCTGCGTACAGTTGAATTGCCCGCGGAGAAGATAACGAGCGTCGCCTTTGGAGGACCTCAACTAGACGTACTGTACGTAACATCCGCACACGTCAACATGACCGAGGAAGAAAAACAACAGAAACGAGATTCTGGAAGTCTATTCGCTGTTAAGGGTCTTGGTGTTCGTGGATTGGCTCCTAACAATTTCAAATACACCAGTTAAATTTGCCATATATTTTCGTACACGGATTGATGGAAAACTTACCGAATTTTATATTCAGAATTAATGTATTATAAATGCAGACTGAATCGTTATTTTAATAAAGTTTTATTATTAAATTAATATGGCGATTGTCGATCGATTATTTTTTCGTAGAAATTTTCAGAGAAAAATGAATTTGCAATTTGTACGGCTACTTTTCTGACATACTGATTTCATTGATTTGGAAGAAATGTATTAACTGTAAATATCTATATCTGCTATGCGTATAGTATTTAAAATTTGTAAAATAGTATTTTTAGATATTAGTGTGAAAGTGTTGATTTTCGAACGAGTGGGAGTTTTAGAAGGATTATTTACACGAATTAAAAATCATCTTATACACGTGTATCGAACAATGTTCTTTCATGCACATTGAATCAAAAAGGTTATTTTCACACTTTTTAAATACACGCGCGGAAATTTTACTTGCGACATACGAATAGAAATTCGCTTGGGAGTTGAAGCCGTACTTGAACAAAGTATCGTAAAATCATTAATTCGACTATATTTTTGTCTTTTTTCTTTTCGGATAAAAAACAATTTCTGCACGAAGAAGAAGGTACTAGGAAAAATTAGTATATTGTTACTAAATATTTAGAAATGGATAATTTTTATACTTATTTATTTACTCCAGATTTTAATAATATTAAACTAAATCTTATATTATAACTAAATTTTAATAAAATTTCTGCAAGTTACCATTACAACCAGTATACTGTTAAGCGTAAAACTCTTTACATTTTTAAATATTTAAATTTTGTATTTACTTTTTAATTAAAATATTTAGGTATTCAATTTTATCCAAAATCTTATTCTTGACATTTGTCATATAAAAACTACTATTATTTAGGAATAAAATTTACCACTTATGGATAATAAGTATATTAGTAGATTTGTATATAGTAATAATATTACTTGTAGAAATAGTAATTTTAAATACGTTTTTTTTTTCTTGTGAAAGTAATTTTACACGCAAATTTTAACATAGTTATAGCTAGTATAAATATATACGTTATTGATTTACTTGTTTATACACACAAAATTAATTAATTGGATTCGAATGATTATGCAAAAGAATAAAGGATTCGCCGTAGGTATAAGTATTAAGTATGTACTTGTACGTACGGAGAAAAGTAAAAATCGCGGGTGGAGTTTGCGCTTTTGCAAGGTAAGTCGGAAGAGTGTCGAGAGTCGAGAGTCGATGGAGAATGCATATATATACATCAGGAGACGACGACGGGTTGGGGCAGCCGGGGGAGTGGCAGACCCGGCATCTTTTTGAGGTTAGGGCGACTAAGCTCTCTCTCTCTCTCTCTCTCTCTCTCTCTCTCTCTCTCTCTCTCTCTCTCTCTCTCTCTCTCTCATATGCGGCACCGGCGAGAGCCGGCTTATCGACGTGTTCCTTGGAATTTCCCAATTTCTTCTTCCGGATTACGATGTCCGCCAGGTTAGTGAGCGTTTTAATAATTTACACGACACGATTTACACGATTCGCGATACGATCCCTTCGATTTATACTTCCATAGCAATGTGTACATTAATTAAAAAAACCAAATATTTCCTCTAATTATGCATGCTCAGCTATTTGACGGTTACGACGATAAATTATTTAGGATTACTGTCACCGTGACTCCGGGGTAGAATATGTAATTACATTGTGCGAATTTAATCGTTCGAACTCTAAACATCTTTATTTATTTTTCGAAAGACTCGATTAAAGATTTTGCAACATCGGAGCAAAAACATTCGAGTGTCTACTTACTAATATATATATACTTACTTACTATATATTATATATATATATATATAGATACGCCCATAATCGTAAATTAAAATTATCCCCTGATGTGCTTTAAGTACATGAATATCCTACACACCACACACATATACTGAATTGCATGGGTTTGATGGGTGTGTATACATGCGGATTGTGTGGGGGTACATCGAATATATCGCGAGATTGCTCGTAAAAATTGTGTTGCACGTATACACAGATAATAGACGCACTTTTTACGGGAGACCGGGGGACATATATTTATTCACTAATTTAACAATTGATGAATTGTTTTCGACCAAGTGAATTCCTCGTGTACCTGGTTAAATCAGCACATTCCACACAGTTTGGACCGTACATATACGTACATACATACATACATTATTGAATTTACGTTGAACGTACGATTTTATAACCCAGTCGCAATGATTTGCCTTTCAATATTATTACTAACGATATATCTGCTATGCGTATAGTATTTAAAATTTGTAAAATAGTATTTTTAGATATTAGTGTGAAAGTGTTGATTTTCGAACGAGTGGGAGTTTTAGAAGGATTATTTACACGAATTAAAAATCATCTTATACACGTGTATCGAACAATGTTCTTTCATGCACATTGAATCAAAAAGGTTATTTTCACACTTTTTAAATACACGCGCGGAAATTTTACTTGCGACATACGAATAGAAATTCGCTTGGGAGTTGAAGCCGTACTTGAACAAAGTATCGTAAAATCATTAATTCGACTATATTTTTGTCTTTTTTCTTTTCGGATAAAAAACAATTTCTGCACGAAGAAGAAGGTACTAGGAAAAATTAGTATATTGTTACTAAATATTTAGAAATGGATAATTTTTATACTTATTTATTTACTCCAGATTTTAATAATATTAAACTAAATCTTATATTATAACTAAATTTTAATAAAATTTCTGCAAGTTACCATTACAACCAGTATACTGTTAAGCGTAAAACTCTTTACATTTTTAAATATTTAAATTTTGTATTACTTTTTAATTAAAATATTTAGGTATTCAATTTTATCCAAAATCTTATTCTTGACATTTGTCATATAAAAACTACTATTATTTAGGAATAAAATTTACCACTTATGGATAATAAGTATATTAGTAGATTTGTATATAGTAATAATATTACTTGTAGAAATAGTAATTTTAAATACGTTTTTTTTTTCTTGTGAAAGTAATTTTACACGCAAATTTTAACATAGTTATAGCTAGTATAAATATATACGTTATTGATTTACTTGTTTATACACACAAAATTAATTAATTGGATTCGAATGATTATGCAAAAGAATAAAGGATTCGCCGTAGGTATAAGTATTAAGTATGTACTTGTACGTACGCGAGGAAAAGTAAAAATCGCGGGTGGAGTTTGCGCTTTTGCAAGGTAAGTCGGAAGAGTGTCGAGAGTCGAGAGTCGATGGAGAATGCATATATATACATCAGGAGACGACGACGGGTTGGGGCAGCCGGGGAGTGGCAGACCCGGCATCTTTTTGAGGTTAGGGCGACTAAGCTCTCTCTCTCTCTCTCTCTCTCTCTCTCTCTCTCTCTCTCTCTCTCTCTCTCTCTCTCTCTCATATGCGGCACCGGCGAGAGCCGGCTTATCGACGTGTTCCTTGGAATTTCCCAATTTCTTCTTCCGGATTACGATGTCCGCCAGGTTAGTGAGCGTTTTAATAATTTACACGACACGATTTACACGATTCGCGATACGATCCCTTCGATTTATACTTCCATAGCAATGTGTACATTAATTAAAAAAACCAAATATTTCCTCTAATTATGCATGCTCAGCTATTTGACGGTTACGACGATAAATTATTTAGGATTACTGTCACCGTGACTCCGGGGTAGAATATGTAATTACATTGTGCGAATTTAATCGTTCGAACTCTAAACAATCTTTATTTATTTTTCGAAAGACTCGATTAAAGATTTTGCAACATCGGAGCAAAAACATTCAAGTGTCTTACTTACTATATATATATATACTTACTTACTATATATATATATATATATATATATATATACGCCCATATCGTAAATTAAAATTATCCACCTGATGTGCTTTAATTACATGAATATCCATACACACACACACATATACTGAATTGCATGGGTTGATGGGTGTGTATACATGCGGATGTGTGTGGGTACATCGAATATATCGCGAGATTGCTCGTAAAATATTGTTTGCACGTATACACAGATAATATACCACTTTTTACGGAGACCGACATATATTTATTCAATAATTTAACAAATTGATGAATTGTTTTCGACCAAGTGAATTCTCGTGTACAATGGTTAATACACACATTCACACAGTTTGGACGTACATATACGTACATACATACATACATTATTGAATTTACGTTGAACCTACGAATTTTATTACACGTCGAAATGAATTTGCCTTTCATTGATTACGTAACGAATTGTTTTCGCAGGTATATATATATACATATATACATTACCGTTCGTATCGACGAATTAATTAACCCATTTACTTAATTTTACTATATATACCGTGTATACGTCGTTTTGTGTATAAGCACCGTATATTTCGTCGAATCTATACGTATGGGTGAACGTACCTATACATACACATGATGTACATATAACGAACCTAACTTTCTAGTTGAATTCTATTTTTACGCGCGATAAGTATCGTACGATACACCTATATATATATATATATATATATACGTGTAAGTAAAACTTGATTGATCTTTACAAATTATTATCTTCGTATATGCGGATTTATATTGGAGGAACTTTATTTTATACCCTGAAAAAAATAGATTTTTTATCTGAGCGTAATTATGTGACTTCAATGTGATTTTCCTTTAGAATCAAAAAGGAATTTCCTCGATTTATGATGGGGATTAATTTTTTTTTTTTTGTAATTTATTCATACTTTTTCTTTTTGTACTAAAAGATTTATTGCAAAGGAATCGTATTGGAGCAATCAGATTATCTTTTTGAGTCGTATATACATTTAACAAGAATTTATACACGGAGAGACAATTTACAATAAAAATTTCGGTTAGGTTCATGTAACTACATATGTTATTTAATTTTACTATTATTATTACCTTTTGTCGTACAAATTTTATTTTTTTTTTACTGCAGTAGATTTTCTATTTACGTTTAGTAAATTTTTTAACGGTAATTTTTGTAGTAATTTTTCAACGTGATGCATACTATATACATGTAGGGGAGACTGGGGCATTTTTGAACTTTTTTTTTATTTATCTTTTTCTTATCGAAAATGATATAATTTTATACTTGAGATCATGGCAACTTCAAGTACTTGCGTCTAGCTATTAAGACAAATTTTTTTACCCACGATATTTATTGATAGGACGGTTTATTTTACGGATGAAGAAAAAGGCATTTTGTTTTTTCACACTAAAACAAGCTATTTTTGTAAAATTTAACTAGGTTTCGTTTCTTTTAGATTGGATACACGATGAATATGCTATAAAATCACCGTGCACCTATTTACTTAACACGTTCAAATGTACCCCAGGGTTCGTGTTCAAAATTACCCCAAAATAGAAAAAAACTTTAGATACACAGTGCGCAGCAGTAAATTAATATATTTCAACGTAATTACGATCAAAAGAAAGCTAGTATGAATACTTTTGACGTATGTGATTTGCTGGTATATAAAAGGTATAGCGCAAGTGTGCTTTCAAAAACTAAGAAGTACCAATAAAAAAAATGAGATTTTCATTTGGCAGGTCTCGAGTAAACGTAAACCATCGATTCGGAATAGCTTGTAACACTGGGAGATTTGAGATAGTAGCAATTATTTAAAGAAACCGCCCTTTATAACATAAATATTACGATATAAAAGAGCTATTCAAAAGTTCAAAAATGCCTCTGTTCAAAAATACCCCAGTGTCCCCTATACGTATATTAAAGTTAATCGTTTGTTCAATAATATATATACACGATTGAAAAATAATTTCCCCATTTTTGTCTATATATTGTTCGAAGATATTTCCTTAGTGCTCTTCGATGGATTATTCTTAACTTAAAATGTGTCGTACGATTAGGTTCAAACCAATGAGAAAAAAAGAGTATACGTCGAAATATGTAACTTGGTTAACTTATATAATATAATTGAGAAATCTAATAATCTCTTGACAAAATAACTGCGGTGAACTACATTTACTTTTTATTTTGCTACGAATCGTATCGGGTTAATTGAATTAGGTGGCACCGCACATTTTCGTTTGCTTAGGTACTTGGTCGAAGGTACAGAATCAAATTATATTTTTCTCCGAGACATAGTGGAGAATTCTTGAAATCCAGAAAGCGAATTTGTTTGAAACCATATATATGTGGAATGTCATTATTTTAACCCATTAAGGATTGAAGGGACAATTCTTTGTGTCCAATTTCCAATTTGGCCAAATTTGAAAAATCCAAAAGTGGTCCAAAAATTTGAAAAAAATTCATACTTGGTATTTAGGAGTGATTTTAAGCATTTAGTTGGGGCTGATTTAAGCATTTTATGTTCTTGTGAAATTTTTAAAAAAAAGTCCATAATTTTCGAGAAAACGATTGGTGAGTTTGGGAATAAAATTATCGTTTTATACGTCAATTTGTTTAAACAAAAAATATCTGGACTTTTTATAAGGCCAATAATAATTATTAGGTACCACGGACACCTTGTTTATGGGTTTTAGACAGATCAAAAAATCGAAAGGAAAAAAAAAGTTTTATCAAAAAATCAACGGTATAAATTTTCAATTTTGCATAAAAAATTCATTTTAAGGAATAATGAGTATCATCGTCGAAAGAAATACACTTTAAAACAGGGAATCGGTATTTAGAAATTTGTTTGTAATAAAATTAATCACTTGGCACCTTCGAAATTGGATACAAAAAAAATGCCCGTTCAGTCCTAAATACGTTAACATCAGGGTTAGGTAAGTAGTCGACAACTAATTTCGTAATCTAGCTATTCATTTTTCTCCGTGTATATTTCGTCGAATCTATACGTATGGGTGAACGTACCTATACATACACAGATGTACATAACGAACCTAACTTTCTAGTTGAATTCTATTTTACGCGCGATAAGTATCGTACGATACACCTATTATATATATACGTGTAAGTAAAACTTGATTGATCTTACAAATTATTATCTTCGTATATGCGGATTTATATTGGAGGAACTTTATTTTATACCCTGAAAAAAATAGATTTTTTATCTGAGCGTAATTATGCGACTTCAATGTGATTTTCCTTTAGAATCAAAAAGGAATTTCCTCGATTTATGATGGGGATTGATTTTTTTTTGTAATTTATTCATACTTTTCTTTTTGTACTAAAAGATTTATTGCAAAGGAATCGTATTGGAGCAACAGATTATCTTTTTGAGTCGTATATATATTTAACAAGAATTTATATAAAAATTTCGGTTAAGTTCACGTAACCTTTGTACTGCAGTAGATTTTCTATTTACGTTTAGTAAATTTTTTAACGGTAATTTTTGTAGTAATTTTTCAACGTGATGCATACTATATACATGTAGGGAGACTGGGGCATTTTTGAACTTTTTTTTTCTTATCGAAAATGATATAATTTTATACTTGAGATCATGGCAACTTCAAGTACTTGCGTCTAGCTATTAAGACAAATTTTTTTACCCACGATATTTATTGATAGGACGGTTTATTTTACGGATGAAGAAAAAGGCATTTTGTTTTTTCACACTAAAACAAGCTATTTTGTAAAATTTAACTAGGTTTCGTTTCTTTTAGATTGGATACACGATGAATATGCTATAAATCACCGTGCACCTATTTACTTAACACGTTCAAATGTACCCCAGGGTTCGTGTTCAAAATTACCCCAAAATAGAAAAAAACTTTAGATACACAGTGCGCAGCAGTAAATTAATAATTTCAACGTAATTACGATCAAAAGAAAGCTAGTATGAATACTTTTGACGTTATTGGATTTGCTGGTATATAAAAGTATAGCGCAACGTGTGCTTTCAAAAACTAAGAAAGTACCATAAAAAAAATGATATTTTCATTTTGCAGGTCTCGAGTAAACGTAAACCATCGATTCGGAATAGCTTGTAACACTGGGAGATTTGGAGATAGTAGCAATTATTTAAAGAAAACGCCCTTTATAACATAAATATTACGATATAAAAGAGCTATTCAAAAGTTCAAAAATGCCCTTTTCAAAAATACCCCAGTGTCCCCTATACGTATATTAAGTTAATCGTTTTGTTCAATATATATATATACACGATTGAAAAAATAATTTCCCATTTTTGTCTATATATTGTTCGAAGATATTTCCTTAGTGCTCTTCGATGGATATCTTAACTTTAAAAGGTGTCGTACGATTAGGTTCAAACCCAATGAGAAAAAAAGAGTATACGTCGAAATATGTAAACTTGGTTAACTTATATAATATAATTGAGAAATCTAATCATCTCTTGACAAATAACTGCGGTGAACTACATTTACTTTTTATTTGCTACGAATCGTATCGGGTTAATTGAATTAGGTGGCACCGCACATTTTCGTTGCTTAGGTCCTTGGTCGAAGGTACAGAATCAAATTATATTTTTCTCCGAGACATAGTGGAGAATTCTTGAAATCCAGAAAGCGAATTGTTTGAAACCATATATATGTGGAATGTCATATTTTAACCACCATTAAGGATTGAAGGGACAATTCTTTGTGTCCAATTTCCAATTTGGCCAATTTGAAAAATCCAAAAGTGGTCCAAAAATTTGAAAAAATTCATACGTGGTACTTTTAGAGTGATTTTAAGCATTTAGTTGGGCTGATTTTTTAAGCATTTATGTTCTTGTGAAATTTTTTAAAAAAGTCCATAATTTCGAGAAAACGATTGGTGAAGTTTTGGAAATAAAAATTATCGTTTTATACGTCAATTTGTTTAACAAAAAATATCTGACTTTTTATAAGGCCAATAATAATTATTAGGTACCACGGACACCTTGTTTATGGGTTTTAAACATATCAAAAAATCGAAAGGAAAAAAAAAGTTTTTATCAAAAAATCAACGTTATAGATTTTCTATTTACGTTTAGTAAATTTTTTAACGGTAATTTTTGTAGTAATTTTTCAACGTGATGCATACTATATACATGTAGGGAGACTGGGGCATTTTTGAACTTTTTTTTTCTTATCGAAAATGATATAATTTTATACTTGAGATCATGGCAACTTCAAGTACTTGCGTCTAGCTATTAAGACAAATTTTTTTACCCACGATATTTATTGATAGGACGGTTTATTTTACGGATGAAGAAAAAGGCATTTTGTTTTTTCACACTAAAACAAGCTATTTTGTAAAATTTAACTAGGTTTCGTTTCTTTTAGATTGGATACACGATGAATATGCTATAAATCACCGTGCACCTATTTACTTAACACGTTCAAATGTACCCCAGGGTTCGTGTTCAAAATTACCCCAAAATAGAAAAAAACTTTAGATACACAGTGCGCAGCAGTAAATTAATATATTTCAACGTAATTACGATCAAAGAAAGCTAGTATGAATACTTTTGACGTATGTGATTTGCTGGTATATAAAAGGTATAGCGCAAGTGTGCTTTCAAAAACTAAGAAGTACCAATAAAAAAAATGAGATTTTCATTTTGGCAGGTCTCGAGTAAACGTAAACCATCGATTCGGAATAGCTTGTAACACTGGGAGATTTGAGATAGTAGCAATTATTTAAAGAAACCGCCCTTTATAACATAAATATTACGATATAAAAGAGCTATTCAAAAGTTCAAAATGCCTCTGTTCAAAATACCCCAGTGTCCCCTATACGTATATTAAAGTTAATCGTTTGTTCAATAATATATATACACGATTGAAAAATAATTTCCCCATTTTTGTCTATATATTGTTCGAAGATATTTCCTTAGTGCTCTTCGATGGATTATTCTTAACTTAAAATGTGTCGTACGATTAGGTTCAAACCAATGAGAAAAAAAGAGTATACGTCGAAATATGTAACTTGGTTAACTTATATAATATAATTGAGAAATCTAATAATCTCTTGACAAAATAACTGCGGTGAACTACATTTACTTTTTATTTTGCTACGAATCGTATCGGGTTAATTGAATTAGGTGGCACCGCACATTTTCGTTTGCTTAGGTACTTGGTCGAAGGTACAGAATCAAATTATATTTTTCTCCGAGACATAGTGGAGAATTCTTGAAATCCAGAAAGCGAATTTGTTTGAAACCATATATATGTGGAATGTCATTATTTTAACCCATTAAGGATTGAAGGGACAATTCTTTGTGTCCAATTTCCAATTTGGCCAAATTTGAAAAATCCAAAAGTGGTCCAAAAATTTGAAAAAATTCATACGTGGTATTTAGAGTGATTTTAAGCATTTAGTTGGGCTGATTTTAAGCATTTTATGTTCTTGTGAAATTTTTTAAAAAAAGTCCATAATTTTCGAGAAAACGATTGGTGAAGTTTTGGAATAAAAATTATCGTTTTATACGTCAATTTGTTTAAACAAAAAATATCTGGACTTTTTATAAGGCCAATAATAATTATTAGGTACCACGGACACCTTGTTTATGGGTTTTAAACATATCAAAAAATCGAAAGGAAAAAAAAAGTTTTTATCAAAAAATCAACGTTATAAATTTTCAATTTTTGCATAAAAAATTCATTTTAAGGAATAATGAGTATCATCGTCGAAAGAAATACACTTTAAAACAGGGAATCGGTATTTAGAAATTTGTTTGTAATAAAATTAATCACTTGGCAACCTTTCGAAATTGGATACAAAAAAAATGCCCGTTCAGTCCTAAATACGTTAACATCAGGGTTAGGTAAGTAGTCGACAAACACTCATTTTCCAATACTTTATCATTATTTGAATATGAAAATGAAAAAAACAAATCGACTTGGATAAAAAAAATCGTATATGGTTCATATATACCAAATAAGCTAAATAAAAAAGTATTCGAACAAATATTCGATCGAATATAACATAATCTGAATTACACTAGAACAATATTGATATTTATAGCATTTAGAATGTAATATAATAATAAATAAACAAAGATTTGGATTTTTAAAATTTGATTTATATTTATATTATTAAGTTATTTAACCAATAGTTTTTATCATACTTAAATCAATATAGTTTAATCAATATCGTAAATATCTCATCAGCCATTGGACATCTATACGGTGACAAAATAAAGCCTCCTATCGAGAATAGCCTTTTACATATGCTAAGAAACATAAGCTTGTGTTGTATTTGAGAATTACATTTTTCAAATTCGGATATAATTTAAAAGAAAATGTAGAGTAGTCGGTGCAAGTTTGACTCTTCCAGAAAAGATTTAATTCTATTTTTAATATTTCCTTTCTATCAGAAGTTTTTTTATTACAGTCGAATAATGAATAGCAGAACCTATATAATAATTAAATTTATCGTCAACGAAGTGTGTGTAGAATACATTTGCACACATATCTTCAATTAAAGAAATTAATTCCTTTTTATTATAATTAGGTAACCAATTGAGTTTAAGTTGTGGACTAAAACAAGTAGGAAATATAGCTTGTTTTGACTCTAAAGAATTAAAACTTAATACGTTGCTAAACCTCACAATTTTTAACTTTTGTATTAAATTTTCGACTGTAGAGTGTAAATATATTAAAGACATTATAAAAGAATACTTTTGTAATTCAGATTCTATTCGAATGCTAATAATATCAATATTGTTCTAGTGTAATTCAAATCATGTTGTACACACATACTTTTCTTCGTTATATGGCAATGAATGTTAAAATCTTCTTAAAACAGGATGTTACAATTATAAAATTTAATGAATTTAAAATTGTTACTCGATCGAATACTTTTTCGAATAATTTTTTATTTGGCATTATTTATTGATATATATATATACATGCCATATATAATGTTGTTATACAAGTGGACTTGTCTTTTAAATCTTTAAACTCAAATAATGAAAAATTATTGGAAAATGAGTGGTTGGGGACTACGTATCCAACCCTGGTTAACATAAATAATGAGATCTGTATACCTCGGAGTTTTATCAAATGATCCTTAGGGTTAAGAGTATTCGACTTTTCCGCACTATAATTGATGGAGAAGAGGACTTTACATCAATTGAATTAACTCGAGTTCTACAGAACTTTTAATCTTCAATCAAAAGCAAAACGAAAAGACGAATCAAGGGCTTCAAATACTATACAACTTTGGTTCATTAAAACAGTTTAAATGGTTCAAATGTTATGTTTAATTAATGATTATGATAAAACAATTAATGTGGAAACATTTTAGAATAATATATATATATATATATATAAAATTATTTCGCATAAATTAAAACAATTAAATTTTTTGGTTTTATTGCTCAACGTACATGTCAGTACGTACGTGTCAGTTACGTTCAGATGCAATAAAACTGTCAAAGTAAAAACGACTGCTTCTTTTTGTCTTTAGGTATGATTGTGGATTAAATTATTTAATCGAAATAAAAAGACCTTTTCACTCTAAATTTGCACTAAAAGATCGAATACCTTTATCTCTCGTGTACATTTGACAAAATTTCGAGATACATCCGTGAGTATTTTTATTTGAACCAAACATTCACATTCTACCGTTTTGCACAAATTCGTTTTCCGGAATTCAAGTATTTCCTTTGTGAGAACAATAGTTTATTAAAAATGATTATATGTGAGGTTGAAGATATATACTTTGATTTTTGTAATTTTTATTGTATTTTGTAACAATTTTTAACAAAATTTATAACAATAATTACTATATACATCATATTAGTATTTACTATGTATAAAAATTAATAATTTTTATTTAACCGACTGTTTTTCTGTAACTTAAAAATTAAAATAATTTCGAATTTGTCGGAAATTTTTGTAACACGCTTAAATAACTGTCGAACGATCTAAGTAAATTATATTTCGTTAAAACGTTAGTCGGCATGGTACATAATTGCACATTTTTTTTTGAGATTTTGAAACGTCGAGTATAGAAAGGAAAAAGAGATACGATCTAACTTTTACGATTCGTCGGGTCACTAGAACAATTTTTCAAATGCGCAACAGCAATTTACCCGTATACTAGTGGTAAAGGTTCCGCGGTTAGTATAATATATATATATGTCGTTACCCGTCACGTTCATCGTAATACGCTTTCCCTCTCGAAATGAAAATGTAACGAATTTCGAAAGATAGAGAAGGTATTACGCGTGTACAGCGCTAAAATCTGTCGACCACACCTATGTACAAAGCATTGTTTTGTTCGCGCGCTACGATCTTCCACCACCCATATATTAAACGATCGACCGTTTACAAAAAAAAGAAAAAAAAAGGCGGCAAGCACCCGAGCAAACCCCCGCATTCTCATCCTTCCGAGAGCCGGTGTCTCTCTCTCTTCTTCTTCATCTCTGTCTATCCGCTACTCCCTAGTTGAAAAGACCGCGTACAGAAAAAGGCGCAATGACTAACGGGATTAACCCCGCATCGTGTATAATTAAACCGACCGCCCCCTCCCAGTTTTTGCGCGAGGGAACGCGCGCGCAGTCGGGAACCCCTCACTTCGGTGCAACCTACTTGTTTTTACTTTGTTTCGCTTTATTTTTTATCTCGAGAAGCTTCTCGAACCTCTCTCTCTCTCTATCCCTCTCTTTCAGGACATTGTCGGCGCTCCCGAAGCCTGAATCACACCTCGAGCTCGAAACGCGCGCTATGGCTATGACTCAGTTTTACGTAGGTGCGCGCGCCCGAGCTCCCTCGGAAATCGGTTTCCAACAAAGGAATGCTATCTCGCACCGCGTAGGCCCCGCGCGATTTCGAAGAGCTGCTACGTAGCATACGCAGAGGAATGGCCTTTCCGAGCCACCATTTTTACGACCAGTTTCGTTTTTTCTTTCTTTATTTCTTTCACTCTCTCTCTCTCTCCCTCTCTCTCTCTCTCTCTCTCTCTCTCTCTCTCTCTCTCCCCTCTTTTTCTTTTACGTTTATTTTTATTTAATAAACGTCTCTAAGCTTTCGGGGATTTATTATCCCGTTTTTCTTTACGTACAAATGCGTGTTTAAGGACGTTGTCATCACTGACAGTTGTTAACTGGAGAGAAAGGAATATTTCTTAACTATTAATACACAACCTCGCTTGTATATCTTGCCCATGAAAGAAACAATTTTTGAATATAGACAGAATAAATACGTGGTAATTCGAAATGGATTCCAATTTTTTAAAATACGAAATAGCTAGTTTGAATAGATAGATTAAAAGTGTCGAAAATCTTTTAGGTGTAAAACGTTTTTTATACGGTTACGGTTCTCGTTCATTTGTTGGAATGAAATCAGCTATTCCATCGAATCAAAACTAAATGCTCACCAACCTGTCAATACGGGATTGAAAATCTTTTCGGCAAATTTGATTGCGATATGAGGGAAAATGCCCCTAGTGGAAATCAATGAATTTATGAAAAGTTATCGTGGCTATATAAAAATTGGTCGTTTAATAAAAAGTGGCTAATATAACTTTGTAATTTATGTCGATAAACTGGCTTAAATAACCTTGATTTCTACTTGGGGTGGATATCTTTAGAAATATTGTTTCAAAAGTAAAAACAATATCTCTACAGTATAAATTGAATAGACATTTTAAAAAAATGGTCGCGTAATGCCGAATTACGAGCTATTAAGTAGCAATTTTTGATCTGAAACTATTAAAAATGGACAAATTTCTATTAAAAGAGTACGTTAATAATCGAATGAATGAATAAATTTGATAGAAAATTTAGGGTTTAGAGTACCATAAACGGTATAAACTGAATTTAAATGAATGTCGAGGTTATGTCCATTGTGTAGAATCAGAAATTACAATAAAAAAAAGTATCACCACTGCCGAGTAATAGACTATTTTTTTATACCCACTTTCCTAGTAATGTGGCCAGCTATTTAAATATGTGAATTTCAATACTATGTAGTGTACGTTACATATTTTTAATTTATCATCTCCCGCAATATATCGTTTATGCAGCCGAGGGAAAAGGGAATCTAAAAACTGTTTTCGGTAAAATATTAATGATAACTCCAACGGTTAATTCGTAATTTCGAAAACATTCTCATGTTGATTATACATAGTGTTGCGCGCACCTCCTCCGATACAGTCATCGTACATATATAGCGATAAGCAATATATTGTCATATTTTTATCAATATTTGATTTTATTCATTACGTTCCATTCGATTGAAGTGAGACTCTATAAATGTGTGTGTGTGTGTGTGTGTGTGATGCATTACATTTAGTCAGTGGTACATATCTGCACGTGCACGTATAGCACGCGAATATGTACATATAAATAGAATAACCAAGTTCTTTAAAGTTTAGTCAGTATCCGCAGCTGTTTTCATTTTTCTACAATATGGGAAATAAAATGTTTCTGTAGTTTGTTACCGAATTTAGTCGTTTTTCATTGTTCAAATGCCCATCGTATACTTACTAAAAAAGTGTCCATCACTTTGCGATACAGCTTGAGGATACTGAAGCGTACACTGGGTGTTGTAACTATCACATTTCCTTTTGATAGTATTTTCTGGAAATTTGTAAGAGTGAACAAGTCATTCAAAGCTTGCAGCAAGATTAAGGCGGTACACATTTCGCGAAATAAAAGCTTTTCGTTCGAATTGAGGATTTTTTTTCTTATTAGATAAAGATAATGTATTAATCGTACTCGAGGTCATGATGTTTATATTTTAAGTTCATATTTAAGAGAATGTTTTTATGTTATGTTTTTAATTCGTTATGTTTTCATCCGGCAATTTGTATATTAAATGTTTAAGCCTTTTTAAACCAATAAATCTCTTGAACTACTACATCAATCACCTTGAAATTTTTAATAAAGATCAATCCTTTCGTGATTTTTCCTTAAATTTTAATATAAATTATTAATTTTTACATGAAAGCAGTATTTCTTAGTCGGTAAAGGACTCGAATGGTAACATAAAATGTTCGATGTGTCCCTTAAGTCGGTTAGATTAAAATTCCGATTGAAAACTGATTCTCTCAGATTCGTCTCTATAAACCAATAATTTTTTACTGGAACAACATTTAGAGACTGTAAATAAAATGTAAAAAATTTAAAATGATATCGGAGAAAGGCCACGTACACGGCAAAAAAATATTTACAAGACTGAAAAAATAGCAAATTCGGTAGTGCGATTGAATTTAATAATTCAATACTCAAATTTTGAAATGGTCTTTGTTATTGAAAGTACAAAATATTTAATATTTTTATACAAATATTTGTTTATAACTATTCAAATAATTATTTCATTGAATTCACTCAATTTTTTTTCATTCGCTATTGAAGGCGAGAATACTATAAATGTAAGATAGTTCTTTCGCAAAGTTTGTTTAAAACAAATGTACTGTAATTAAAACGTTACTTTCATTCTCCCTATATATATTGTACATAATTATTATTCTTATAATGTTATTTTTTTGCGATCCATATTGTCCATCCAGATTGAAAAAGCAAATATAACACCAATTATATAAAATGTATTTTATATACACAAAGTGTCAAAATAGTAACGAAACCTTTGTTCAACATGCCTTTCCTAAACAATATACGGAACCCGATAACTGTTCCGCTACTTTTTTAACACCCTGTATATATATAATGTACATATATATATATGTTAAAAATAGGATTTTCAAATTTGAAACTCAACCCTTAAAGTCATTATGTTCTGTATAAAGGATACATAATTAGAGGTGATTATAATGTATTTTTTTTATAAACTTTGGATTATTATTTTTATTAAACAGTTTAAGATATACGTGTATACAATAAACATGTATGCGTGTGTAATAAAAATTTTAAATACAATTGTTTTCTTATAATCTGCAGTAGAATAATAAATTTCATGATTTCTTAGGTAAAAAAGTCGTCATTGTAAAAGTTAAAATAAATATAGAATAACCTATTATTTAATCAAAACAATCTTTAAAAAGAAAACGAATCCTTATTTATTAAAACTTTTTTTGTGTATTCAATTATGAAGCACGAATAAATCAATGCCACACTTACCGAATTATATATATTCATTTTTTTCAACTTCGATGTCACAGAAAACCACCCATATATATATATATATATATTGCTATAGCTGTGGGAATATGTTTTAGAGGTGACCAGTAGTTCTGCTCAATTTTTTCAGATTTTTTCGGGACCATTATTTTAAGTTACAGACAGTCAAAGTTGACATTTTAGCACTTTTTTGCATTATATGCCCATTTTCACTAAAAACATAAATATGACTTTTTTGTAAAATTTTCTGAATTTTTCATTAAAAATAGTTTTAAAGTCATAAATGTATGTTGTCTCTTGTAAGCCATTTAAACCTTAAGTAATGAAAATCAGCAATTCTGCTCCGGACTCTGGAAACATAATGCTGTCTAAAAGATGTCTTTTTATAGTCAGAAACTGCCTATAAATTTCCAAAGTGGGTCTAAATCATTAAGATCACTTATGGTCAAAATATCCGGGAAAAGTGCCCGAAATATTAATAGAAATGTATATTTGTTGCCTTATAACGATGAATCTAGTAGCATGATCATTGCAAAAAAATTTGTGCACTTACCTTGGAATGGTAGAAAAGTATCTCCACTTGTTTCAGTATCTATCTAATCCTCTGACATATATACTAATTACCATTACATATACTAAAATTACATTAAATAAAATAAAGATATAAATATAAATTGGGGTGGTGCATATACAAATATCAAATCTATAATACAAAATCAACAAAATAGATTACTTAAAATAATTAATAAAAATAAATTTATAAGCGATAAAAATCCAATGAACATTGACAAACTTTTTATTTTTGAATCCCTTAGTTTTCATTATAGTACATTGCAAGAAATTTATAAAAACTCAAAAAGTATAACAAGAAATAGGAATATCCAAATGCCACGTCGATGTAGCAATGTCAGTTCAAAGAACAGCTATATAAGAGCAGTAAGCCATTACAATACCTTACCAAACGAACTTAAAAATATAGATAATATTAAAGTAAGAAAAGCAAAATTAAAAAACTGGATCAAGACAAACATATAAAGAATTAGTATGAATAACTCAGTAAAAATTGAAACAAGTAATAATATTAAACAATAATATGAGCATTTAAATTTAAAGTGTTTAAAAAAAAAATGTAAAAGAGTGATGCACTAAACAGTATACTAGTTATATTGATTAAGTTGCAAAACTCTTATTTAAATATAGTATTAGGTTAATTTAGTATTAGGATATAGTGTTAAGTTCTCCGGCTCCTATGTACAGGTGCAGTGTGCACCTCTATAGGATACATTTTTTATTGTAAAATATTGTAATGTCTGGAGTTAATAAATAAATAAATAAAATAAAAATTTTTATTGATTTAGTTACAGTGACGGTATACAAACAGATTACTGTCGAAAGACGAGATTACCGCAACAAGTGCAGTACCCCGCAATTCAAACCGATATCTCGCCGAGTCTCGAGATTCGAAAAGTCATCCATCTCCAGACAACAACCGAGTGGACGAAGTTGCTCAGTATTATACGCACCTCGAGATTGCTATACCGTTCGAAGCTTTCCCCCGATTGATCACGAAAATCTTTGCGAAATTCGCGTCTCTCCGTGATTTTTTTATTCACTCTGTTTCGTCAACGTTCAGAGATTTCAACTAACCGATGACTTTTTTCGAGTGCATCTACGTCCGCCTAGCTCGAACGGTTTATCGACACGATAATAAAATTCTGTAAAAGATTTCGCATTCGATGGCGCTTATACTCTTCCAAAAGAAAAACAATGAATTTGCAAATCCGTTGAAAATCATTGGATATAAAGGAAATAATATATAATGCATCGTACATACTGATTTCGATGACGTTTTGCGCTCAGCCGAGATTAATTAGACACGCAATTGATAATTCATAGAGTCATTTCAATACACTTTAACTAATTATACATACTGAGTCGAGGTAGGGTGGCACCTGTCACATACATTGCGAATGATATTTGATTTTTTTAACGATTCTTAATCGATCGTTGTAATTCGTATATTCGAGGATAGCGCGTGTGTGCCGATTAAACTTGTATAATCGACTTGTAGAGCCGTGTAAACGTATAAGAAAAATGTCTAAACGAGTATTTCGGGGTTAAACAAAGGAATATAAATAATAAAAAAGAATGAAGAGTGAGAAGGAGGAAGCTCTCCCAGGTTCTCTCGGGATCCAGTCGATATTATCTACGTATAAGACGGATAGGTGCAGTGCAGATGCAGGTGTGACGTTGCAGAGACCTTGGAATCAATTACGATAACAGAGATTTTCGAGGTAGGCACTAAGGGAAAAGAGGGGCAAAGCTAAAGAGAAGGTGTATAAGGGATAAATCGATGGCGGGCAGGTGATGCATACGGGGGCTCCGTCCAGTCGCGTGAATATATATATATATATATGTACAATCAACCGATCGGCTGGCTCGGTGGGAAAGCTCGGTGTGGTTATAGGTGGATCCGGCAGCGTCGCGGCATCGACGTGGTGGCGGCACCGCGTTGCCCGGCAACGACCGACCAGACCAGACAGTCAGACTGCCGCGAGTGCGTCTGCCGATCTCTCTCTCTCTTGTGCGCGCGCGCGCGCGCGGGGGTGAAAGACCCGGGCTACGAGGGAGATGGAGCAACCGCTCTCGCACACTGCTCCCAGGATATAGCTTTGACTCTCGAAACAGATACAGGAGGAGTCGAGGCGATATAATGAATAAATAAATGATGCCTCTCCTACGAGACGATGACGGTCGTGTGCTACCGTACATTTTCAGATTTCGAGACGCAGATGTATGTGTATACCTTGTATACCATCCGGGGGAGATTTGCGAATGTTTGACATTCTCTGCGGATACGGTTTTACGTACGGTGGATACAGTTACGTCTCTCTCTCTCTCTCTCTCTCTCTCTCTCTCTCTCTCTGTTTATTTCTTGAATTACGCCGTTCTGACAAATCCATAATTCTTTTATAACCCTAGTGATTATCGTAAAGTCGCATTTGACAATTTCAAAAAATTGATCCACTTCCGCGAGAATCGATAAATGTTAAAGTATCCGGTGAAATGTACGTTAGCGTCTCTCCATGTGGTGTAAAGTATAAAAGTTAAAGGTATACGTATAGTAGTGGCCGTTCGTTGCATTGCGGGTAAAGATACGTCGAGGAAGAAAAGCGGTGTGAAAATAAAAAAAAAAAGAAAAAAAATGTAAAACGATGTAGTCGCAAGCAAGCAAGCGAGCGACCGGTGGTGGGGTTGATAACGCGGCACGGGAAGCCAGCCGGCGAGGTCAGTTATCCGCCACGCCCGACGCGGACGTGCACGCTGCTCTGCCGCATTGCACTACGCCACTGCATGCCGGGGTATCTCGCCGCATTGCCAATATATATCCACTCTCTCTCTCCCTCTCTCTCTTTCTGTTGCTCTGCGCGCGCCCTTTTTGTTCTCTCCTCGTTCACTCCGCCGCTCGGTTTATGCCCCTGTAGAGTGTTCTCTCTTGCCTTCTAGTCCCAGACGGTGCTCTTAAATTTCCTTTGACGTTTTCTCTCTCCCTCTATCCCTCCCGCTATATACCTTGGATTGCGGGATGGACTGATTTCATTTTATTTTATTCTTTATTCTTCCTTTTTTTTCATCGCGAGCGCACACGACGGAAGAGAAATCTTTGTTATAGAACTTATTCTCATGTTCTGCATTATTTGGGTAGTTTTCGAGTAGATCGACCACGTGGAAAAAATTTCATGGAAAAACCATGGAAAAATATTTATGACGAAATTTTGCAGGGGAAATCGTATGGCTGGTGAGCAGAGTCCACTATTATATTTTGTTAGATTTCTGCTAAAAATTAAATATTTCGCTCTATCGTAGAGCTAACAATGAAAATTAACAATTCTTTATTAAAATTAAAATAATTTTTATAGCAGAAGCCTGGGAAATCCGTGGATTCTGCTCACCCTACAGTAAAATTGGATTTAGTTTTTAGGTGCAATAAACTAAACATTTTTAAAAAACCAGGCAAAAGATGTCTATTTACAAAGTGTTAAGGGGATCAGCCTTGGTTTAAATTAAAAAAAAAAATTTTATTATAAATAATTAATAACTTATTATATAACAAATTAGTATTTAATAGTTATCCTATTCTTTTAAACAAACAACTGTCTTTTAACAATATTTAAGCTAATTTATTTGTCACGTATTTATATTAATCAATTATTTAAATATTGATTATTGATGTTAATCAATTGTTTGCTCTCCGTATTATAATTTTTTATCATAATGTAGTTACCGCATCTCAGAAAATTATTCATCAAACAGGCTAAAATTTTAACAGTTTAAACATACTAATCAATATGAATGGAACAATTAAAAAATGTTGTATATAAAGAAATTAATTTGAAAAATTATTGCAAAAAATTGAAAAATTGTGTAAGAAATAGGTAAATAATTTTTTAAATAAATATTTTGAGTACTTTTAGTAATTATGTTTTATTCAAGTTGATTAATTAAAATGATATTTAATAGTGACTGTAAATATTTCAGCCTATTCGATGAAAAAGTTCCTGAGATACCTGCAGTACTTAAGGACATTACATAGTACAGAGAGCCATAAATTGAGTAAGTTACGACATAAATTAGCTAAAAAATGTTTGATAAAGGAATAATACAATTTGTTTAATTGAATAGAATAGAATGTTTTTAAGATGTAACTTGTATAATAAATTCATAATTATTAATAATAAACTATTTTTTCTTAATTCTTACCCAGAATTGTTCCCTTAAGTAGCGATCGTTAACCTCAAACAATTAAAAATAAAAAAAAATTCTACTAGAACAGACACAATTTTTCTAAAATTTATCAAGGTAATCTTTCGATGATGAAGTTAAAATTGAGTAGGTATACACATAATTAAATCTATATAATGCAATTCGAAAGATTTATCGCATTTACCGCAATAAATTTCGGTAATTCTAATGACATCAGTGGCAATTCATAATTTAATTAAAATATTTATTCGCATTACGTACCAATGTATCATTAAAAACTATGCAAAAAGTAACGATTAAAGATTTAATAGTAAATTATTTTTATATAACCTCATCCGCAACAAGTCACAGTAACGTCGTCGTCTCCGCTTGCATTTATTTATTTCACCAAATGTATATTTATTTAGTTTAACTATGTTTACATTTACTGAACGAATTTTCGCTCTTTTGGCTATTTTTTTTTTTTGCGTGTACACTCACCACCACATGCTTTTGCCCACCCTACGCAAAAATCACTAAAGATTAAAAGTTTTATTACTCAGGAGCAAAACATCGTAGCTCAAAAAATCCAACGCCATTCGAAAGAGCAGGTGAAAACCTTTAAAAAATGCTACTGTACAAGTAAAAAAGTTTAAATTTGAGTTTTTTATAAGTATTAAAAAGAGATGAAAAATTGCTAAAAATCATGCCTCTTTTTGATCCGCTGCAGATTTAGTTCCCTTATTCGTAGCTTAAAAAAACCAACGGGGTTTGAAAGGTAATTGTTTTAGCTTTAAAATGAGGGGTCGAACGTTTTTTTAACCCACTTTTTACCGATGTTAGCGCATTTTTTGTGAAAAAACACGCTTTTTTTGGAAATGGGAATATTTCAAAGAAAAAGAGAGATAGAGAAAAACTTCAAAGAGAAAAAAGATGCTATATTACTCACAGAATATAGATCTGCAGGTTAAAACGAGATTTGGACAAAAAATTTTTTTTCAATTTTTTAGCATATCAAAAACTAAAAAAACCTTTAATTAAGTTGTAGACAATATAGCATTCTTAAACTTAATGTTATTCTATTATTTTTAAATTAAATTTACGCTTAAATTATGCATTTTTTCAAGACCAATTTTAAAAAAATAACTATACATGGATCTACTCAAATTTAATTTACGCAACCTTATATTATCGTTGATTACAATTTATTTATTATGTACATGAACTAATACAAAGTATAAATTTAGATAACTTAAAATTTAATATTAATTAAATTTATTAAATCTAAAAAATCACTTTTTTATTTTTTTAAATTTAGAAAATTTAATTTAAAAATAATAGAATAACATTAAGTTTAAGAATGCTATATTGTCTACAACTTAATTAAAGGTTTTTTTAGTTTTTGATATGCTAAAAAATTGAAAAAAAATTTTTTGTCCAAATCTCGTTTTAACCTGCAGATCTATATTCTGTGAGTAAAATAGCATCTTTTTTCTCTTTGAAGTTTTTCTCTATCTCTCTTTTTCTTTGAAATATTCCCATTTCCAAAAAAAGCGTGTTTTTTCACAAAAAATGCGCTAACATCGGTAAAAAGTGGGTTAAAAAAACGTCCGACCCCTCATTTTAAAGCTAAAACAATTACCTTTCAAACCCCGTTGGTTTTTTTAAGCTACGAATAAGGGAACTAAATCTGCAGCGGATCAAAAAGAGGCATGATTTTTAGCAATTTTTCATCTCTTTTTAATACTTATAAAAAACTCAAATTTAAACTTTTTTACTTGTACAGTAGCATTTTTTAAAGGTTTTCACCTGCTCTTTCGAATGGCGTTGGATTTTTTGAGCTACGATGTTTTGCTCCTGAGTAATAAAACTTTTAATCTTTAGTGATTTTTGCGTAGGGTGGGCAAAAGCATGTGGTGGTGAGTGTATATACGCTCAATCATCGAAGGAGTATTTAACCTTTACACCTTGTTATCCGCCGTTGCCGTCGAATTTCGCAATATCAGCTGTAATTTTCGAGCGATGAGCATCAAACGAATACTCGTGTATACAGATAAATTTAACAAACGAGAGATACCTCGAAAATGTTGGTTCGTTCGTATACATACGGGTATTGTCGAAAATAAACGATCGATGCTAAATCATTAATACCCACTATCGAAATAAGGTTTACAAATACAAGGTGTACGCACCATCAGTTGTCTTTGTCAACGCGTTTAAAAATTTTTCCTTTCACGTCTATTGGAATATTGCTAAAATACCGTAGTTTCGCCACTCGAGCTTGAACAAATGTGTACCTGTGCGTGTATGTGCGTGTGTGAGAAACTCTATACAAAGTAAAAAGTAATCGAGGTAACCGTGTCGATTTAGTTCTTTAATTAGAAATTATAGTAATCAAATACTTCTCGAGTTCTAAACTAGCGGTGTCCACCTAACTGTAGAAATATCGATTACGTAAATTATTGTGACTAAAACGAAATAGAATAAAATGCGGATGAATATAGGAAAGCTGTTCCTTCTTATATTCATTGATATATTACTATATATAGATATAGTCGATATATATTGGGTCCATCTTTTTCTTCTTCGGCTTCTTCTTATTCCCCTCGATTTCTTATGCCTTACACGTATTTCTCAAGGTTCGAAAGGGCGCGACAAGTCGACTTCATTGGCGTCAATATTCGACTAAAAGCATTAAACTCTCGATATTCATTCCGAGAAGTGCCTCGAGAAATATTGTTGAATTGTGCATCGTATATATCGACGATATGAGTAGATACGTAAGAGAACTTTTTTTTTCTCTATTTACCAAATAAAACGATTTGGATCGATCAATATTTTCCGTAAGCTTCGTTCAATTGCATAGTTGGTGGATGTATTTTCGAATATCGTTAATCGACGATTTTGTTTTTAAGTAAGTATGTATTCTCTTTTAGAAATATACTCTAAACCCTAAAGTGTACTTTTTTAATTAGAATGCGTAAAAAGCGACAATTTTTTATTTTTGGAAAGAATAAAATTCGAGTATTACACTTTTTAATCGACAACTTTACATTTTTGATAAGTAGATAATGTGAGAGTTATGCTTTTCATAAGTGTAATACTCGTAAAGTGAAAAATTCGCGCATTGTGTGCGTATGCTTTCAATCAAAGGACGCGACAACGCCCGGCGCAAGTATTATAGGCGCTTAAACCTTATTATACAGCTAACTCAGTTCTCGTATTTTTCCTTTTCTTTACAAATACGTTAACAAATGGTAAATGTATAAGTTAAATTAATTCGAATAGATTTTGTGTAATAAATTAATATTTCTACTTTGTGAAATTGCACTATTCGAATTTTGACGATAATGTGGTGAATTATCAATAACAAAAGTAAGTAGTGAATTAACAAAAGTACACCATTTTTAAATTTCGAGATCATCCGCAATCGTGTCTTATCCGATATAAAAAATTAAAATTATTCAACAAGAGAAACAAAATTTTTTTACAAAAATAATTTGATATGTGTTGAGGTTTCGGGGAGAATAATAATACCAATGTGCTCAAGAGAGGTTAGGTGCTGCGGACGGTCGGGTGGGGGACCAGAACCGGACTGACTTCGTCGCTATGCGAGCGGTGTTCTTCTCACAAGCAGAGGGCGCTAGTAGTAGTAGTTTTACTCACACAACACCTTTCCCCTTTTATTTAAGATCGTAATACATAACGTAGAATACAATATAATAATATTACACAGAAAGGCTGATTTATGCATGAGTACAATATCGTTCAGGCGGTTTTCTAACGCGTGAAGATCTACGCAGAGATCCAGGTACGCCTTCGGGTTCGCTAGAACTAATCTCGGTCGGATCAACGCTATGCATGGCGTTCTGACAATTCGCGCTTGAAGTCTCAGCTGACTGATGGTCAGTAGGACACAAGCTCGACTCGCTTTGAAGTGGGGTATCGCGGTTTACTACGCTACGGTCATTTCGAGACGTCGAAATGCGAGGAGTAACTATTCCCTTCTCCGATGCATTCTTATTTGGCACGTCGTCGTCGGGAATTAGCGGTACCTGTTCGGGATTTGTGTCGGTAATGTTTTTATATGGCGCCGGAATAAGATGCCATCGATTACGTCTCACTACCCTTCCCTTTTCGGTTTTTACAATGTACGAATTCGGCGTACCGTCACATTTTAATACTTTCGCGTAGACTCGCATGTCTGTAATCCAAACGCTATCATTACAATTTAGTCGAGATAGAACTGAAGTCTTATGGCGTTTGTTGTACATAGCCTCTTGCTTGCTTTTCCTTTGGCATTCTTTTGACGCAACGAATTCGTGATTTTTGAAGGTTCCAAGGCTTTTTGGAAGGGTTGGTAGTCTAGAGCGGATTTTACGCGAAAACAAGAGCTCGGCAGGAGAAAAATGATTTTCTAATGGCGTTGATCTATAAGCTAACAATCCTACATTAATATCGTCGCATTTTTTAATTAGATTTTTAGCAATTTTTACTGCCGATTCTGCCGCTCCGTTACTTTGCGAAAATTTCGGTGAACTGGTAACATGTACAAAGTCGAAGTCTTTTGCAAACTTACGAAAATTCGATGCAAATTGAGTGCCGCAATCAGTACGCACAGAATCGGGAATACCGAATCTCGCAAAAATAATTTTACAATTTTCAATTATTTCGTTTTCTGTCATGCGTTTTAACGGACAAATTTCAAAATATCTAGAATAATAATCAGTTACAATCAAGTACCACCGTTTTACGAAAAATAAATCCATCGCGAGTCTTTGCCAAGGTCTTTCCGGAAATACATCTTTTACAAAGGGTTCGCGTCTATTTTGCCTTTCCTCGACGCATGAGGGACAATTCTCAATGAGGTTTTTTAGTTGCGAACTAAGACCAAGCCACCATATAGATTGTTTTGCTCTTTCTCTACATTTATTAATTCCTAAATGCCCTTCGTGAACTTTGTGCAATAATTGCAATTGAAGGGATGGGGGAATGACCAGACGCGCTTTATACAAAAGAAAATCGTCGCATATTGACATATCATTTTTTAATTCAAAATATCGGCGTAATTCGTCGCTGACAAGGTTTTTTGAAGGCCATTCGCTTACGCAAAACTCTCTAATTTGGGCACATATCGCATCGGTTTTTTGTTCGCTTTTTATTTGCTCCAACAAATTTTTAGACGCTGGAAAATTATTTGTTATTAAATTAACATACGCGATTATTTCCTCCGGCAAATCGTCTGCATTCTCGTCGAGTTGAGGCAAAGGATTCCGAGACAAAGAATCTGCTAAAACTAGTAATTTTCCCGGGACGTAAGTTATTTTATACGAAAAACGCATTAGACGCAATCTTATCCGTTGCAGTCTTGGCGATAGTTGATCTAAATCTTTAGATTGTAATACTTGTACCAACGGTTTGTGGTCAGTTTCGAGGGTCACCGTAATTCCTGTAATATAATCCTTAAATCGCACCGTCGCGAAAGCTAAAGCAAGAGCTTCTTTTTCGATCTGGCTATATCGTTGCTCACATGCCGATAGTGTACGAGAAGCGTACGCTACGGTCTCGCGGGTTTTATCATCACATTCTTGCAGAAGAGCTGCACCTAAGCCGTAACCCGATGCATCTGCTTGTACGATAATGTTTTTCGAATAGTCAAAATGAGCTAACGTTGGAGCCTTTAGTAGAAGATTTTTAATTTCGTTAAAAGATTTTTCCTGAGGATGCAGCCAAATAAACTTTGAATTATTTTTTAATAAGGCCGTAAGTGGCTCAAGAATTTTAGACTTGTTTGGGATAAATTTCCCTGTGTAGTTAACTGCTCCTAAAAACTGTGATAAAGAATCTTTATCTTTCGGTGTAGGAAATTCTACAATGGCTGCTACTCGCTCGGGCAATACATCAATACCACGATTCGAAATTCTGTGACCTAAAAAGGTGACTTCTTGCGCCGCAAAAACGCATTTGTTTTTATTTAAAGTAACGCCTTCATTTTTTAATCGCGAAAGAATTGTCTCCAAAGTTTTATTATGGCTCTCTAGATCGGACGCATAAATTAAAATGTCGTCAATATGAATCGCGACATTGGGTATGTCCGAAAACAATTCCGAAAACATTTTCGAAAAATAGTCTGACGCGCAACTAATTCCGAACGGGAGACGCGTAAACATGAAACGCCCAAAGGGTGTCAGAAATGTCGTGAGAGGCTGACTATCTTTATGAAGCCTAATTTGGTGATAGCCTGCGTTTGCGTCTAGCTTGGAAAAAAATCTCGCGCCTTTTAATTTTGCAAGCGTTATGTCGACTTTCGGTACAGGAAAGACCGCGCGTTTCACGCTATTATTTAGCTTAGTAAAATCACAACACAGGCGTATTTCGTCGCTATTTTTCTTCGGTACAACTACAATTGGGCTGCACCAATCGGTAGGAAAATTGACCGGTTTTATTACATTTTTATTCGTCAGGTTTTCTAATTCTTTTTTTAGTTTATTAAGTAACGGGATGGCAACCGTTCGCGGAGATGATAACGAAAATGGCTGGGCATCGTTCTCCAAATTAATTTTTAATTCGTTTTTAAATTGCCCTAAACCTCTGAAAACACTGTCGTACTTATTTATCAAAATTTGAGTCCTATCATTAAAATCCTGTACATTATAAATCTTTTTTATCAAATTGAGTTTCTCAATTTCCGGTTGTCCCAATAGATTTTTTTCAAAATTACGCATTACATACACGACCGCGTTAATTGTCTTATTTTTTAATTCGATGCGAGTTCTAATATAACCTAACGTTTCTAAGGCTTTTCCGTCTGCTCCGCGGATAATTTTATCAGAAGGGAAAATTTCGACGGTTTTATTTTTCGGAATAAACTCACTTGAAATGCAAGTAACCTGCGCACCACTGTCAATTAAAAATTCTACGTTTTTACAAAATTCTACTAAATTGACGCAAACACTAAAATCGTTGACTTTTTTACTTTGTTTACTCGATACCGTTCCGAGAAACACAGAGTCGCCGTTGAAATTTTCGGAAGTCTCTTCCACGCAACGAACGTTTTTAGTTTTACAAACCTTATCCCAATGGCCGATTTTCTTACAATTTCGGCAAGACGATTTTAACGCTGGACAGGGTTTAGAAGGTGGATGACGACGAAGTCCACATCTGAAGCACGATTCGTTGACCTTGAATTCTTGTTTGCTCTCCTTGCGTTGCGTCGGTTTTTTGAACTGCGTCGTTGGCGCATTCTTTTGCTTGTAGACAGCGTTAAGGCCTGCGTATTCCGCTGAATTTTGCCTCATATTCTTGTTTTCCTTGCACTGAGTCTCGGCCAGGCGAACTGTAGCTATCGCTTTTTCCAAAGTGAGTTCTGACATAAGTTGCAGACGTTCCGAAGTTCTGCTGTCCCTGATGCCGATGACTATTCTGTCACGAATGAGTTCGTCGTGGAGTTCCCCGTACTCACACGATTCCGCTAGAGTGTGTAGAGCCGTTACATAAACATCGACGCTCTCCTCGGCGTTTTGGATACGCGAATTAAACTTGAAGCGCTCGAACACTATATTCTTCTTCGGCGTAAAATACGCTGAGAACTTTTCTTTGACCAATTGGAAGGTCGTTGTATCCGAAATTTGAGGCAAAACTTGATTCAGTATATTCTCCGATTTCTCGCCCATCGTGTAGCAAAGCAGGTCGATCTTCTCTCTTTCGGGTTTGTACGAAAGATTTGCCACCGACATAAATCTCTCGAATCTTCTCAACCATGTACTCCAGAGTTCTGGTCTCGAGAAGTCGAATTCGGCGGGCGGGCGTAAGCTCGCGGGTGACGCCATCGAATTTGCCGTGGGCTGTGAATTTTGTGAGCTGCTTTCGATGATACAATTCACTACGTAATTATTCAAACTGCAACGAAATTATTGCTTTCGACTCGTGAATCAAGCTGAATTTACCGCTGCCACCATGTTGAGGTTTCGGGGAGAATAATAATACCAATGTGCTCAAGAGAGGTTAGGTGCTGCGGACGGTCGGGTCGGGGACCAGAACCGGACTGACTTCGTCGCTATGCGAGCGGTGTTCTTCTCACAAGCAGAGGGCGCTAGTAGTAGTAGTTTTACTCACACAACAATATGTGAACATTGCAATCATATCTGTCACATCTTAATTGCTTATAAAGAAAATAATCGAAGCAATTTTGGCCAAAAATCAATAAACTTTTACTACAAAGATTTGGTTAAAATTGCTTTAATTTCTTATTTTTTCCATAATATTGAGACAACTTAATCGATTTGAGCATCTTTTTTTTTAAACATATTACTTGATCTAATCTTTCTTCCGGATCTTGGTTTGAGTATCTATCTCTACTTGTTCCTGAGTTATAAGCGATTGATCTGAAAGTATTTATTTTAAAAAATATACTTTATTTGCCTATAACTATGATAAATTTGAAAGTTAGAGTCTACAAATCTGGATTTCTTCCTATATTTGTATAATAAAACATCATAAAGTTTGGTTAATATCAGTTACCCGAAGATGATACACTCTCCTAGTTAGTTAAACTTGATTAAACTACTCTACCCCTCAACATTTTGGGTTCACTAAAGTAAAAATCTATAATGTTATATAAATTATGCTAAAAAAATAAAATTTTTAAAAATCAATATCAATTATTATTCTATGAAATTGTAAATTTGACATTTCCTTGTCAGGTGCAGATATTATTAATTAAACCTTAATTTTAACTTTTTAAGTGTTCACCTTCTGTTTTTTTAATTAAATTGAAAATTCGTAAATAAAGTTTAAGGTTGGTCAAAAAAATTTTCTTTTCATCTTTATAATCTAAAACTTTTGTCGCATATTTATAATAAAAATATAAACTTATATTGAAAATTTCAACAAAACAGAATCATTTTTACTTAAGTTATGCAGAAAAATATATCAAAATTAATATTTGGTGCCAAACGCTTCTTGTATCACATAAATATTTGAATTTACTTGAAATTTTTTGTGAATATTCTTTCAAGTAATTATTTAAAATTTACACAGTTTTTTTTATTTTAACAGTTTTTGTTACTTTTGCATACAAAAATTAATTTTTTAATAATATATATTTTTTGACAGACTAAAAACTGTCAAAGTAAAGCCATTGTAAAGTATTATCAAATATGTAAAAACAAAAAATTTCGAATAAATTAAAAAATTGATATGCTTCAAGGAGCAGTGGGCACCGAATATTAATATTGATACATTTTTCTGCATAACTTAAGTTAAAATGATTCTGTCCCATTAAAAATTTCCAGAAAAGATTGTATTCTTAAATATGCCACAATTTTAGCTTATTAAGTTGAAAAACAAAAAAAAGTCTTTTTATATTTTCTTGAGGAGGCGGCACACCTGTTAAGTTACGACCGAGCAAAAAAAAAGATAATTATTACATATACTTAGAAAAATATGCAATTTTATAGAAAACCCGAATATTGAACTGCACTAGATAATTAAATAATAAGTTATTTTACAAAGTTTCAACTCAATACAACAAATAAACCTTAAAAAAATTCTGCACCAAAAAAATCTCTGAATTTGTCCTTTTTCGGCTCAGGAATTTTTAGGTTGGCTTTGTTGTACTAACCTGGAACTTTGTATTTTAATAAATATAATAATTATCTTTTTCTGCTCAATTGATAACCCACTGGATATGACATCCCCTTAACCTAACTCTACTCTCAAAGGGACGTCAGACAGGGGAGTCAGCAGTAATACGAGAAGAACCTGGTTTGAATAAATATTATTGACCTAATTAGCAGATTTATAAAAATCGTATGTTAATAAAAGGATGTATCCAACGGAAAAAGGATTGACACGAGCTGTAGATTAACTTATATTATATTAATTAATTATATTATAAAATTGAGTAAGCACTCGAATCGAAAATCTCTAATCTCGACCTCGAATATTCGACTGTTCAAAAAAATATATAATATATTAATATAAAAAGTATAAAATTTTGAAATATATTAAATTTTAATATTCAAAAACTTGAATTTGATCATCAACTGTTTTTGAATATTGAAAGAAGTTAATCAAAGATATTAAAATCAAAAACAAATGAGCAGTAGGCGCGCGTAGCGCGCTCGAATCTTCTAGTTAACTTATAATAGATTTGTGAAAATAGTAATCCACAGTCGAGAATCAATAGTTTCCATGTGTCCTATATATGTATACATATTCCGCGGAAAATCTCACTTCTATCTCTCTCCAAAGAATAAACGGTGCATCTCGGTTGATACCGTAGCCTTGCTTCTCACAGCATCAGAGTAGAATAGAACAAAAGATAGGAAGATTTAAGTTTGATAAAGACCAGTAAGGGTGTGAGGTAACGCGAGAGGAATCCCGATCGCGCGTCTCGTTAATCGCGAAGGGGTCACTCCCCGATTTCACGGAGTAACGCTAACTTCCGGCTGTTCGATCGGGTAAAATCGATGCCGTATTCCGCCTCTCGTTTCTCATTATTTCAAGAGTCAAAAAAGACAGCGCGAACCAACAATGTTATACACGCTTTTCTGGTTCGCGTATCTGTTTATCATCCGCTCAGTTCGCTTATTATCCGATATGTATGTATATATATATATATATATATATATATATATATACACACACAAGTTTAGTTCCAGGGAAAAATAAATTGTCCCCTCTCCTTGCAGTACGCCTATATTTATCTTATATAAAAGCTCCCGGGTATTGGTACTTTCTTTTGATTTCCGTTTTTCGAGATTTATTTTAACGGTATATATTTAACGTCTAATTCCATATTTTCCTGACGAATCTTCCCTATATTGCTCTTCGAATACAATAGCATTTGGATGGCAGTTTTGAAATACGCCATACCGACAATCCGAGCGTTTTGCGAATTTAAGGCTTATACGTGTATTTATCGATATAAAGGGTCAAATGCATACTTACAAGGAGAGGTCACACCCTCTGGAAAACGGATCCTTACCAAACTCTAGGATATAATTTCTACTATAAAATCATGCAGAAAGCCCGAGTTTTAGTGTCCAATGCCCATTTTTACGATAGATATAAGCAAATAATGAAAAATATCGCCGAAAAAACCGTTGAGTTTGAACGCTTATAACTCAGAAACAATTAAAGATGTACGTATAAACTAAATTTTAAAAGAAAGCTGAGGTCGAGCAGATACGTTTTGAAAAAAAGGAAGCTCAAATATTTTAATATGGTCAAAAGTTATGGGAGAAATAAGAATTAGCCAAAATTTTATCGAAAATTTAAAGTTACAATTTAATGATTTTTTAGCCCAAAATTTCATCTTTGATTGTTTCTGAGTTATAAGCGTTCAAACTCAATGGTTTTTTCGGCGATATTTTTCATTATTTGCTTATATCTATCGTAAAAATGGGCATTGGACACTAAAACTCCGGCTTTCTGCATGATTTTATAGTAGAAATTATATCCTAGAGTTTGGTAAGGATCCGTTTTCCAGAGGGTGTGACCTCTCCTTGTTAGTTTCGAGAGTCTCAAAACGAAGAAGGAATCGAATCATTTGGGTTATTGTGAATGTTTAGTGACTTCCAGTACCGCACTGAAGATTCAGTGCGGTACTGGAAGTCACTAAACATTCACAATAACCCAAATGATTCGATTCCTTCTTCGTTTTGAGACTCTCGAAACTAACAAGGAGAGGTCACACCCTCTGGAAAACGGATCCTTACCAAACTCTAGGATATAATTTCTACTATAAAATCATGCAGAAAGCCCGAGTTTTAGTGTCCAATGCCCATTTTTACGATAGATATAAGCAAATAATGAAAAATATCGCCGAAAAAACCGTTGAGTTTGAACGCTTATAACTCAGAAACAATCAAAGATGAAATTTTGGGCTAAAAAAATCATTAAATTGTAACTTTAAATTTTCGATAAATTTTGGCTAATTCTTATTTCTCCCATAACTTTTGACCATATTAAAATATTTGAGCTTCCTTTTTTCAAAACGTATCTGCTCGACCTCAGCTTTCTTTTAAAATTTAGTTTATACGTACATCTTTAATTGTTTCTGAGTTATAAGCGTTCAAACTCAATGGTTTTTTCGGCGATATTTTTCATTATTTGCTTATATCTATCGTAAAAATGGGCATTGGACACTAAAACTCCGGCTTTCTGCATGATTTTATAGTAGAAATTATATCCTAGAGTTTGGTAAGGATCCGTTTTCCAGAGGGTGTGACCTCTCCTTGTAAGTATGCATTTGACCCTTTATATCGATAAATACGTATAAGCCTTAAATTCGCAAAACGCTCGGATTGTCGGTATGGCGTATTTCAAAACTGCCATCCAAATGCTATTGTATTCGAAGAGCAATATAGGGAATTCGTCAGGAAAATATGGAATTAGACGTTAAATATATACCGTTAAAATAAATCTCGAAAAACGGAAATCAAAGAAAGTACCAATACCCGGGAGCTTTTATATAAGATAAATATAGGCGTACTGCAAGAGAGGGGACAATTTATTTTTCCCTGGAACTAAACTTGTGTGTGTATATATATATATATATATATATATATATACATACATATCGGATAATAAGCGAACTGAGCGGATGATAAACAGATACGCGAACCAGAAAGCGTGTATAACATTGTTGGTTCGCGCTGTCTTTTTTGACTCTTGAAATAATGAGAAACGAGAGGCGGAATACGGCATCGATTTTACCCGATCGAACAGCCGGAAGTTAGCGTTACTCCGTGAAATCGGGGAGTGACCCCTTCGCGATTAACGAGACGCGCGATCGGGATTCCTCTCGCGTTACCTCACACCCTTACTGGTCTTTATCAAACTTAAATCTTCCTATCTTTTGTTCTATTCTACTCTGATGCTGTGAGAAGCAAGGCTACGGTATCAACCGAGATGCACCGTTTATTCTTTGGAGAGAGTAGAAGTGAGATTTTCCGCGGAATATGTATACATATATAGGACACATGGAACTATTGATTCTCGACTGTGGATTACTATTTTCACAAATCTATTATAAGTTAACTAGAAGATTCGAGCGCGCTACGCGCGCCTACTGCTCATTTGTTTTTGATTTTAATATCTTTGATTAACTTCTTTCAATATTCAAAAACAGTTGATGATCAAATTCAAGTTTTTGAATATTAAATTTAAATATTTCAAAATTTTATACTTTTTATATTAATATATTATTATTTTTTGAACAGTCGAATATTCGAGGTCGAGATTAGAGATTTTCGATTCGAGTGCTTACTCAATTTTATAATATAATTAATTAATAATATATAATTAATCTACAGCTCGTGTCAATCCTTTTTCCGTTGGATACATCCTTTTATTAACATACGATTTTTATAAATCTGCTAATTAGGTCATAATATTATTCAAACCAGGTTCTTCTCGTATTACTGCTGACTCCCCTGTCTGACGTCCCTTTGAGAGTAGAGTTAGGTTAAGGGGATGTCATATCCAGTGGGTTATCAATTGAGCAGAAAAAGATAATTATTATATTTATTAAAATACAAAGTTCCAGGTTAGTACAACAAAGCCAACCTAAAAATTCCTGAGCCGAAAAAGGACAAATTCAGAGATTTTTTGGTGCAGAATTTTTTTAAGGTTTATTTGTTGTATTGAGTTGAAACTTTGTAAAATAACTTATTATTTAATTATCTATGCAGTTCAATATTCGGGTTTTCTATAAAATTGCATATTTTTCTAAGTATATGTAATAATTATCTTTTTTTTTGCTCGGTCGTAACTTAACAGGTGTGCCGCCTCCTCAAGAAAATATAAAAAGACTTTTTTTTGTTTTTCAACTTAATAAGCTAAAATTGTGGCATATTTAAGAATACAATCTTTTCTGGAAATTTTTAATGGGACAGAATCATTTTTAACTAAGTTATGCAGAAAAAATATATCAAAATTAATATTGGTGCCAAACGCTTCTTGTATCACATAAATATTTGAATTTACTGAAATTTTTTGTGAATATTCTTTCAAGTACTATTTAAAATTACACAGTTTTTTTTTATTTTAACAGTTTTGGTTACTTTTTGCATACAAAAATAATTTTTTAATAATATATTTTTTGACAGACTAAAACTGTCAAAGTAAAGCCATTGTAAAGTATTATCAAATATGTAAAAACAAAAATTTCGAATAAATTAAAAATTGATATGCTTCAAGGAGCAGTGGGCACCGAATATTAATATTGATACATTTTTCTGCATAACTTAAGTTAAAATGATTCTGTCCCATTAAAAATTTCCAGAAAAGATTGTATTCTTAAATATGCCACAATTTTAGCTTATTAAGTTGAAAAACAAAAAAAAGTCTTTTTATATTTTCTTGAGGAGGCGGCACACCTGTTAAGTTACGACCGAGCAAAAAAAAAGATAATTATTACATATACTTAGAAAAATATGCAATTTTATAGAAAACCCGAATATTGAACTGCACTAGATAATTAAATAATAAGTTATTTTACAAAGTTTCAACTCAATACAACAAATAAACCTTAAAAAAATTCTGCACCAAAAAATCTCTGAATTTGTCCTTTTTCGGCTCAGGAATTTTTAGGTTGGCTTTGTTGTACTAACCTGGAACTTTGTATTTTAATAAATATAATAATTATCTTTTTCTGCTCAATTGATAACCCACTGGATATGACATCCCCTTAACCTAACTCTACTCTCAAAGGGACGTCAGACAGGGGAGTCAGCAGTAATACGAGAAGAACCTGGTTTGAATAAATATTATTGACCTAATTAGCAGATTTATAAAAATCGTATGTTAATAAAAGGATGTATCCAACGGAAAAAGGATTGACACGAGCTGTAGATTAACTTATATTATATTAATTAATTATATTATAAAATTGAGTAAGCACTCGAATCGAAAATCTCTAATCTCGACCTCGAATATTCGACTGTTCAAAAAATATATAATATATTAATATAAAAAGTATAAAATTTTGAAATATATTAAATTTTAATATTCAAAAACTTGAATTTGATCATCAACTGTTTTTGAATATTGAAAGAAGTTAATCAAAGATATTAAAATCAAAAACAAATGAGCAGTAGGCGCGCGTAGCGCGCTCGAATCTTCTAGTTAACTTATAATAGATTTGTGAAAATAGTAATCCACAGTCGAGAATCAATAGTTTCCATGTGTCCTATATATGTATACATATTCCGCGGAAAATCTCACTTCTATCTCTCTCCAAAGAATAAACGGTGCATCTCGGTTGATACCGTAGCCTTGCTTCTCACAGCATCAGAGTAGAATAGAACAAAAGATAGGAAGATTTAAGTTTGATAAAGACCAGTAAGGGTGTGAGGTAACGCGAGAGGAATCCCGATCGCGCGTCTCGTTAATCGCGAAGGGGTCACTCCCCGATTTCACGGAGTAACGCTAACTTCCGGCTGTTCGATCGGGTAAAATCGATGCCGTATTCCGCCTCTCGTTTCTCATTATTTCAAGAGTCAAAAAAGACAGCGCGAACCAACAATGTTATACACGCTTTTCTGGTTCGCGTATCTGTTTATCATCCGCTCAGTTCGCTTATTATCCGATATGTATGTATATATATATATATATATATATATATATATAACACACACAAGTTTAGTTCCAGGGAAAAATAAATTGTCCCCTCTCCTTGCAGTACGCCTATATTTATCTTATATAAAAGCTCCCGGGTATTGGTACTTTCTTTTGATTTCCGTTTTTCGAGATTTATTTTAACGGTATATATTTAACGTCTAATTCCATATTTTCCTGACGAATCTTCCCTATATTGCTCTTCGAATACAATAGCATTTGGATGGCAGTTTTGAAATACGCCATACCGACAATCCGAGCGTTTTGCGAATTTAAGGCTTATACGTGTATTTATCGATATAAAGGGTCAAATGCATACTTACAAGGAGAGGTCACACCCTCTGGAAAACGGATCCTTACCAAACTCTAGGATATAATTTCTACTATAAAATCATGCAGAAAGCCCGAGTTTTAGTGTCCAATGCCCATTTTTACGATAGATATAAGCAAATAATGAAAAATATCGCCGAAAAAACCGTTGAGTTTGAACGCTTATAACTCAGAAACAATTAAAGATGTACGTATAAACTAAATTTTAAAAGAAAGCTGAGGTCGAGCAGATACGTTTTGAAAAAAAGGAAGCTCAAATATTTTAATATGGTCAAAAGTTATGGGAGAAATAAGAATTAGCCAAAATTTTATCGAAAATTTAAAGTTACAATTTAATGATTTTTTTAGCCCAAAATTTCATCTTTGATTGTTTCTGAGTTATAAGCGTTCAAACTCAATGGTTTTTTCGGCGATATTTTTCATTATTTGCTTATATCTATCGTAAAAATGGGCATTGGACACTAAAACTCCGGCTTTCTGCATGATTTTATAGTAGAAATTATATCCTAGAGTTTGGTAAGGATCCGTTTTCCAGAGGGTGTGACCTCTCCTTGTTAGTTTCGAGAGTCTCAAAACGAAGAAGGAATCGAATCATTTGGGTTATTGTGAATGTTTAGTGACTTCCAGTACCGCACTGAATCTTCACTTTCGGTCCATAATAGAATATTACATCTAATAAGTAATAGATCGATAGTTTTAATAAATAACATTGAAAAGTGGGCGAAAAATATGTCTACTTTTCAGACTTTACTCCATCTTTAACTAATTATTCGTGTAAAATCCAAGTTTTGTCCTGTTATGATATTTTTGAGCTTATAAAATAGATATACTTTCAATTTATATCCATGATTACGTACTATTTAAACAAGTTACGATAATATTTTAATAAAATTGCATTTGTTTTTAGCTTTTAAAAAAATATTTTAAGAACCAAACTGAATGTATAGAAAGTTTGAAATTTGAGGTTCGTTAATTCATTGAACTGTTAAAAAAATGATTCAAAAATGGTTTCATCACGAGCCCTTCATTATCAGTTTTTCGGTACCGTCACATACCCAATTGTTGATCAATTTAGGCAAATACGTTCGTAGAATAATTTTATGTTAAAAAGTCTAATAATTGTATATATTTGCTTTTAGCCGTCTCAGAAAAATAAAATAGCTGATATTTCAAAAGTAAGTAACAATCTAAGAAAAAATAGCGGAAAGTACCAATTTCTAACCAAAAAAATTTCGATCTGTACACCAATTCCTAGTTAAGTCTACTGACCAATTATTGATTGTTTAACCTTTAAATTGTGCGTAGCAGCGATTAGATTTATGTAAATCTTATTATTTTATTGAAATAATATAATGATCGGAAATTGGTTCATAATCAACAATTGGGTATCTTACCGTATAATCGTTAGACGGAAGTACTTTATATTCGCAACATTGCAAAATGTGTGATACATTAAAAATTAATGCATATAAACTTATAAACAAAAAGTGGATATCACAAAAGTCGTTTAACCCAGGGTTAGGTAAGTAGTTGCCAACTACTCATTTTCGAATACTTTTTTATTATTTGAATTTAAAGATTTAAAAAACAAATCGACTTGCAACATATGTATATGGTATATAAGTATACCAACTAACGCTAAATAAAAAATTATTTGAAAAAGTATTCGTTTAAATACTTATCGAATACCGAGTATCTAATTTTAAATATAATTAAATTTTATATAATTGTAACTTTCTTTTTTAAGAATATTTTAATATTTTTAGAATATTTTGCCAAAACAGTCTATAAACTAGATAGTTATGTCTAACATGATCTAAATTACACTAAAATAATATTGATATTTGTAGCATTCAGGATATAATATAATAACAAAGCTTTTTTTTTATTTTAATAAATAAATTAATTATCTAGATTTTATAGATTTATAATTAAATATTTTTTACAGTTAAGTATTAAGTATTTTTTCCCGATAAGTAGTTTTTATTACATTTTAGTTTAATAAACATCGTAAACATCTCATCAGCCATTGGACATGTATACGGTGACAAAATAAAGCCTCCTATCGAGAATAGCCTTCCACAAGCTGCAGAGGCATAAGCTTGAGTTGTTTTTGTGAAATACTGTTTCTACATGCAGAGTAGTCGGTACAAGTTTGTCTCTTCAAGAAAAGTTCCAATTCTATTTTTAAAATTTTCTTTGTATGAATCAAAGGTTTTTTTTTGTTACAGGCGAGTAATGTGCAGCAGAACTGGTATAATTATTAATTACATCGTCATCAAATGTGTACAATTCATTTTTATATATGTCTTTAATTAAAGAAATTAATTCCTTTTTATTATAATTAGGTAACCAATTGAGTTTAAGTTGTGGACTAAAACAAGTAGGAAATATAGCTTGTTTTGACTCTAAAGAATTAAAACTTAATACGTTGCTAAACCTCACAATTTTTAACTTTTGTATTAAATTTTCGACGGTAGAGTGTAAATATATTAAAGACATTATAAGAATACTTTTGTAATTCAGATTCTATTTTAATGCTAATAATATCAATATTGTTCTAGTGTAATTCAAATCATGTTGTACACACATACTTTTCTTCGTTATATGGCAATGAATGTTAAAATCTTCTTAAAATAGAATGTTACAATATTATAAAATTTAATTAATTTAAAAATTGTTACTTGATCGAATTCTTTTTCGAATAATTTTTTATTTGGCATTATTTATTGATATATATATATATATATATACATATATACATGCCATATATAATATTGTTATGCAAGTCGATTTGTCTTTTAATTCTTTAAACTCAAATAATAAAAAAGTATTGGAAAATGAGTGGTTGGCGACTACTTACCCAACCGTGGTTTAACCCACTACTTTAAATGTCTGTATGGATCTCCGTATAGGGGAAGCCCGGGCAAGACGGTCATACTGGGCAAGACGGTCACCCCCCTCTATTTCTAATATGGCTGTTCGGAAAATTCCGAAAAAATTCAAGTATATTGTTTGTGTTACTAGTATTTAAATTTCAGTACGTCCGCGCCGGTCTCGATGGTAACATCGTCGAAAAACATAAATATTGATTTTCGTCTGAATCCTTACGATGTTATCAAGGTAAGAAAGTAAACTTATTTTTCACACAAATTATTAAATTAATAAATAAATAGTGGCAGGCTATTGTATTTAACTAGTTTTAAAAAAAGACGCAGGTTAGAGCCCATATTAATTTTGTTTTTTACTAATTTTTAAAAAAAAAAGTCATTATATCCATTCCGGGCAAGATGGTCCGGGCAAGACGGTCATATGGCCATTTTGCCCGAAATACACAAATTTGAGTTTTTTCTTTTTAAAGCAATTTATTACAACTTTCAATCAGTGTAAAAAGTGGGCTCATGAAAATTGTTCACCATACAAAGGATATGGTAGTTATTTTTGCGAAGAATGCGACGATTAATGTACTATTTATAAAAAAAATTTTTCTTTTCTTTACTGTTAATGTTTCTATAAAAGTAATTTATATATTAATCTATTTTTGTTAGTAAATGATGTTTAAAAATATAAATATGTTCAAAATTCCTTATTTAACCAATTTTTATTGATTTTTCCTGAGGGTGTCCGTTTTGCCCGGGCATTTTTGAAGGCCTCGAAATTTCACAATTTTTTCAACAATTTTTTATTACATGCTTAAGTTATAATATTTCGATATACTTGCACGTACTTCTTTGTTCTGATTCCTACTTCACGAAAAAATTTTTATTGATCGTATATTTTGTTGTTTAGTCCATTTTTTATTCGTTTTTCCTTAAGGGGTCCGTCTTGCCCGGGCTTCCCCTATATGTGTTAAAATTAGTATTAAACTTTGATCGATTTTTCTTAAATTTATAAGGTAATAATGTTCTTATAATATAGTAAGTACCTACATGGTACAATTTCTGTATATCTCGTTAAAAAATCTTTTAAATTTTTTGACGTTTTAAAATTTCTTTCAAGTTGTATTTTAAACAGTTCATTTCAAAATATATCGTTTCTTTTCATATAAACTTTATACAGACGAAATATTCGTCTCAAAAGTACAATACTTTTGCCTATTGGTATTTTATAATTGGATGAACAGTGGTTTCAAATGTAAGGGTACAAAAACAATAAAAATAAAAAAAAGGTCTAAGGAAAAGGAGGGTTTTTCACAATATACATTGAATTGCATCGATTTAACATAAAAAGATTAAGTTATCAAATGTTTCTTTTAAAATTATAAAACATTATTCTATTGTACATAATTTATTATCAGAATAGTTTTGTTTACAGGAGTTACAGATGAACAGATAACAAGAAGTATCCAATTTATGAATTTCAATATTCTATTTAAACATTAAACATAATTTGAAAGTAAAGAAAATTGAATTCTAATTTATCGGAAATTTTAATGCAACTTGAACTATTTAAAAATGTATATCATTATTTACTATTATTGTAACGATCGTGTCTAAAGTGTAAAAGCTTAGCTTTTACATATATATATATATATATATATTATCTGTTATTATCTAGTTCTATAAACATTAACATATGTACTACAAAAATTGTACTACCTAAACATCATTAATAAGGGTAGAGTTAGGTCACAAATAATTATTTTTTTGAGTTTCATCTTTATGATCTGAAAAATATAAACTTTTACGGAAAAAATAATTCATTCAAAGTTATGTAGAAATACGTATAAAAAATCAGTGTTCTGTACTAAATGTTTCTTGTATCACATACATTTTTGAATTTATTTGATATGTTTTGTGATTACTCTTTCAAGTAATTGTTTGAGCTTTACATAAGTTTTTTTATTTTAGCAATCTTCTGTTTATTAAATAAAAGGCAATTTATAAAATATAAAATTTGGTTAAAACATTGTTAGTTTTGCATAAAAAAATTAATTTTTTTTAATATATTTTTTTTTATAAACAAAGCTGTTAAAATTAAAAAAGCCCGATTTTGATACATTTTTGCATAATTTCCAGAAAGGTTTATATTTTTACTACAAATATGCCATAAAGGATTTAAATCATAAAGATAAAAAACAAAAAAAATATTTTTTTGTCCTGACTACTCTTAAACACCATATTTAGATCGACATCATATTGAATTAATTTTTTTTGTTAGATCTTGTTTTTTATCTTTGATGTCAACTCTATTTGCTTGTGCTCGATCTACGCTACATATAGCTAATGAATCTCGTGAAACTGTATTATTTTTAATAGTCGCATTGTCCACCAAGAGACAATATGAATCATAAGGTTAAAAATATTTGAGTATAATAAACTAGTAATTTTTTCTCAACAATATTAATTATTTCCAAATGATGTTTATCTGCAGACCCCTAACGAATTATACTCATTTAATTATCAAAAATTAGTCAGAATATGGGAAAAAAAACACGATATATATTGTTGGTGATCAAAAATATCGTGAAATTTAATTACGTCGATGCGCTCGTATCGGGCTATCGGTATGTATATATACATACATGCATACATACATATGTGTATGTGTGTGTGTGTGTATACGGAGACAATGTTTTTTAAACTTCGTGCCGGTTAACGGAGAACCACTGGGATCGGCGTGGGTCATCGAATTTTTTCAAGGTTGCCAGGTTTTTTACTCTTGCGTGTCCAAAATAGTTTTGGAACCAATCCATCTCTTTATGCTTGGGCTTGCTTTCGCTTCGCGTTTCATATATATAGTAAATTTGAATTTCAACGAAATCGTCATCATTACCTACGGTCGTTTCATTGTTCGCCTTCTTTATTCACACACACACACATACACACACATATATATATATAGACGAGTTGAGTTGAACAATATTACACCAATAATTACACGGTGCTTTTCCTTTCGATACATTGTGTATAGAGATCGTTTCGATGGGTGGCTCGTAGCTCATAGATACGTTTTAGAATCCATTGTACAAGATCGTTGTATATGTAAGCATTAATTGCAATTGTAGAAAAGAGTAATAGCACTGTCGTTATATTATTGTAAAATTTTGATATATATATATATATGTGTGTGTGTGTGTGTGTGTGTGTGTATAAAATAACGTGCGGGATAATAGATATATAAATAACTCAAAAGAACTTGGCAAGCTTTGAATCCAATGTTGGTATACGATTTGAAACATAGAGGTATTGGTGTAATAGCATGATTATCAAGTAATAATAGTAGTATTAAAAAAATATCCAGGTAGTATATATATATGTGTGTGTGTGTATGTCTATATATATATATATATATATATATATTATCTGTTATTATCTAGTTCTATAAACATTAACATATGTACTACAAAAATTGTACTACCTAAACATCATTAATAAGGGTAGAGTTAGGTCACAAATAATTATTTTTTTGAGTTTCATCTTTATGATCTGAAAAATATAAACTTTTACGGAAAAAATAATTCATTCAAAGTTATGTAGAAATACGTATAAAAAATCAGTGTTCTGTACTAAATGTTTCTTGTATCACATACATTTTTGAATTTATTTGATATGTTTTGTGATTACTCTTTCAAGTAATTGTTTGAGCTTTACATAAGTTTTTTTATTTTAGCAATCTTCTGTTTATTAAATAAAAGGCAATTTATAAAATATAAAATTTGGTTAAAACATTGTTAGTTTTGCATAAAAAAATTAATTTTTTTTAATATATTTTTTTTTATAAACAAAGCTGTTAAAATTAAAAAAGCCCGATTTTGATACATTTTTTGCATAATTTCCAGAAAGGTTTATATTTTTACTACAAATATGCCATAAAGGATTTAAATCATAAAGATAAAAAACAAAAAAAATATTTTTTTGTCCTGACTACTCTTAAACACCATATTTAGATCGACATCATATTGAATTAATTTTTTTTGTTAGATCTTGTTTTTTATCTTTGATGTCAACTCTATTTGCTTGTGCTCGATCTACGCTACATATAGCTAATGAATCTCGTGAAACTGTATTATTTTTAATAGTCGCATTGTCCACCAAGAGACAATATGAATCATAAGGTTAAAAATATTTGAGTATAATAAACTAGTAATTTTTTCTCAACAATATTAATTATTTCCAAATGATGTTTATCTGCAGACCCCTAACGAATTATACTCATTTAATTATCAAAATTAGTCAGAATATGGGAAAAAAAACACGATATATATTGTTGGTGATCAAAAATATCGTGAAATTTAATTACGTCGATGCGCTCGTATCGGGCTATCGGTATGTATATATACATACATGCATACATACATATGTGTATGTGTGTGTGTGTGTATACGGAGACAATGTTTTTTAAACTTCGTGCCGGTTAACGGAGAACCACTGGGATCGGCGTGGGTCATCGAATTTTTTCAAGGTTGCCAGGTTTTTTACTCTTGCGTGTCCAAAATAGTTTTGGAACCAATCCATCTCTTTATGCTTGGGCTTGCTTTCGCTTCGCGTTTCATATATATAGTAAATTTGAATTTCAACGAAATCGTCATCATTACCTACGGTCGTTTCATTGTTCGCCTTCTTTATTCACACACACACACATACACACACATATATATATATAGACGAGTTGAGTTGAACAATATTACACCAATAATTACACGGTGCTTTTCCTTTCGATACATTGTGTATAGAGATCGTTTCGATGGGTGGCTCGTAGCTCATAGATACGTTTTAGAATCCATTGTACAAGATCGTTGTATATGTAAGCATTAATTGCAATTGTAGAAAAGAGTAATAGCACTGTCGTTATATTATTGTAAAATTTTGATATATATATATATATGTGTGTGTGTGTGTGTGTGTGTGTGTATAAAATAACGTGCGGGATAATAGATATATAAATAACTCAAAAGAACTTGGCAAGCTTTGAATCCAATGTTGGTATACGATTTGAAACATAGAGGTATTGGTGTAATAGCATGATTATCAAGTAATAATAGTAGTATTAAAAAAATATCCAGGTAGTATATAGATATATGTGTGTGTGTGTATGTCTATATATATATATATATATATATTATTATATATACATTAGATTTCAGCTGCAAAGATTCACTCGTGGATATACGAAGAGAAAGAGAGTGAGAGAATAAGTCGGAACGAAAAGTAATTTGTCGGTTTCTCGCTCGCATTAGGATTGCAAGAAAAACGATATAAATTTTACAACTCCAGCAGATCAGCGAAAAGATTACTCGGGAGGTATACACATATATATATATATATATCTACCCTCGGTGCTTTAAACACAGCATTATGCCGCGCTTTTATTTGCAATGAAAGAGTGGCTCGATTCTACCAAACCGAAGAAGCTCCGCATACCCGTAAAAGAAGTCGTAACGACGAGTAGCCGGACTCTGAAGCTTCTTTGTCTCTCTTTTCTCTCTGGCTTTCTCCACTCTCAATCTAGGTGTCGTTTATCTGTGTGTCTCTGTGTGTGTGTGTGTGTGTGTGTGTGTGTGTGTGTGTGTGTGTGTGTGTGTGTGTGCGTGTGTGCAGAAATGGGTGTACGCCAACGTCTGGCTGCGAGAGGTCCGGGTATTCTTTTTGCGACGTCGGGGCCTCCGGTTGTTTCTTCTTATTTTGTCAATCCGCCCACTCACTCGGTCCTTTGTTCGCCGTGGCCCATCTGGTTCCATCGGCGCGCACAAGTTATTGGCAACCGTTGACGATCGATGCCAATTTTCGTCTATATATATATAGACAGAGAGAGAGAGAATCCGTTTGACTCGCAACCTCCAATCGATTGAGTTGAATATACATGGGCGTTATTGCTTATCTCTTATCGCCTTCTGATTATATATATGTGTGTATATATTTCTTTCCAAAATAATTTCGAATCGGGGTTTGGTTGATTAATTGCTGTATACGTTTCCCTCGGTAAAGTTCTTCGGTGTTCTGCGATTACCCGGCACAGTTCGTTTAAAATGAGCTGTACTTTACAATTGTATCGCTTATATTATTTGCACTCTCATCGCGAATAATGTAATAATTAAAAATATAAATTTCGAAATAGAATCTCATGTTTATATCAATTTTTAATAATTAAATAATAAATAATAAAAAATGGAAAAAAAAAAAATAATTACATTTCTGTAGTACAATGAATGAATTTGTGGATACTCACGAAATTGAGTTTTTTTAGAGAGATACAAATATTAGGTTACAATTATTATAATGTAGTCACAGTACCGAGGAAATGCCCAATTACTGGCAAAATTAGAGTTTTGCTTAACCTTCAGATTTCTACTAGATATTGAAATAAATGTAGCGGAATAAAAATTATTTTTTACTGAATGATCAAAAATAAACATTTATTCATTAAGAAAAAGTAATTAGAAACGTATTTTGTGCTTTTTCAATGGGTATAAAAGTTAATAATAATTTCATTACTTCCTTCTAATTTCATTAAAGGTTTGTACATCCAAAATTATATGTTACCAGGACAATTTCAAGTGCGCTACGCGCGTTGTTTTCTTTTTTGTTTTAATATTTCGTTAGAATTTATAGATATTCCTAAATAAATATTAAATTATATTATAGGTTAATCTTTTAAATATGACCACAGATCATATATTTGAATTTTGACTCGCGCCACTCTCACTCACTCTCTCTAGATAAATTTATATGTATCTATCTATCTTCCTTTCATTTAAACTCTTTTTCCCTATTAAGTCTCGCTCCCAAAAGTCCCAAAATCTAACAGTGCTTGCAGGCAATTGCTTAGGAACCGTAACCTGGTAATGTGCGTAACAACCAATCAAATTGCTCTTATTTTGGCTTTACTTTGCGGTTCATTACTTTTTAAAGATAGAATTATTATTATCTATAGATATATTAACAAAAGGATTGCTAATTGAATTCTGATCAGTAATTGGTGATGTTACACAGCGTAGTAAAATTTTGACTACAGGGAGTATAAAACAAGGTAATACAAATTTTCTAAATATTCAGCGTAAAAAGCTAGCGTATACACGGCTATATAATTATTGTCCAGAATTTTTTTATAAAAATCAAGAATCAAAACGTTTACAAAATGCTGGGCACTATTTTTTTCTATAATGTACGAGTGGTAGACATTAAGAACGAGAATGTTGATTAATCCTGGTACTATAATAATAATTTCTTCCAAAATAGTTACATACATTTTAGAAAAATTTCCACTCTAAGTCAAAGATATGTCAATTATTAAAATATTTATAGCATAAATTATTATATATTTACATATTTTACTAAGCGGTACGATAATGTTGTTTATTTCGACAATGCGCGCTTTCAACAATTATTTCGTACGTATAATATTAACAGGTAAAAAGAAAAAAGTAAAAGCCGGAAGTTCGTTTTAGCTCTATATATAAGACTAGTGCCGCGTACCCATACTTGCCTCGGTCGCGCGACACGTGCCCCTTGATGTAAAAAAATAGAAATAGGCGAAAAGATTAGAAAATTTGCAATATAGGGGGAAAAATAAATTGACCAACGCATCGGTATGCTGTAAGGAAGGAAGGAAGCAGCGTTATCTTCGAACGAGACCGAACACCGAATGCTCAACCGGCGCGCCTTCAACTTGGAGCGAGTCGAGGCACTTACAATCCGTTCCTCCGCTATCAAAAACCCATGCATTACGAACCGAGTCTCTTCTATACGCAGTACTCACGTTGTCGACACCCACCCACACGCCGACTCGAGCTCCTAAACCTCTCGCTCGAGGAAAATAATACTGGAGAACCGTGCGTATATATGATCAACTTGACACTCGAGGTGACTAGAGGATGATACTGAATTTGCATCGTTCGTAACGAACGAAATCGACAAAAAAAAATTTTTTATAAATAAAAAAAGAAGCTAATTTTACACTAAATATAAACTATTGTAGTTCAAAAATCGAATTATATAGTTTAATAGAGTCCCAGTGCTCAATTAACACACAATAATTGGATCGGCTGACCAGCAACTAAGAACATGGGCTAATGAAAAATTCCATGAAGTATAAATAATTTACCTAGCACGAAAACCATTCTATTGCATTTTACTGAGGTAGAAATGGTTACAAAAAAAATTAAAACGATTTCTATCCTACAATTTTTTAACAGTGTGCCTACAAAGGGACATTTTTGCCGTTTGCGATGATATTGGAAAATTTCGAGGAACAAAAAATTCCTGCTCATGTATAAGTGTTTTACCTAGCATGAAAATTAATCGATTGCATTTTACTAAGATAGAGAAGGTGACAAAAAAATGTAAAACGATTTCTATCGTACCATTTTTTAGCAGTGAGTTTATAAAGGGATATTTCTTCCGTTTTCGATGCAATTGGAAAATTTTTAACGAATAAAAAATTTGTGCGGCTTTATAAGTGATTTACCTAGCACGAAAACTAATCAATTGCATTTCACTAAGGTAGAGAAGGTTTCGAATACGCCAGAAATATCCATTTATAGGCCCACTATTATAAACTAGTACGGTGGAAATCATTTTAAATAATTTTGTAGTCATCACTACCTTACTAAAATACATCTAACTAGTTTTTGTGCTAGGTAAATCATTTATAAAAGCGTGGGAATTTTTTATTCCACGATTATTTTCCAATTGCGTCGAAAACGGCAGAAATTTCCATTTATAGGCCCACTGTTAAAAAATGGTACAAAGGAAATCGTTTTAATTTTTTAACCATTTCTAACTTAGTAAAAATATGCAATAGAATGGTTTTCGAGCTAGGTAAATTATATTCTTCAGGGAATGGCTATATTAAACTATATAATTCGATTTTTGGACTACAATAGTTTGTATTTAGTGTAAAATTAGCTTCTTTTTTTATTTATAAAAAATTTTTTTTCTATTTTTGTTCGTTACGAACGATGCAAACTTCAGTATCATTCCAGAGGGGAACAATGCGACGAGTGTTAATTTTCATTGCCCGAGTACGAGATTCCGATTTCAGCTTTCTTCTTTGTATCCCCTTACTCGTGTACGATTTTTCAATCGTTTATATTTCCTGTTTCTTTTTTCTACCTCGCTATATATATTACGAGAGAGAGAGAGAGAGAGAGAGATAGCCGAACAGTTGTTTGCGTATGTATATACTCTTCACCATGTCCTTGTTGCCTCGTGAATTTTAATGAAGTTTTTCTCTTTCGAATTATGGTTTACCCGATGCTACTCCCTTTTTAACCAAGCACTACATATATATACCGATTGGGTAACGCAATCGCGACAAACAATTGTGTGAGTAAATGGAATATTTAATCGATTATATTGCAAATAAAATTTCACCACTTTCGTATACATATATACTTTGTAACTATAAATTAGTGAATATATTCACTAATTATGCAGTGAAAAATCTGTCACTGTTACTAATTAGTGAATATTTACTAATCAGTGATAGTGACCGTCTTTTAATTATTTCATATTTAGAGTACAATACTACTTTATCTCGCGTTCGTATAATTACTATATTTTTACCGTCTTTGCAAATATTGTACCTTAGCTTCTTAGCAACGAATGTATATGTATACATATACATATATATAGAGAGAGAGAGATACGAATATCCTGCATCAACGTCAATAGCTTACGAGAATATTAGCATAACGAGGTTTTTTTTAATACAAAACGTTGCAGCGTTATAAATCAACCGCTCAGATAAAAGGATATATTCTTTATTTTGTCTAAAACGTAATTTATGCATATATTTAGCACGAGAGATATAGAATTACAAACCTGGAAATGTATGGCATTGGCTGAGTCAACCATGTCTCGTATTCCCGGAACGAAAGGGTACTCTTTTTTTTTATAATTGACAGTCCGGAGAGGATTTTCAATAATTATCAATATTATCCCCGTAGCTTACTTTATGTATAGACGAGTCGAATGCGAGAATTTATGATAATATGTGAAAGCAAACCGATTTCTTGTACAGACTATATATTTCATCGAATATATTAAAAACATCTCGGTGTAACATTGGACACTACTGTTTTGTTTTAATAACACGTATGACGTTGTTGTCTCAAAATTATATGAGCTTAAATCGATTTATCAAGCGATACGTATATTATACTATTGAACATTTTTAAGGTTTATTCGAGTCTATTTTTCATTTCACTTGATCACTCCTCGAGTCTGGCCAACGTAAAGTTTGACGGTACATTTTATTTAAAATAAATTAACCAACGATATTATTTTATAACTTTTATAAACTTGCATGATTTTATTGATTTTAATTGTGTTAAAAATTGTTTTACTTTCAAACATCAATGATTAATTAGTCTTAAATGTAGAATTAATCGCATGCAGATAAAAATTCAAATTTTTGATCATTTAGATCCTTTAAAACAAAGAAATTCAATGAAAAACCTGCAGAAATTTAAGCTTCTTTTTAGATTTTTTTTCGACATCTTCGATTTGTCATACTTAATTTTTAATCGAAGTGATTGTTTTATCAATATAACTCTTTTATGATCTTTTGATTTTTTTTATAAAAATTAAGTAGAAGGCAAAAACTCGTTATTAATTTAGTGGCCACCATGACGAATCTTCCATATTATGAATCCTTACGTGTTGAAGTATAGAGATAATGCTAATACCGATTGGATGCATTTAATAATGATACCCATTTGTAATCATTTTCGTATATGATTTCGTACTTTTCGAAATGAAAAGGCGCGACATTTTATTTTTGTTACAAGGCAAGGCAATTTTTTTCGCCTTGAAAGTTTTGTATAATTATAGATTGCGACTTAGCAAAAGGTAGTTTTCTCGTGGTTTTCCTTAAATTTGAATATGAAACATTGATTCTTTGAAGGTAATACGTACTCTTCTGACGATTTTTAAACGCAGGAAATTAAAATTCTTCTTTGGTACTTAGTAATTTGAACAAATGCTTGATGCGCGTGGTAACATAGGAAGATACTAAACAACGGGCTTGTTACGAATATAAACAATGTATAGAAAGTAAGAACGTAGTATAAGCAACGCGTTCAAACACATGTGTTAATCGATCCACAAATCATCCAGACAATTACAGTTTACACTTTAAGTAGGCACTTCGATAGGCGACAAACGAATAAAACCTCAAGACTCGATATATATGTATAAAGACGTTGGGCGTAAGGGAAGGAAAATCTCGAGTTTTTGCCTCCGTAACTCTGACGGACGGATAAGCCTCGCGTCAACCTTTCCCGCCGCGAGTTTCGATGTAATAATGTGGAGTTGTCGCCTCTTTCGTTCACCAGGTGTGAAAGACCGATTCGAGTCTGTGTCGCATGTTACGATTCCCCCCTTTCCTTTCTCGTACACATGTACACAAATGTGTTGCCTCTCTTATCGCGCCGTAACGCCCATCGAGCTTTTTGCTCCGGGGATTCGCTGCGGCCGATTTTTAATGCAATTCTCAGCACCGCGCTGGTAACGCGTGAATAATTTCAATTTTTTACTTCACCCTATAAACTCCGGAAATTGTATATATGTATATAGGTTTATTTATCGTTTGTCTTTACGCGATCAATGCATTATCAAACATTGCTCAGTACTTTCGGATTGGTTTCGATTACATCCTTTACGTTGAACGCATAGATTAGCCAAAAGTTAATGTAAATTTTTACAGCTCATTTCGGTACATCAGTTGTACACGAGTAATCAGTATATATGGTTAAGTATAAAATCATATACCGCGTTTACGTTTACAATGTAGAGCTTTTACAAAAATTTATGAGTGTGTATATTTTATTAATTAAATTAACAGTATGTCGAACCCAAGTTACAGGGATCTACACCTTTTAACATAAGAATTACGTTGGAAATATTGAATTAAAAATCTGAACAAAATTCATATCCGTAGTTTGAAACAAAAGCGAGGGCATGACGTTTTGATTTTTTAAGAAAAAATAAATTTGTTATTAATAATTGAATAAACAATTTTTGGTCGGTAATTATTGATCAAAAAATACATGAATTTTCAACGCAAAAATCAGAATTAAATTACGAAATTAAAAATATGAAAAAATTTGAGTATATTGTTTAAAACATTATTTCTATTATATTTCTATTATTTCTGTCATATTTTATTATTGATTTTTTCAAAAATTTATTTTTTTATTTATAAGAAAAATATTAAAAATGACCGTTTTCTGAGTCCGACATCCCCTTAAGGAGGTGGTATATACCCGGTGGGTTTTCGACCGGGTATACCACATCCTTAAGAGCCTGCAAGAAGGAGATGGTTAAAATTATTATGTTTATACGAATATTTTTATTAGATTTAGCTAGTAAATATATCTATTATAACATTTATTACCTATATGAATATAGTAATTTGCTTTTATTTATCAAAAATATATCGTTCGATTACCCACCCTGGTGGAAATGTCAATCTGTGAAGTAGATAGTGAAAATCTTTAATCGAAGGATGCTGATGTCGATATTGATGAGATAAGAAAATAAAAGTTTTAATTGGCGACGTTTCCTTTTATTAAACAAACTGTGTCGACAATAAATAATTTAATACCGTAGTAAACATCTTTAGTTGATGGCTTGATGCAATGCTTTTTACACCGTTTATTAAGTATTCGAAGGAATAAACAAATCTCAAATCATTCGCATTATTTTCCCAACTCACCATGTATATGGTAAACTTAAAATTAACAAAATTAAAAGCATTATTTTAAAATTTCTTGAGTGTCAGGTAGGTTTTTATTAATTTAAATAAATAAATCTGAAAATAAGTTAGTTAATCAAGTATTACTATCAGTAAACTTTCTCTACAGATTGATTTGATAATTAAATTGTTTACACTTACCGTAATTTTTGTAAACTTCATGGTCCAAAATTAACTCAATCTATGTTTACAAGCTATAATAAATAATATGTTCAAAAAGAGAACAAATTGGAATTTTCACGAATAATTAATTAAGAATGGGAGGGTGAGGGGAGAAAATGCGTTTCATCGAGAGAACAAATATGGGCACATATTTTGCAACTAATTTTCTGTCGCAGTCAATCATATTATTCTTATAACCGTGGCTCCGTCATTTTTGTAAATCCATAAGAATTGAAAAATAAAAATACGTAGAGGAAGCTGAAATGACAATGTTTTCACTGATGTTTCGGTTATATAGGGTTACCCGACAAACCAAAGAAAAAATAATTTTAGAAATATGTATGATTTAACGAAAGTACTTATGGGGGTCTATATATGATTTCTTTACTTAAATAAATTTTAACTTTACATAATAAATAATAGCTAATTAAATAAAAAATAATATAGATTACTAAACTAAATTAGAACGAAACTTGGTTTATATCCGCATGGTCGAAAATTTAACATCAAACATATTTCTCCGTAATAACATAAGTTATTTCCTATTTGAGAAACTATCATCTATATAGTAGAAATTTAACATTTGAAGATTAAATAAAACTCGAATTTTGCCAATAATTGGGCATTTATTGGGTATTTTATGACACTTGACTAATTTTTGGCTTAAAAAACGTTACATTTATGGTCAGATTTCTACTAGGGATAGCTTCATGTTTTATCTCAGTTTAGTATATCGTATACGATGATACTATACGAGTCAACAGCGCTTTTCTTTCCAAAAAGGCATATCCGAATACGGTGCAGTTACGCATTTGCGTATAAAACATAATTCGAGATTACGGTGAACGTTTGAGTTAGCAATCCAATCAATCCAACGCGAGGTGGTTTACAGGCAGCTGTAAAGGAGGTAGGCTACTCTGCTGCAGAATCCTTACACTAGACGGTAGTAATGAAATATTCAGACGCACGGTTCGGACCCGGCTTGGACGTGCGCATCTCGTGCATTCGACACGAGCGTGAATTATTTTTAGAACGGCGACAACACGTCGATGGATTCTCATTCGTGGAGTAGAAAACATTGGTCGACCGATCGAACCACATTCGTTTTTGACGCGCCGAACGAACCGGACTGTCATCGGCGTTGCGATCCGATTCTCGATTCTGCCTGGAATCCTTGTTATTACTGCGACTTGCTTCGATGTTCCTCGTGGGTTTATATAACTTCCGATATTTGGCTAAACTTACTGTAAATTCTATACCCTGAAAACTATGAATGTAAATTTGAATAAATTCTGGAAATATAGAGTACTATCAGCGCGGAATTATTTTTTATATAAAAATTGTAATTCTAATTTTTGTAAACAACGTTATGCATTTTTATTATATTGATCATGAATAGCTGCGGTCAAACTATGTTAAGTATATGCCAAAGTTGGTTCAAAGTTTGGTCAAAATGTAGAACGAATGTAATACTTTGAAAGACTAGTCATTTTATATATGAGCTTTTAATACAAATATTTCGATATTAGTAAGACTAGGCCAAATCGTACCTGCTACTTGGAAACACGCAATTGCATGTATCAAGTTATCTCATTTTCACGGAACTCGGACTTGTCTGTGCGTTTGCCGGTTCTCACGTTAACTTTATGATATTTGAAAATTTGCGAAAACAGACATTATTTTAGAATTGTACATAATATTTGCAATAAAAAACATCTGTTACGATTTTTTCCAATAAATCATTTAATTATTATAGAAAAAATTGTTCTTCTTTAGAGGAAGAAAATTAAAAAACTAAAATTTGTAACATTTATTATTAAAACTTTGAGATTTTGTTTTATAACTATACTTCTTTGATTAGAAAATCTTTGTAAACTTTTTTATAGTAAATTTTATATACAAATCAGGTGTATACAATATCGTTAATATCGTTACAAGCAGTCGTCAATCTTTGTTTATTATTATATTACATTCTAAATACTATATTGTTTTGGAAATGAATGTTAATTGTAATGTTATTAAAAATTTATAATTGGTATTTGAAAAGTATTCGATCGAGTATTCTTTTATTTAGCTTTAGTTGATATATGTATATATATATATATGTATATATATATGATGTTATGCAAATCGATTTGTCTTTTAAATCTTTAAACTCAAATAATGAAAAAGTATTCGAAAGTGAGTGGTCGGCGACTATTTACCCAACCCTGATACAAATTAAATATATATTCTTTGCGTGAGTGTAACAATTCTACAAAAAAATTGTTGGACTCTCTTGGTTTTGCCGGTGGGAATCAATAAAAAAATAGATTTATCGGTCTTTTTGATTAATCTATACTTAATCTAGGATTAAACTTCAACAATTCTAGGTGTGTTCATGTGACAATACTATACATAAAAGTATATAATCCTAAAAAAAATTATAAAAATAGGATTTACCGTGTTAGCCGATTTAATAACAGAAAATAAATTGATTTTAACAAAAAACAAATAAGCAAGTGTAAAATCACCGTGCGAATGCGCATTGTTTAACATTTATGTCATGTAAAGTTACAACAAATCTCTTTTCTCAGTGTATATAATATTTTATTCGATATTCCCGAAACGCATTAATTTTCGCATTTACGTATGACAATTCGCTATTCCTATAGTCACGAACATACTCCAATATACATTGAACAATAACAAAAGAAAAAACTCCAGCCTATCTATAGGACGTGTGCGTTACCCGTTTTCGCCACTGCCTAATATTCACCAAGGTTCAAACCCGAGTCGCGACAGTATTTTTTTTTCATTAAAATTTTAAATTATTTTTAGGAGTGCATTACTTTTATCGTATGGAACGTATTAAAACGTTCCGCGAATAGACAAATATCATATTCGCGTACGTAACTCGAAAATTGCTATGCTTCGTAAATATATCGATTAAATTGTTAAATTGTAAAGTTTTAGGAAAACTGAATAATAGTGCGAATAGTGTATCGTCAAATTGGGCAGTAAGGATAGAATGATTTTTTCGCAGTAGACGCATCTCGTTGAATGTGTAAAATATAAACGCGCGCGCCCACGTTGCGGAAAGTGAAGAGGTATACTCGCAACAGTATTACGCGAAAGTTCCTTAAAACTTGTTAAAATTCTCACAGAAATGCGCGCAGTTTTCGTATATCCCTTGTCTACGACCACACCGGAACGAGCTGGCTAAATTTTATCTCCTCTTCGTTCAATACAACACTACGAAACCAAACTTGAAGAAAGATTTACAGTGTTAATAAAGTGTGTCTATCATTGTTAACGCGATGTAATGAGACCGAGTTAATTTTAATGAAATAAATATGATAAATTATGAAAAAACCTAGATATAATTCCCCTTCGTATTTGAGTATTATCTATCGCTGTCCTAAATTCCTGGTAGAAATCAAAAAATTAAAAATCCTCCGCCTCTTGTAGAAACTGGGCATTAAAATGTACAAAATAAAAGTATCTATAATTCGGGTATTAAACATTTTTCATACCTACGAAATGCCTGCTAAATCTTGCCGATTTCTGTGTATACCAGGGATTTCATATAAAAATGTCAACCTATTCAAAAATCGAAGGAAAATTGATTTTAATTTTTTATTTATTTATTTATTTATTTATTTAAACCAATAAAATTTATAAAACATTACAAAAAATGCAGTAAAATCCTATACAAATAAAATTAGTTTATTTGTACGTACGTGTAGCAAAATTGCAATTACTTAAAATAATAAATTTGAAAAGTTATTGGAATGTGTAAAGCTAGCACTTAACCAGTGTGTAACGAGTATATTAGTAAGTGCATAACCTAATATTTTATTGACGTTGATTTAGCTGTTGTACAATTACCAGCGAACGCATTCATTTTTTTAGTAAAAGTAATTTTTCCTATATTATATTTATATCCTTCAAAGGCATTTTTTGTCACAGATTTAACAGTTAAATTTACTTCCGCAATTTTTGAGTGTATTGATGTTTTTGTATGAAATTTAGCAAAGTTATAATATCCAAATACGAGGGGCAGCGACGTCGTAATTTGTTCATAATTTACCATATTTATTTAAGTAAAATTTGTTTTAATCTGGTATGAAGATAGCGCAAAATATTCTAGTTATTTAATCGTTATTTAATCATATTTGTGCAAGATACATTTGCGTCGTACGCATGTATATTTGGACACTTGAAAATCTGGCGGATGGTTTTTTATCATCGGTCGGCCAATCGATCACGTCGTCTGTGATGCAAAAAAGCGTTTTCCACGGTGGCACTCGAGTAAGACCGAGTTGGGTGTTGTTTTTGCATACACCAAGCCTCCCTGTCGGAGATGCACGCGAAAGATTGAATTATACGACGTACGCCCTCGAATCCGACCAGCGTAGATACGCCACGCGCTCACTTTGCTAATGCTTAGTGTATATCCGCGTATTTATACATACAGGAAAAAAATTTTAGGTGCAAAAAATAATCGTGTTTAAAAGTTATTCTAACCTCAAAAACTGAGTTTTATGTTTTGACTTTACAACTATGTAACTCAAAATCTATCAACTTTCACTATATAACATTATATGTAACACTGGTTGCTGGTTTTTTCTAGAATTTATCCTTTCGGGTTAGAATTTTTAATCTTAAGGTTAATCTCACATGAACTACATGTCAATATTCATCTTGAAAAAAGTGCAAATATGCCCCAATTGATTTTTTCATCCAAAAGTTTAAAAAAAAGCTTGAAGCAATACCTTTATAATTGTTCGTAGCTTGTTATTGGCTTGTAACTCTATCAAAAGTTATGGTATTTTAAAAAATTACAAAAAATTATCGAAAATTCAAATGGGATTTAACATGTAAATTTATGAAAATTTTTTGTCACATTTTGTAACATATTGTTATTTACCTGTACCGAAAACCACTATAAAATAATTTTGGAATTTTTCTAATTTTACCCCCCTTCCCCTTCATAATTCATCTTTAAAATAGGGGATAAAAAAGAATGGTTGTCATATTGTTATTCACCTGAACCAAAAACCCTTATACAATATTTTTGGAATTATTCTAATTTTACCTCCCCCCTCCCCATCTATCAATACATAGGGGATAAATATAAAGACTGATGATTGTCGTATAATCAGCGTTTCAACTTGTGGCATACCGGACACCGGACACCGCCCGATGGACGCAGGTCACCGGTCGCCGAACACCGAAGAACGGATGCATTTTAATATAATAAAATAGGTAGATATTTTACAACATGAATCAATACATAATTACTCGTGAAAAAAACGTTAATTTTACCTATAAACTATAACATTTGCGAGTGATATAATTATAATACAAATAACCAATATATTAAATGAGTATTAATTTAGAGTGCATAGAATATTTGTTATCCACTAGCCATATATGTATATATAGATATAATTTCTTACAAACGACTAGAGAAAAAATCCATAAATTATGGACCAGTGATAATTATAAATCGTTTATTTATCAGCAGGGCTCGAATCCGGACAAATCTGCTCCACGCGATGAAAAAAGTGTCGTAGCGACTGGAAGTGCGAGAGATCGAGCCGTTTCGTCCGTTCTTTCGACGGTATATATATGCGGGTGAAGGACCCGGTTTCGATGCGCGTCTCCCTCTCGTTACCTCCCCGCTCATCGCGACTGCGTCTTTGTCGCTCCCCTCTCGATTTCCAACTCTCCTCTTCCAAGTTCGCAAGTCTTTTTGCCTTTTCCACGGTTCCAGACTCGCGGTCTTTGTTAGCTCGTTGACGCGCGCGTGTGATGTGCATGCCTCTGTGTTACTGCAGTCTATATACCCGTCCACGTAGCAGCCTCTTTTTCACACTTGCGGCGAATTTTTCTCTGACGCGCGTCTCTTCGCTATATACTCGTCTTTTATCTTTTCGGGTTGCGCTCCTTCTTTGTTCTTGACTCGTGAAATTTTTTCCGACGATTAATGTATATACGTGTACGCTCCGATGTTCCGGTTATATACACACATAATCTATACGTATATGAAATTAGCTATTTTCTCGAATTGGAGTTTATTTTACAACCGTTCGAGTTAATTGCTTTGACAATACTCGATCTCGACGAACGTACCGCGGACAGACGAATCTCGTTGAGGTTTAACACTGGGTGCGATGGTCGCCATTATTATAGATATCGATAAGCTCAAAATCGTTGAATACTGCTAAACTACCGCAAATTGCGCATGGAATAGCTGATACGTTATTATAGCATCAACGCGAGTACATATATTGAACAGTTCGAATACATACGACATTTGAAATCTAGCCTATTTAGGTCCTCCGTTTCCGAAATTTTTTATAGAGAAAAGACGTATACTTCGTATGGACAAAATAAAATATTTTTAACGTTTTTTTATAAATTATCGACTACAACGATTGCGACGTATGCATTTTTTATATGCCTTACAGCGTTAAAACTTTTAAAAGTTAAAAGTTGAAAGTTAAACATATTTATTTATAGTCATGTGTTATACGTAATATGGCTTAAATCCCATTTGACATATATTTATGATTGAATTATTTATGTTCTAGTGTGTCAATAAACTTACCAATAACCCATAAGAACAAAGTTGAAACATTAAGTTTATCTTTTGTTACGCTACAACTTTGAAAAAATCACAAATATTTCAGGTATGTTATACTTTAGTGTGGTATAAAATTCTTTTCAATTATTAATACTTTAAAAAAAATAAAAAAATAAAAAATATGTTGTCAACTTGCCATGGTCTCTTCTAGTCTAAAAAAACTGATTTTATTGAAAATATAATATTATAATAACGAAAAATGACTAATATTTGCTATTTTCTCGCATATTTTCAATAAAATCAAAATTTTTGTCGACCTTTAGCAAAAAAAAAATAAAAAATAGAGTGTTACAGTGTAGTAACCCAAAACGATTTTGTATTCGAACAGAACGATATTTATACATATTTTGTTTTATACATACGATGTTTTCATTTTTCTACACATTAAAAATATCATTACTTTTTTTAACATAAGGTATCCCAGAATATTATCATATAGAAATATAAACTACGAAAGTTGGAAGAAAATTTTGTCCATTCAGGACTTACTGGTTTAAAATAAAAATGATTGCGTTTTAAGAAAACAAGTCAGCCTACTGTATATAATTATTTTTCTTGTTTAATATTTATAGACAAATTAATAAAACGAAGTAAGAGCGCTTCTGGTTGACTCTAGCATAAACATTTAAACACGATGACGAGACAACAGGTTGATACGCAAAATCTCATAGAGCTTCGAATTGGTTCGGGGTGACTCGAGGATTTGCTAATTAATTACTCGAGCTCACACCCGGGGTAAAGGAAGCGTGAAGCCGCTATCTATCTTTACATATCACCGACTAATCGTGGGTAGCCCTTCTCGACAAGCCTCTCTCATGTGTCGTTTGCATCCAATTACACCAAACCTTTTCCACTTTATCTCGCATCCGTCTCCACTTTTGAATATATGCGATTTTTCGTTTTTGCTTCGACAAACTTTCCACACTCGTACATATGGCTCGAAGTCAAAAAAGGAGAAAAAAAAACGGAAGAAAACGTCGACTATGCGCACCTGGCACGCGCACCTCCCATCGAACCTTTTGTCTCGCTCGAATCGAAATTCCAGACTGCGACGATGACACACACACACATACACACGCCTTATCCCTTTTTGTCGATGTTTGCCCAAGGACATAGAGTTTCTCTCCTTTATATCTCTTCTCTTTCACTTCGGTGATTTTTCGACTCGCGCTTTTCTCTCGTCCCTGACGTTTTCGTATCGTTGCTATATATATATATATACACGCATCTAATTAGTACACCGGGAAAAAGTGCATTCCGGTAGATTATTCACCAGGATTTGGAGAAACATATTTCTTTTGGGCATGTTGCGCGATTAGAATCTTGCGGGTTAGTGCTTCATTCTTTCTTTTTCTTTATTTTTTCGGTTCACGCGACTCATATTTTTCATTTGTCTGCTACCTGGAAATTTAGTGGCTGAAATATTTTTTACTTGGCGGATACATATGTTTCCTCTCCTCGAGTTCCACACCGACGTTTATATAAGCTCCACAATTATTTTAGGGTTATATTGCGCATTTGAATAGGATGTGCAAGGCGCGGTAAAGCAAAATAAATAAAATCCATTTAAAATTTAAATTGTACTTTTAGTTACAATTAAATACAGTGGGAATGTTTTAACCTTTTTTACGTAGCATCTTAATTGATGATGACTGTGTGACCTGGAAAGATCATCCAGACCTATAGCTAGTTATTGCCGTAAGTTAAATGACTAACAATTTTCAAAATTCTTTCAAAATGGGAAGTAAATCTTCCGGTAGATGATTTCGAGAGAATCCAGCATCCTCTACACGGAGAAAATTTTTTTACAAAAGGATTTAAATACCTATTGAAATAAGGAATAATTCAGACAATCGACGTTTCTAATTATTAATTTTTAACGACTTTAATAAGAGCAACTGAATATTTCTTTACAATTGACTATTATCAGTTCTTCACACATAAATTTCCATTCATTTCTTTTTTACTAAAATCTAAATAGTTCTGAACTAACTAGAAGAACCTCGTATGCACTGATCATACTCTAAATTGTAGGATATATATTGTGATGTGAAAATATGAAGAATGCCAGAGCCATATACGTTATTAAGGCAAATATTTAAAAGACAAGAAGATTTATTTTGTTCCCTTATAACTCTTGAACGATTATACCTAGACAGATATTCCAACTAAAGCTTTAAAGAAAAGTTGAATGTAAGTAGATAATATTTAAAAATAAATAAGCGCCGATCCATTAATTTGGTGCAATGTTATAGCAGAAACAAAAGTTGAAAGTTGAAATTTTGTCTAAAAAAATGAACATAATTATATTTTCGTTTTTACTAATTATTATTACTATATTATTAATATACAAACTGTGGAGGCAGAATACTCAGAAATAATTATTATTATATTAATAAAACAAATATTTTATTAAAAATTACAATGTTATTTAATCCTGAAGATATGCACGGATTATCAGAATCGATAAAATTGCGTTTTGTATTATAAAGTGTACTAATAGTTAGAATGTAATATATGTATAAATATACATAGTACTTATTTATATTCTGACAATCTGGTACAGTCAATTACTAAACGACACAGTATTTTTTTATTACAACGCTTATTATCTTTGTGCATATGTATATTATTTACACTATGTTGTTATAATTTTTTGTGCGTTCATTATTTTTCTTTAAAGACGATAATATAACATTTATGATTTATTATTAACATGGGCACTTTGCATAAAAATGGTTAAAAACCTTTAAATTATTGTTTTATTGATGGAGTAACATTAAAGAGGATGTCAAACTCGTTTTACGATTCAAGTTATTTACCGAATAGGAACTATTGTTTTTTACATAAATGGGTGTTTTTTAATGTTTATATTAATTTTATATTTTTTAAATAAAAATATAAGAAAAAAAATAAAGGTATCACGACGAGTCATTGGCATACCCTAAAAAGCTGTCCAATATTAACTTCATTTTTATATGATGATTGCATTCGTTTTATTATTTACACTATTGTTTATAGATTTAATTTATCTCTACAAATTTATGCAAAACTTATAATATTTATTAAATGTGATAATCATTAAATTGAAGATTAACACATGCGATACTCACTAGTTTTACCTTGAATTATAAAAATGTACATCTGTCCGAGCGACTTGCAGAGCGATACAAAAAATGCTATTGCACATTAAAAAAGCAAAACGGGGTTTCAAAGCTTACGGTACGTATGTGTATGTATAAATATATGTGTGTGTGTGTGTGTGTGTGTGTGTGTGTGTGTGTGTGTGTGTGTGTGTGTGTAATACGGCTGCGATCAGGTTTCCGAGTCCGAATCAATATAAAGAAGACTCGGGCGAGACGGACCCCTTAAGGAAAAATGAAAAAAAGAAACGTACTAAATAACAACAAAGGTTTACAATAAAAATTTTACTTCCAACTAAGACAATAACAAATATTTCCGTCTAAGATCAGCTTTCAATAATAATTTTAAATTGAAAAACTGATTCGATTTTGAGGTCCTCAAAAATCGCCGGGCAAGATGAACACCCTATGAGAAATACAATAAAAATAGTCTAAATAACAAAAAAATGTAAAAACATAAATAAATAATTTATCTGTGGCTTAACTTTCCATGGGATTAAAAGTGGAAAAGTTAGTGTGTATATATATATATATATGGGTGGTTCTCTGTGACATCGAAGATGAAAAAAATAAATATTGCTATAACTGTGGGAATATGTTTTAGAGGTATCCAGCAGTTCTCCCGAATTTTTTCAGATTTTTTCTGGGCCATTATTTTAAGTTACAGAGAGTCAAAGTTGACATTTTAGCACTTTTTTGCATTATATGCCCATTTTCATGAATTTTTAGCTCCCAGGGGATGCATTTTTCACTAAAAACATAAGTATGACTTTTTTTGTAAAATTTTCCGAACTTTTCATTAAAAATACTTTTAAAGACATTAATGTATGCTGTCACACTCTTGTAAGCCATTTAAACCTTAAATAGTGAAAATCAGCAATTCTGCTCCGGACTCTGGTAACCTAATACTGTCTAAAAGATGTCTTTTTATAGTCAGAAACTACCTAAAAATTTCCAGAGTGGGTCTAAATCATTAAGATTACTTATGGTCAAAATATCCGGGAAAAGTGCCCGAAATATTAATAGAAATGTATATTTGTTGCCTTATAACGATGAATCTAGTAGCATGATCGTTGCAAAAAAATTTATGCACGTACCTTGGAATGGTAGAAAAGTGTCTCCACTTGTTTCGGTATCCATCTAATCCCCTGTAAGCTGCTAAAAATACAAATATTATTATAAAATTATAAAAAATTATTTTTTAAACATTTATAATGCTGAATTTTTAGTTTTACATACCTTACAAGAATTATAATACTAATCTGAAGGATTACTATAAATATATAAACATCATTATTACAATAACTGAATATACGTATTTAATTCAAAAGATATATAAATAAATCGGATATATAATTATAATGAATAATATGATAACGTGACAGTGACAAGTTTGTGAAATCTAAACAATGTATTGCTGAATAATAATAATAATAATGTTGATACTTTTATAGTTATCCTTCAGATTAGTATTATAATTCTTGTAAGGGATGTAAAACTAAAAATCCAGCATCATAAATGTTTAAAAAATAATTTTTTCCATTTGTATAATAATATTTGTATTTTTAGCAGCTTACAGGGGATTAGATGGATACTGAAACAAGTGGAGATACTTTTCTACCACTCCAAGGTAAGTGCACAAATTTTTTTGCAATGATCATGCTAATAGATTCATCGTTATAAGGCAACGAATATACATTTCTATTAATATTTCGGGCACTTTTCCCGGATATTTTGACCATAAGTGATCTTAATGATTTAGACCCACTCTGGAAATTTTTAGGCAGTTTCTGACTATAAAAAGACATTTTTTAGACAGTATTAGGTTGCCAGAGTCCGGAGCAGAATTGCTGATTTTCACTATTTAAGGTTTAAATGGCTTACAAGAGTGTGACAGCATACATTTATGTCTTTAAAAGTATTTTTAATGAAAAGTTCGGAAAATTTTACAAAAAAAGTTATACTTATGTTTTTAGTGAAAAATGCATCCCCTGGGAGCTAAAAATTCATGAAAATGGGCATATAATGCAAAAAAGTGCTAAAATGTCAACTTTGACTCTCTGTAACTTAAAATAATGGCCCAGAAAAAATCTGAAAAAATTCCGGAGAACTACTGGATACCTCTAAAACATATTCCCACAGTTATAGCAATATTTATTTTTTTCATCTTCGATGTCACAGAGAACCACCCATATATATATATATATATCGATCAATGAAAAACCTTTAATACGAAAATGTACACATCTTCATGCAAAATGATATATCGACGCTTGCAAGGAATTTTTGTTTTATCGCTTCTCGAACAAAAGTATGTACGCGAATCAGCGTGTACGAAATAATAATAATAATAATAATAATAATAATAATAACGAAGACAGTTGTATGCCAGAAGTCGCGAATGCCGGTTTATGGTTAATAAATGCTCAACGCTGTACGACGATGCGGTTGGCATATTCGTTTACCAGTTAAAAAATACTTGTATATTACGACCCTGCCATACTGTTCTAAATTAAGAACGTCAAAGGTTCAAGTACAATACGCGCATCGCGCAAATACTAGACAATTCAATTTGAGCTTTGCTCGATCGAGGTGAACGAACTTCGGTGTACGTATGTATGTATATATTTTTCAATGGGACGATTGATGCAACGCAACTTTTGCGATTAAACTCTATCTTTTCGATATTCGGAAGCTAACGTACGACTGGGAAAGTGTGTGTGTGTTAACGTAAAATGCAATATTTTTCAGTCAATTTTTATCGGCGCTATCTTGTTGTTCTTACTTAACTTGTTCTATAATAATTAACAATAATTAATTGCCATATTTATGTATATGTATACAATTTAAAAATATATTTCAACGACTTTTCGTCTCGCGGGAAGCAACTTTGATCACTCGATTTTTTCTTCGTATTATTCGAGTACAATATGTACCACGGTTAATTGACTTTACCGTATTATTTTTATGTTATATATTATACTGTACATTAATATACTATTGACATGAGAACTATTTTAGAAAGTGATTGTGAACTTTCTTGAAAAGAGAATACTAATTTTTAAAGAGTTAAAAGTCAATTTTTCGCAGTGACCGGATTATAACTTTTGCGAAGTGATTATACTCACTATTTGATATTGAGAGAATAAACAGTCGCGGAACCTCTTTTTGTGTGTTATGTTAAGAGGATGCCGTACCTTCATTTAATGTACACATTTATATCGACATCATAACTGATGTTATTATATATTTTCTAATCTATGAGCTGAGGCATATTCTATAATGTGCAATAATACGCGAGTGTCAAATAAGTTTTTAAAAATTAAAGATTAAAAACTGTCTTTGAAAAATCAAATACAGAAATCTGTAATCTGTATGGACTACCCTTAAAGAGCAGAATTTTAGTATGAAAATGATTTGTTAAATATATCATTAAAAGTAATTTAAACATCTGAATAAAGTTTACCAAGAGAGTTTGAAACAATTGGAAGTGCTTGCCGGTTCGTTTTTTACCAAAAAATAATTTTTTAACTATAACTGAGTTAGTAAATTTGTGTTGGCGATTTTCAGTCGAAGAATTAAAAAAATAGCTATTTTAGGGTCTGACACTCCCTTGAACCAATTTAAACGAAGGTTACATTCGTAAGAATGCTTCCATAAATCTGTTTCCATAAATCTATAAACGTCTTATTCTTCGTAAGGATCGTCGATAATATCCGCATCGATTGTAATCAAGAGGGGAATATATATATATATTTCAATCACAAGTGAAATCAGCATACATATATATTGCGTATGATTTTTCCACGGAAATCAAAATCGGGCCGCGCATAAAATATGCATACATATACCTTGGTGTAATAAGTAAAAGTTTGACCGAACGCTCCTCGGTAATTGAGTAAATCGTCAGTTACCGAGGAAATATACCACCCGCAAAAAAAGAGAACAGGCAAAAAGGTAAAAAAAAAAAAGAAAATAACAAACTAATAAAGGAGAAGGGACAGGTGCTGGCGACGTATACACCGTACAGATATACGCAGGTGCGGATGCCCGCTAACGTATCGCTAATTGAATCTCGCGCAAGACCGAGAGTGCGCGAATATTCGTGTGTGTGTGTGTGTGTGTGTGTGCGCGCGCGCGCACGTATAGACACATGTATGTAGAGCTCGGCATTGATCGGGTCGAATGACTCCGAAGCACGAATGAGTCGTTACCCCGCGCCTCGCTTCTCCCTTCCCTTTCGGGTGAGCCGAAACCTTTTTTTTCCTTCTTTGTTCCTTAAGAGACTCGAGCTCCGCGCTCTCCATGACTCTAATAGGCGTCATTATCGTCAGGGGCTAATTTCGCGAGACGAGAGGTATGTATACGCGACCTCGGGCCGTTTGCTTCCTTTCTTCGTGTGGTTGCGTTCCTACTTTCCAATCCTTTACCTTATATTTTGGATCTTTGTAACCTACGAAATAAATTATACAATCGGTCTAGATGAATCGTAGATGAAATTTTTTTTTTAGAGCGAAAGGGGTATATGGCGAAAGACAAACAAAGTAGGTAAGTTCCTCGAGATCTTGGTCGACGTTCCTTCATGTACATACAGACATGCGATGAATGTGCATTTATTGGAGAAAGGGAAGCAGTAGCAGCAACAGCAGCAGAGTATCTTCTCTCTCGCGTTCGAGCAACCTCCCCGCAAAACAAAGGATCTCTTTGTCCCCCCTCTCCATATCTCTGTCTTTTACTTTTCAGGGTGCACGTACATACAGAGACGAGGAGTTACCGGCAAAATCTTTGGCGAGTCTCTGCGGGCTTTACAGCCGGCCCTATTAGCGGACGCTCAAGGAGAATGAACTTGCCTTTTATTGCGCTACTCGGAACGCAACCGCGGCGCGTTCGTTCGCCTTTGACGTTATATACGAGAGGGCCCGACTATAATAACCGCGCTCGCGCGAGCCAGTTTATATACATTCGCCCAGCGCACCGAGAGAACGGCTGCTTTTCCTTCGCCCGTCCGTCCGTACGTCCGTCTCGAGCGCGAGCTCGTGCTTCTCTTTAATCGGCTCGGGCTAATCGACTCTATATACTTACGACTACTATGCCGTGCTCTCAATCTCAGAAGCGTATCGTCTTCTCCTTTCCTCTCGAGACGAACCCCTTTTACGAATTTATTCTCTATCGCGGATCTATAACTTCGTTTCTTCTCCTCCTCACGTCGCCTTTGATTTCCTTTTTTTTATTCGTATTTTGATTTTTGTCGTATAGCGGTTCGGCGAGTCGTGCGTGCGATGCGTAATGCCATTGCGATCGTTAAACTGTTTACAGAGTGACACTGGTGCAGGTTCAAGTTGCACAATGTATAATTAAGTCGATGTGTCAAATTTATTATTTTATTAGATCCTGCAAGTCGTACAACAATGGTCGAGTTCTACAAAAATACTATAACAAAAATTGATACGTTACATTAAATTTTATAAGAAAAATCATGAGAACTTTGCTCTTCAACGTTTTGTATAGTTTAAAGGTGAATGTCGTACATTAATTAACAAGATCAATTGTTTTAACAAATTTTAATCGACCTCTAATTGATTTTAAAAGATTTTTAATAAAATAAAATTTCATTGAATATATGTACTGTACCATAGAAATCTTATGCAATCGTAAATTTCATTGTGACAAAGAGCAATGTTCTCGTGATTTTCCTTAGATTCTAATGTATATTATTAATGTATGTGAAAATAGCATATAAATTCTCAGTCGATAAAGAACTCGGATGGTAAAAGTAAATAAACATTCAGTTACAATTCATTGTACCAATGTTTAATGTGATTGATGCAAGAGTTTACGAGGTTAATTGTTTTCTAAATTTATAACAGTACAAATTGAATGGATATTTAAAAACAATCAATCTCATAAACTAATTGTATCAACTATTTTGAAACTGTACAATTGTAGGTTACATTGTACTAAAGAACGATATTCTCTTGATTTTACGTTGATTTCATTAAAAATTATTAATTTTTGGAAAAACAGTAACGACGAGTTCGACATCTCCTTAAAGATTCTATTTATAAAACCAAAGTTGCACACTTCCAGTAAAAATTGAGTATTTTAATATCATTTATGCACTACGAAAAATCATTTAGAAATCTTTGAGGAAATCAAAGTAATCTTTGGTGATCTCGAGGTAATCTTTACTAATCGTCTACCATAAACCTACAGAAAATATCCAATACCGAAAGTAACTTAATATTAATAGACATCACAAAATTTCTTAAGAATTCTAATGATTACCAGAGATTACCGAGATTATAAAGTAAAATGTATTAAATATACTCTAAAACCACGTAGAAATATCTGAAAATTTTTAGTAATCTTTGGTAATCTTTGCAAATCTCCAGTAATTATTTTGTGTTTCCAGAGTACGTAACCCTTTCGTCAGTTAAAACCATATTTCGTTGGCCATTAATTACGAACACTAATTAACCAGCTTTTGGTTAACTAATTAAAAAAAACGTTTCATCAAATTCACTTAGAATTGCATATACTATACAGAAACAAGTAGAATTTCTTTACGCACACAACCGAGTCGGTGATCCGCAGGTTATTGACCTCGATCTTCATTCTTTCCGTACGTTATCAACAATTTGGGAGTGAGTATATGGGGGGTATATTAAGCTGGAATTGCCATATGAGCATAATTAAAAAAAAAGTATACAGTAATTTTGAACTACTTTTTTGCTAATTTATTGCCAACACCAATAATTTATAGCCGTGTCCCATGTCATTTTAACACCTAGCTATGCCAGCTTAAATATTAAGCTAGCAAAATCTTTTATAGCTGGGGATCTAATTAAGGTACAAAACCGTGTTGAGGCTCAAAATTTTTAGCTCGAGGAGTACTTTAAGCTTATCCGACTAAGATTACCTGAAATTCAAAATTAACCCCACTATAACCCTTAAAGTGTTAAAAATAAGTGAAAAGCGCATTATATCGCAAAAATTCCGTACTTTAACTGAGATACTGCTAACAGACGGTAAATTACAATTTATTACCGAGTCAGATTATTTTAAACCCCTACCTATCCCCAATTTACACTTACATCGTGCCTGCTTAAATCTTAAGCTAGCAAAATCTTTTATAGCTGGGGATCTAATTAAGGTACAAAACCGTGTTGAGGCTCAAAATTTTTAGCTCGAGGAGTACTTTAAGCTTCACCACCGAGGATCGTATGAAATTCAAAATTAACCCCGCTATAACCAGCGTAAATTTTAAGCTAGCAAAATCTTTTATAGCTGGGGATCTAATCAAGCTACAAAACCGTGTTAAGGCTCAAAATTTTTAGCTCGAAGTGTACTTCAAGCTTAACCACCGAGGACGTCTGAAATTCAAAATTCACCCCGCTATAACACGTACAGTGTTAAAAATACGTGGAAAACGCACTATATTGTAAAAAAACCCTACATTACCTGAGGTACTGCTAAAAGACTGTTATATACAATTTATTACCGAGTCAGATTACTTTTAACCCCTAACTATCCCCAATTAACACTTACATCGTGCCTGCTTAAATCTTAAGCTAGCAAAATCTTTTAAAGCTGGCGAAATAATTGAGCTACAAAACCGTATTAGGCTCAAAATTTTTAGCTCGAGGAGTACTTTAAGCTTATCCGACTAAGATTACCTGAAATTCAAAATTAACCCCACTATAACCCTTAAAGTGTTAAAAATAAGTGAAAAGCGCATTATATCGCAAAAATTCCGTACATTAACTGAGATACTGCTAACAGACGGTAAGTTACAATTTATTACCGAGTCAGATTATTTTTAACCCCGACCTATCCCCAATTTACACTTACATCGTGCCTGCTTAAATCTTAAGCTAGCATAATCTTTTATAGCTAGTATATGGGATCGATCGTTGTACACACTAGGTGTGCAGCAGAACCGAAATTCGGCGAATAATGAATTATTACATCAATGTACCTTAACACTTACTCAGTAGCCTCGATAGAAAAAAGTACATGTATATATATAAATTATTATCGCAGGAAATGCAAATATATACGTGCAATAAAAATGTATCGGTTTTATGGCTATCGATACGCCGAGCAACTAGTCGATCTATCACGTACAAACTAACAGCCGTATAAGAGATTTCATGAATAATAAATCGCATAGCATTTGAATGCGCGGAAAAAAAAGAAAAGAAGTGGGAATGTTGAACCGGTGTGAAGCTACTATTACTTCATTAAACATTCATTCCAAGAGATTTATACCGACCGCTTGTCGTTAGTACTTTTATAACCATTATTTTTCTTCTCTCTCTCTCTCTCTCTCTCTCTCTCTCTCTCTCTCTCTCTCTCTTTCTCTAACTCTCTATCTTTCTCTCTTTTGTCTTACCATATATATATATATATATATATATATATATATATATATATATATCTGTGTGTGTGTGTATATAGAAATGTAGTTGTGTTTGATGCAGAACGCGTTTATGTGACTTTGAAATTATGAAGAAAAAAAAATAAGTATAAGTAAATGTAAACGATGTAAAGGGATATTTAACAAGCACAATTCGTATAAATGCGCGAACGATGACACTGCGCGCGATTTGATAAAATGTAAGAAAAAAAATATAGTGAGTTAACTTTTATCGCGTTTTATACATTGAATATACGCCGGTGGTTCTTATGCATTTGTTAGCTGGTTTACATGTATATATGGGCGACTAAGATCAGCTGGCTGCTAGGAGAACTATACAAAAAAAAATCTGTATATATATACTGAGGACTTCGCGCTCTAACCCCTGTGTTTTTGGATTATTAAATTAATGAAAAAAAATTACATTGAATTTCTCCGAACTTCGCTAATTTATCATAAATTTTCAAAAAAGGTCACAGAAAGCATAAAATTTATAAAAAAATTTAATAAAAACCTCCCTATATTGGATTATTATATTGATTAAGAAAAATAAAATTTTTGAATATAGACTATCCCAGAATTTTGGTAATTTATCTCGAATTTTCAAAAAAGCCATAGTACATCGAATTTTCCTGAATTTTTGATAATTTATAATGAATTTTTAAAAAAACCACCCTATTTTCATATTATTAAATTATAAAGAAAAACAAAATATGGCATGAAATTTTTTTTAATTTTGAAAATTTATCATGAATTTTCAAAAAACCCACTAATTGCATTGAATTTTCCTGAATTTGATAATTAATAAATAATTTTAAAGAAATCCACAATTTCTAAGAACCACCCGGTGCACTGTAATTCCTGGTTTTTCAATAATGTCCAAAAACTATTCAAATACGCAACCTATTACATGGTACATTTTTAAAATATTAATAATTTATTACAAAATTTCTAAGAAAAGTCACAAACCGCCCCCCTGCGCGCTCCGCGAGCGAACCCCCTATTTTTAGTTTCGAAAAAGGTTTTTCGTAATTAACATATTTAAAAAAAACGTTTCTATTATGCGTATAATCATTATAAAATTCTATTATTTTTTCAGTACCATGGATACCTTAGATATTAAACAGATTAACACACCACCTTGGGGGTACTGTTATAGTGTATTGGGTTTTTTTACCAAAAAGTTTAGTTTATTGTTAAATATAATTATAATTTATAAATAAAAAACTTTTACCAAAATTTAGTGTAATGAAATAAAAATAAAAAAAAATAAAAAAAAATAAAAAAAAAGGATGCATGTTAAATATTAACTGTAAATTTTAAACTATATGAATTCTTTTAAAGTTTAAATTTATATTTTAATAATTATAAATGTTAATGAAAAATTAACTTTCCAAAAATAGCAAAGTGCATATACTTAGTAAATTATAGTATTTAACTTCACCTTAGTATATAACTTCACCTCCTAAAATTAATTTATTTAATAGCGAAGGGTCATCGCCCGCAAAAGTTCTATATATCATTAATATTATATAATACTTTTAGAATAAAACTTTCTTCTTAAATAAATAAATTTTTGTATTAATTTTAAAGAAGGATTTATAACATTTTAGCGGTATGTAAATAATAACCTGTTTCTTCAGATTAGTATTATAATTCTAGTAAGGGATGTAAAACTAAAAATACAGCATTATAAATGTTTAAAAATTAATTTTTTACATTTGTATAATAATATTTGTATTTTTAGCAGCTTACAGGGGATTAGATGGATACTGAAACAAGTGAAGATACTTTTCTACCACTCCAAGGTAAGTGCACAAATTTTTTTGCAATGATCATGCTAATAGATTCATCGTTATAAGGCAACAAATATACATTTCTATTAATATTTCGGGCACTTTTCCCGGATATTTTGACCATAAGTGATCTTAATGATTTAGACCCACTCTGGAAATTTTTAGGCAGTTTCTGACTATAAAAAGACATCTTTTAGACAGTATTAGGTTACCAGAGTCCGGAGCAGAATTGCTGATTTTCACTATTTAAGGTTTAAATGGCTTACAAGAGTGTGACAGCATACATTTATGTCTTTAAAAGTATTTTTAATGAAAAGTTCGGAAAATTTTACAAAAAAAGTCATACTTATGTTTTTAGTGAAAAATGCATCCCCTGGGAGCTAAAAATTCATGAAAATGGGCATATAATGCAAAAAAGTGCTAAAATGTCAACTTTGACTCTCTGTAACTTAAAATAATGGCCCAGAAAAAATCTGAAAAAATTCAGGAGAACTACTGGATACCTCTAAAACATATTCCCACAGGTATAGCAATATTTATTTTTTTCATCTTCGATGTCACAGAGAACCACCCATATATATATACTTGTTTATTTAAAATATTGTTTGATATAAATATACATTTTCTACTCACTTAAATATCAATGCAATTTTTAAATTTCATTAAAATCAATAACATTTAAATTTGATGTATTTATTCGGATATAAAATTCTCCTAAATTAATAATTTTTGAAAAACTTTTCAAATGTAATTCGTATTTTATATTACTACTGTTAAAATTTAAATTTTATTTTGCCATTACTGTTTCTAATATGATTATCTTAAAAAATGCAATAATTAATGTATTTAATTTTTAACTTATTGTATATCATATGGACATTTGGAAAAGTGTATGTTATACTTGATTAATATTTATTTTATCTTCAAACAATTTTGCATCTCTATTTCAAGCATTATATTGTATTTTAGATCCGTTTTATTATTTAGTACAAATTAAAAAATTTCATAAGTTTTATAAGTAATAAGTAAACTAATACACATTCTTTCAAGTTATACATACACAACATATTTTTATGCGCGAAAAAAATGCATATATTATCTATATACTTGAAAAAACATAAATTTCATATATACACATATAAAATAGCCATGTGTAAATCTTGCATCTGAAATTGCGAAACGAGTAGCCGATTGATATTTTCTTTTTTCCGATCGGAGAAATGAAGAGAGTTTCGACATGTCGCGCAATACCGGTCAAGTGTGTGTGTGTGCGCGCGCGCGTGTGTGTGTGTGTGTTTCTTTAAATTATCATAACTTTTTACAGAATCGAAGTCCATTAATAAGCTTGAGGCCTTAAAAGGTATTGCTTCAAGCTTCTTCTTACAGTTTTGGATAAAAAAACAGTTGTGGCGCACTTGCACTTTTTTCAAGTTGAATATTGACATGTAGTTTATGTAACATTGACCTTGAGATTAGAATTTCTAACCCAGAAAGATAATTTCTAGAGACAATTAGCAATGATTGTTAAGTGTAATGTTATATAGTATAAAAGTTGATATAGATAAATAGCGGTAAACACAGCTGGTGTCGAAACAAACTTGAAAAAAGTTACTTTTTGAGGTTAGTCAATAACTTTTGAATAAATAGATTCCAGTATCTAAAAATTTTGTTTCTGTTTGGCGAACAAACATTTCCAGTGAGTACCCAAAATTTAGTGCATTATAAAATTTTGATCGGACCACTTCACGTGGAACGTCCCATATATATATATATATATATATATATAGACGTCCCATCGAATGTGATGTGCATCGAGAGATCATTTTTCGTTTCTTTCTGTAAAAAACGTGCAGGATAAGTATATTATACATAAGTGTATACGCGATGTACGTATACAGTTTTCTCTTTTATCCGTTCCGCTAATTAAACCCAATTTTCGCAAATTGGGCTAATTTGGATATATAAATTATGGTATACCACCGGCGTGCGGGGTGTTTTTAATAAACATACCGTACTATATACATCTCGTCGTAGAGAGGCATATACGTGCAGGCAAAAAGTATATAGTCACCGAAATTAACATATTCTCTATCGATAAAGTTTTTCAAACGGATATACACAAATATTATTAAAGTATACCCTGGAAATTGCAAATAGTGCAAAACCACTTTCTTAATAGTGCAAATACGGGCACATTTTTTCAAAAAAGAACACACTGTTTTGCAAAGTGGATGTCCGCTTTTGTCAAACACCTCCTCTTTAAGAAAGTCTATATTTCCATTGGAAAAAAGTATCAATTCTCTTTTTAAAAGTACGTATAAACTTTTCTTCCAAGTTAAAAATCACTTTTTCGCAGTGACCGGATTTTCACTATAGCAAAGTCATTATTCACTATTTGCAATTTAGAGAGTAAGGAAATAATTTTTGCAATACGAAAATTACGAGTTTTCGTTTAAATCGTGTATATATATATAAATATATGCTAATTAGTACATCCCGTGTATATAGAAAAGATGAACAATCACAGCTTAATGAGTCACGAGCTGTAAACAAAAGGACTTGTTCGAGCCAAAGAAAATATATATATATATACACACACATGTTCTTCGACAAATGACGCACGCGTGCACATGATATATGCATGTATCAAGAATGCCAGGCTGTTATCCTCTCGAAAAAAAGACCCCCAAGAAATCGATCTGACTCGTAAAAAACATCCGAATCGGTTGCGTCGTTGCACTGTACAAATCACGATCGACGATACGCAAATATTACCCTTTTCGGTGGAGATTTATATATACAAAACTATGGCACGTGTCTATAGGTGGCCTTTTTATTCCTCAGGGACGCTGCAAAATAGACGGTATTTTTGTTAATATATATTTTTGTAAACGCGCGTTTATCTATATCGTCGTCCGTAAGTATATATATATGTATATAAAATACATATATAAGAAAAATAGAAAGTTACGTTCTTGACACGAATAGCAGGTTTGCCGTTATGGACTTTAAAAACATTCGCGTTGATGAAAATTCGCAATTTCAATCGGGTTTATGGGTGTACACGAGTTGCCGATGTGCTAAACAAAGTAAGAGAGAAACGTAAATATATATATATATATATATATACGTACATACTTTTTCTTTACTGATCCGGGATATTTTGCGCGTATAGGCTACTTTGATTTACTATACAAACGAGTGGTGCGTGGATGTTTTACAGTTTTCTTCGTTTTTTTTGTCGATTCCTGAAACTGGCGACTGTAGCATGTGTATGTAACTGTAAAACGAATATATATAAATGTATATATACTTCTTTTAGTTGTAAAGCATAAACGTTCAAAACAAATCCAATAAATATTGTTATGGTCTACAACGTTGTTGTACATTTATCCGAAATGTGTCGATCGAACGTAGATCGTATACATTTCTGTGAATTTGATTTTACGAAAATTCTAATTGATCCAGTGACCTATAAGTTCGTTGCACTACTTCAATAAATTTTCCCTCTCTTTAAATAAAATTACCAAAACAAGTTTTATATCTCCACGTACAGTAGTAGTAGAAAAAAAATTCGCGGTTGTGGTAATTTTAAAAATTTTTGTAATAAGATCTTTCAAGCTACGTAAATTTCATAACTTATTTCGATTATTAGAAAAAATTCAGTTTTGTTCTTTCACTAACTTCAGTGTGTTTGATTTTTGAATTGGATTTAAAATATGGCTCGTTCAAACATATACAAAATACATGCGTCCGAGAAAACTTTTTTAATATTTGCCACATTAATAAATAAACAATGCTTTTCAAACAAAGTGTTACATATTTCGGAAAATTTGATCTTTACATAAAAAGAGTTGGAAATAAAAATGAATTTATCGTTCGGTGATACGTATATAAATATCGGACTTTCAGAACTAAAGGCTTCACTTTTGAATAACTTTTGAATACTTTTTCTCAGTTTGGAATCCTCAGTAAGGAACTGGAGATCTCACCTTAGACGCCTGTCGCAAGATGAAACGCGACGCCAGCAATTATGCCTGCTTTATTCAACATTAAAGGATTTAGTTCGAAAAGACCAATATTATGCATTATACACAAAAAAGTTGTTGCATTTTTACACAAGAAACCGTGTACAAGATTATAAAATAATCGAAAAGAATTTTTATTCTTTTCTTGTAAAATTTAGTAATTAATCATCGTTTAAGATAAAAAATACTCTTTTTCAATTGTTTTATAATACTGATACTGGTTCTGGTTACAACGAATTAATAGTGTAAAAGATCAAATAGTTAGACAAATTTTAAGCAGGTTTACGAGTAACTGGTGTTTTTACAACCACAATTTTTCTAAACTGTTGCGAATATTGATTGGATATTTAATTTATTTATTAATATAAAAATAAATACTTTAATACATTCCAAAATAGATGTATAATACCTACTGCAATACTTGGATGCAGTATTTGAATCCAATACCATTAACTATGTTGTAACATGTGTCCAATTACATATAGAGTTGATGCCATTGAACAACCAGGTAAACTTGAACAACCATTTTCATACAATTTTTAATTGTTCTTATTTCTTGATACGTCATTTGTTGCAATGCATGTAATACAAGCTGAAAATATATTTAATTTATCATTTATAACTTGTTTATAACAAATTACCTGCACTTTGTTAACAATTTATTATCAAAATTCGGGTTCATCAAAGAGAAATACCTTAGAAAATTCATGGTGCATTCGTTACACGAATTAAAAATACCACGGAAAACCTAACTGTGGTTCTTTCACTGTAATTAATGCGTTATTGTCTGCTTCAGGATCGTGACGAAAACGTTAAATTAATCAAAAGAAAATGTGTGTTTAAAAATAAACGTGACTCTTTAGATCGAGAGTATAAGATTGGAACGTTTATTAAATACTTACAAATTACCCTGGAGCAAAAAAATCGTTTATTATATTTATTCAAATGACCTTGGAATTAACTGCGAATTAATCGGATAGTGAACGATTTAAATACTTATATACTTAATCGCCAAAATAATGAAAAAATAATCCTATATAATTATTTTTGGAAACTCGTACTAAAAATGCGGATGAAAATTTAATTAGTCGGGGTAAATGTTGTCCGTCAAACGAGAAAGTGCAAACGATGGTCCCCGTTGAACAATCCCGAGATGTATGAAAATATGAAAAAAAAAGTTGTCGCCTCGATATATAAATGTCGCGATTGAGTCGTCAATTAGCCAAACCCGTGGCGGCAACATTGTATTTAGCAAACGTTATATATATACAAAATTTCGGGGCCCTCTCTCTCTCTCTGTCTCTCTCGGTCTCTGCACCCCCCCCCCCTCCCTCCGGGGGCGATCCAGTTCGTAGACTTTCGTGCGGGATCGGCTGGTTCTCCCTACTCTCGCTCAGGGGAAACGACTCTCCTCCGCCGCCGCCGCCGCGAGTTGGCCGGACGGCGGCGCACCGCGCACACAGTCGACGGTTGGTAACGGCGAGGTTGAGCCGCGTGATTCTCGAACGGTTTCGTTTCGCGATCGGCCAGTTCCTCGCCGGCTCTTCGCGAACACGGTCGTTCTCTCCATCTCCTCTTTCTTCTACCCTTCTCCCGTGGCACTTGTCGCTTCTCTCTCTCTCTCTCTCTCTCTCTCTCTCTCTCTCTCTATTTCGACGCCATTTTTTCTGTCCCACCTACATATTTCACTTCGATACGTAAATTCGTTTTGTCACTTTTATTAATTAACGATACTTCCTCGCCCCCCTTCGTAATCATCTGGAACCGAAAGAGAGAGACAGACAGAAAACGAACGAATTCGAATTACGGCAAGTGAAAAAAAAAAAGAAATGGTATATTACTAACACGCTTGGACGAGCTGATAACGATCGCGATCGCGCACCTCTTTTCGATCGTGTGACCTCGAGGACGGAGGTGCAGCTCGAGTATAATACACGAAGATGATGAGTTGTCGTGCAATTCGTATATATAATTACATATGTGATGGGATGCAAGCACAAGTGACCGGCGAGAATGGAGTATATAAGATGGCTCCCCTAACCTCTTTCTGCAGAAAGGGAGCACGTGCTCGGGGGGTCGGCGAATCCAGAGAGGTAAAGCTATTTCTTCGCTGCTAATCTCGTCGCTTGCTTATAAGTATATTACTGCCTTTTTTATTCCCGCGAGTGCCTATAACTCTATTTCTAATAAATACGTATCGTTATGACGATCTATGTGTGTGTGTATATATGTACACGTACACACACACACACACACAGAAAGAAATGTCGACTTATTTTATTGTTTTAAATCTTTAGCTCGCGCGAGTGTGGATTCTTCCGCGATTCGGCATGTTCAAATTAGCTCTGCTTATATATAGGTATAAGTAGAAAAGCTTATATATATATACTTGTACTCTATTTCTTTTTTGCGTAAATATGTCCAATGCGGCGCAATCGATGTATATTTGCATGCGACTGTTACGCTTGCTCTCTCGGTATCTTACGTTCTTTTAGATCTCGTAAAGACAGAGCGTACGTTTAATAGGAATGTCATCGAATTACTTAAATATGTCACACTCGTACATTAATGTACCGACCCTTTTTTGATGATTCAAAGAAAATATTTCCCGGATTTACTGCGAAAACCACAATTGGAGTACGTAACGGTTCGCGAGTGATCATTAATTCGTAGTGATCAACACGTGTAAAAAAAGAAAGAAAAAAGGGCGTTTACCTTCGAACGAAATCGCGGATATCTATACCGGCTCGTGATGCTACACACGTATATATGTGCGATCGTTTTTCTATATTCGTCATTCTCGATTTATTCGTCAAATAGCAAATAACGGAATACACTTCTGACCCGTATCGTATAGCTTACTTATATATGTATGTATCTGCGTTTACGTGTATACGTATATATGTGTATATATATACGCGAAGTTTGAAAAAAATGTACTCTGGGTTTTCCCCGTGTGTGTCTGTTCTTTACAATTTACTGTTAATTACGAACCGTACGCGTACGTGGGCGCTCGAGGCTCCCTAGGTATTTTAATTGCACCGTACGAAATTTTAAATAAAATTTTGAATATCGCACGTTTTTTTATTATCAAACAAAGGGGGAGGAATGTACGATCGATTATCAAATGATACTCGATTGACACATACGGATTTGGAAAGGAATGTTAAAAAGAAAGAAAAATGATCGGTACAGTTCGATCGATACGCCTATATACTTACATCTATATATAGATATTCGATTCGCTCGAAACTGAGAAATGTATGGTCGAACCGGAATTTGAGTTAAGAAAATGTATTATACCGGGTGGTTAAATTGAATTACGCGCGTCAAAAGTCAAGTTCGCCCGGTCGATACCGAACGTGTAGTTATAAGTAGTAAAGTGAGAAAAAAGTAATATAAAATGAAAGAACAGTACAGATAAAATCCCAAACGACAAACGCATCCGTGTCTTGTCCTCGATCTCTACGTGTGTGTATATAGGTATATAACAACGAGACCACTCGGTATATTTGAAAAAAAGCCGATACGTAATCCTAGAAGTGCTTCGACCGCTAGCGACCGAGGCGTTCCTCCTTTTCTATACTCGGTGATACCGAAATTCGCGATCGACCGTCTAACACTCCTCGTTTCACGCAAATAAACATTTTTTTCTTATATATATATAAACGATTATATCTTTAAGTACGTTACGCGTGATGTGTGCATGTATTTATATAAATACGTGTATAAGTATATGTATAACAAAAATTTCATCATTATTCATGGATGATAAATTCGGAAGATCAAATTGATGGATGAATTTTTTTTGTCTTACTTCGTAAAAAGTTCGCATATACGCGGATTTCGAATTAGGTGGGCATGGAGAGTGCCACGCCTTCGCGTGAAAACAGGTGTCTCGATGAAACTTAAAACGGTGCGGTTGCTTCAGAGTTAAAAAATAGTTAAAATTTTTTGCCCTTTGACCTTTCGCTGATACCACGTTAAAACAATTGTGTCTGTACAAGTATTTTTTTGCAAACGTTAGGTCAGTGGTCACTTTAGATATATATATATATATATATAGCTCGTTCGTAACGCTCTTATATATAAAACAATTGTAAACGATTTGTTATCGAACTTTTAATTAGAAAACTAAATTAAAGTTTAATTGCGAAGAAAACGTGGAGAGTGTGTCGAAACGCTTATACAGGAAGAGAAAATGTTTCAGCTAAACATCTTGTGTGACGCAACTATTTTACGCGTTTCAAATATATTGTACAATTCTCAAGGAAATAATGCGGAATTACAATAATTTCTTTTATTTTCTTTTTGATCTACGTCTGTATAATAAATAACTGAATTATAATAATTGTCGTCGAGAACGGAAAGAAAAAAGAAATTTACAAAGTTAACGGATAGTTGGTCATCAAGAAATTTAACGAAACACTTTGGAGAGTGAAGAAATAAAGAAATAATTTTTACGAAGAAGATTAAAAATTTGTAAGGGTAGTCGGTGATATTACGGACACCCTGTATTAAATACGCGGAGAAAGAGACGAGGATTCGCCGAGAAACGTGATGTAATGATTCTCGCAACGAGTCTCAATTGTACCATCTGTCGTTGCGCCGCCGCCTGCCGTTGGTGCCGCTACTGCCGTCTTGCCAACGACGCGACTTTAGTTTCTCTTTCTCCTTTCTTGTCTTTGCGAAAATTTCCATGCATACATATTCCATGATTATATATATATATATATATATATACATACATATTGGAAACGCGGAATACACTTCCTTGGACAACGGTTTTTTACCTTCTTATTCCCCATAGGTTTTCATAACGTACCTTTTTTTTACGAGAATTCGAACGAAAAACAAGCAAAAGTTGTCTTTTTTTTTTTAGAAAGATAGTTTTACGAGTGGAATTTCGAAGGAGGTGTAAGAATACATTTAACTTTATAATTTCTTGTGTATATCTGAAAATTAAAACCGAACGTCTCTCTGCATCGACGTAAAAAGTATCAAGTGTTTTTTGCTGGTAACGTAACGAGAGAAAGAGAGGGGGGAATCAGTTATGTTCGCGAACGAACGAACGAACGAAAAATTCATTCTTTAACGAAAAACAATCGCGAAGCGAATTCGAGTAGGTGTCGGCTCGATTATGGCAAACTGTCGATATATATATGTATAAAAGGTTTAGCGATTACGCCACCTCTGTACCCGAGCTTCAAGCAAAAATGCCTTATACCTATATAACACTGTCGAGAAAGTGGGTTACTTCCGCCGTCAAGATATTACGTAATCGCAGTCTTGAAATTGCGCTTACAAGTTTTTTTTTTATCGATGTTCGCTTGTATTGAACAGATAAAACTAAATACTGTCTGGCCACTGTTTTACCACGCGAATTATTTCGAGAACGACGAGTTCGCAAATATATCATACGCGTCGTGGAGGTGTGCGAGTCGAAATTGCTTTACGGCTTTCTCATCGCTCGGTGCTTCGTATATAAGGTAAAGTACCCAATCGTGGGACAAACTCAAAACTGGACCTTAATGTTGGGACAGACGTAGCTATTCCATAAATTAAGAAATGTGATAGAAATAACAGTTGATACTAATAATTCATACTTAAATAAGTTGAAATAAACATTAAGTGCACTCAATATAGTTATAAATACCGAAAAATTAATGTTTAAATTTTTGGAGGTTAGACTCGGGCGAGCAAGGGTCTGTCCATCTTTACCTGCACCTTCACTTCTCATTACGCTAATGTTGGACACGTGAGTTTTTATCTGTCCAACATTACGTGCATTTTTCTGTCCCGCGAAAGGGTCCACCTTCGCTTATGGCTGTCCAACTATAGCTCCCCGTGCACTATTTTTCGAACTTAGATATTTTTAATAAAAAACTTAATAAATGCCATTTTATCTGCATAATTAAGTAAATTTAATACCGAACTCGCGTTTCGACGGGACATGCGTCTGTATTTTGCAGTAATGGCTTTAAAAACTCTGTTTCAACCCAGGCCCATTTAAATTTTGTCCCGCATTTGGGTACTTTACCTTAGTGGGAAATTGGGCGGTGAAGCTGCTTATCAGACTAGTTTATATATATAGCTAAACATCACTGGGCAGTTTGAAACACTGCTTAACAATTGGTAGTAGCGTATAATCTGTATGTACATAACCTACAACCTACAACATTAATTTTTTCCGTTCTGAAAGTTTAATACAATTTTTACAAATTTAACGTCAAATTAATTTATACAAACTTACGTATAGTAATTTCTGTAACCAAAATTTTATCTGTTTTTATTATAGTTTACAGGGTATAAACTTTAAATTGTACGATTTTTTTAAAATTTTTAGTTGATTGCTAGAGATTGGCTAATAAATGCTAACAATATGACGGAAATAAAAGATCGACTTGCTAGTCACTGTTCTACTGACTACGGTCATTTTATCTTTCACCGGGACTAGATAAAAATTACTCAACGATTTTACACCAGGACCGTACTTTACGTTTTACACCCACGTGTGTGGTGTACACGCACTTTCGTACAACAAAGTATTCGTGGCAGTTCATCTTTCTTTCTTTTTATACAGTGTAATCCGTGAAAATCATGGCAAAATATTTAATTGCAATATCGTGTGGTGTAATCGTGGCTAATGAGCAGAATACACAGCTTTCCTATAGCTTTCTACCACAAATATTATTTAATAATAACAAAATCATTAAATTTTATTGCAAAAGTATAACATTAAATTTATTATCAATTATCAAAAAAAAAATTGCTCTCCGGAGATTCGATCCTCTACGAACTGTACTATTTTATTGTTTTACGTCACATGTTAATTTCAAGTTATAAAATGAATTCAGTTTTGTTACAACTATTTTTTTCATTTAACCTGAATTCGACGTAATTTTACATAAACAATAAAATATGAATTTCCTGAAAAAATTATAATTGTCAGTTAAATTGTTATACATATCAAATTCAATAAATTATCCAAAATGTTATTAAATGCATCTATTTAACTTTATTCAAATTACACTGAAAAAGCGTAAGTATGTCGCTCGATAATTTTCAACTTTCGGAAGTAGACCCGAAAAACGATAAGCTCGCTAACAACGAATTTACATTTTCATTTTCATCGTCCATTCGGTAATGCGTTTAACGTCCCGAATACGCAAGGATAGTAAATATGATTCGCCTCGGTCGAATGCAACAAATCGCGGAAATATTCATAAAATTCAAAATTGAGACTGTAACACGGCGTCGCGCATAAATCGATAACGATCGGAGTCGTAGCTTCTCCCTGATGATTGTGCCTCACAATAAAAGTGAAATCACGCGCGCAATACATATACGAGCCGTTATAAAAATATGATAAAAACCAAACAGAGAATCTCGCGCGTACGTAATAAAGGAAACTAAAAGTTAATGTATCGAGAAGAAAAGGGACGGTGGAAGACGAGGTGGGGTAAAACCAAAGGAAAATACTTTGGATTAACGAATATATCTTTTAATCCCCCCAAGGCGGTTTTTATTGTAATGGCGTGGTTCGCTCCTCGATGAATGCGTATACGTCGAATGCATGTCTTTGACTTCGTGTCAGGTACCGGTATATACATTGGGTTTTCGAACGATGAAAAGCAACCCCAGTGATTTTTATATATAGGGACGTTGTTACAACTGAACTACGTAACCGGATAATTCACTTTGCAACTCACTGTTTACCTAATTTTTATTTCCATGGAATGCATGCATGAAAAAAGAAACTACTTTTTGTATTTATTTTTACCAGGAATGTTAAAAAATGACGACTAGCGGCGACAGTTAAGCTTACAGTAGATAAAACAGAAAATAGGTCAATATCATTTATAGGTATAGGACGGCGATTTTTCAATTTGACTGTCAACTATATTTCGAAGCGGTAATTTATCTAGAGTCGAAATAATTAAACGAAGTCTGATGTGTAATTCATAAATGACTAACTGAACCTGAACAAGTTATAATCCTATGTAATTAAAATATTTATGTATCAATGTATTGAAATATTCGCAAAAAATGTAAATATTGTATAAATTCAATAGTAAATTATTTTTTTATATCATTCTTTACTAAACACGGTACGTCGTCACGCTCGTACATTTATTTATTTCAGCGGTTCTACTATTTACCTTTACCGAAGAAATTTTTGCTCTTTTGACTATTTTACTTTCTTCCGCGTATTATAATTAATCGATCAAACGAGGCGGAAGTTATCGGAAATTCACATCAAGTCTTCGAAATCTAAAAGTACAACAGCAACAACCCAAAGGTGTAGATTGAACTTGAAAGTAAAAAGGAAAAAAATGCCACAATATGCGAAAGGCACTTATGGAAGCGCAAAGAGGTATAAAACCAAGGGTACACCAGAAAATGACACACGAGAGGTAGTCGTGATATAAATCAGTTTTACGCCACCTCATCGATGCTTCATTTCTCTTCTCACCCTGCGAAGAATAATTTCTGCGAATCCGGCGACGTGAGAAAATTACCTGGTTATTATTAACACTTTCGCGCGAACATGAGTGCACGTATATGTGTGTGCGTATGTGTACGCGAGGCCGCGGCGATGGAAAACGTCATTACGTTGGGGCCTTCACGAAAAGAAAAAAAAATAAAATGAAATAAAAAAAGAAATCGAACGTTGACGATTCGTTCGTTTTTCCATTTTTGTGTCGGTCTCTCGATAAGGAGGGTGACCTCGAAAATATACCGTGGTCGTATATATATGTATCCAAGCGCGATTAAAATGCTTACGGCAAAGACCGGTGGTAACATAGTTTTGGGTATACGCGACGCTTAACCAGTCGGCAATAATTTGTCGTTACCTTGCTTTAAATATTAATTATTAATATGTTTATACTCATTATATCCTTCGGGACGCGTTTCTGTGCCTATGTGTGAGTGTGTGTGAGGTGCACGACGCGCCGTTTAATTAACTCGGCGGAGTTACCGAGTTTATAATTGCAAAACGCGTTGCACGCCTCAAAGGATAATCAAGTTAATTGTTAAAATCATTGTTCTTAATCGACGAGGTTAATACTTGAGTCACGCAATGAAACGTTTTTTTAACTATGTTGTTCAATGTATATATATATGTGGAATTCCATGTCAAATCAGCAGATGAAAATTTAAGAATTATCGATATGCTAAACATCTTCTTTTTAAACCTATAGGTTCTATATTCTATAGAATGTGTAAACAAATTTTTAAATGCTTTAGATAGATGTAACGAAAGTTATTAATAACCAAAAAGTACAAATTTTGCTGTTTTGCACTGACCAATTTTCATCATTTTGTAACTCAAAATTGATACCTTTAAGATTGGAAATTACATCAAGATTTCAATGAAGTTTTAATTATAACCATTAATTGAATATTGCATTTTTATTAATCTTAAGTCACTAACAAGTCATATATTTTGATTTTGATCATTGTTCAGCACAACTAAAAAAATCACAGATACTTCTAATTACCAAGTACAAAGTGGCTTAGTGGTAAAATTAATAGGATAAGAGATATACACTTTTATCTGTAAAGCTAACTGCAAATTTAAAAAGTTTAAAATGGCTGACCGATGCTCATGAACATAAACTTTTTTAACTCAAGATAATTAACAATTTTAAAGATACTGGTAGATTCTATACTTTTTATTTAAATAATTATTAAATTTAAAAAATATCTTTACCAATTTTCATTTGAGATTAATAGTTTCAGAGGAAAAAATTCATAAAGGTATTCGTATCATATATCTATATAAATTTGTTTCTCTGAAACTATTAATCTCAGAAGAAAATCGATTCAGATGTTTTTTGTTGCAAATGAAAATTGGAATCTACCAGTATCTTTAAAATTGTTAATAAAAAGTTTATGTTCATGGGCATCGGTCAGCCATTTTAAACTTTTTAATTTTTGCTGTTAGTTATTTACATAAAAGTGTACATCTCTTATCCTATTAATTTTACCACTAAGCCACTTGGTACTTGGTAATTAGAAGTATCTGTGATTTTATTTATTTGTGCCGAACAATGACAAAAATCAAAGTATAAAACTTTGTAGTGACTTAAGGTTAATAAAAATGCCATATCCAATTAATTAATGGTTATAATTAAAACTTTATTGAAATCTTGATGTAATTTTCAATCTTAAAGGTACCATTTTTGAGTTACAAAATGATGAAAATTGGTCATATAAGTGCAAAACAGCAACATTTGCGCTTTTTGGTTATTAATAAATTTTGTCGTATCTGCATAAAGCAGCTAAAAATTTGTTTACACATTCTAGGTTTAAAAAGAAGATGTTTAGCAGAATATCGATAATTCTTAAATTTTCAACTGCTGATTTGACATGGAATGCCGCATATATATACATAAAATTACCCCTTTTAAGTTTCTATTTTGTTATCATCGTTCAGCATTCTTTTACCTAGCACGGTCGCAAACGCGATCAATTAAAATTAACAATAATATCTTATATTTTATTGCGGTTAATTTAAAATTCAAATCGGAGCTATTAGGCATTTTTACGAGGTTTTAATACGACTACGAACAACACTGATATGTCGATCATGGTAAAACCATATTATATCCTTATTTATTATTTTTTTTATAAATTGTAAAAATCCTTGTAAACGTAGTTAAATTAAATAATTGTTAAGTATAAGCTATTAACGTGTAAGTGGACGTATTTGAAAGTTGCGTTATACACGGAATAGTGGCGTATCAACGATACTTGGTCCTTCCGGTCTTTTTAAATACATCTATTCTGAATTGGAGTCTCTACGGAAACAATTCAACGAGGTATAGAAACCATAGCACCGCAGTAAATGAAGTAACATTTAATTTAATCTTACGATCGCACAAGCCATTAATAAACGTCATAAATTTTATCAGTGCGGTACGATGCAACTATGTTCAAATAAAACAATTTAATAAGACACGCAAAGGTATTTTTCATGATTTAGTTAGTAGAGGCTTGGTTGTACTGATAGCCTTACAGAGTGAAACTCGCCACGGGCGTCTCGTTAGAATCGTTGAAGCGGTGCCGCGCACGCCGTGAAGATGCACTCGAGCGATAAATCCATTTCGCTAAGTAGCTTGTAATAGAAAATTTATTTCCCCTATAACCCGAAACGATATTTGCCTTTCGAAATCGAAATCTCGTTCGTTCTTGACGTACGCATATGCCTCCCCCTATGCGATCGGGTATATACATTTTATCCTCTTATACAATAGAGATGGGTCTGAAAGTGATGAAAATTACATTTTATCTGCAATGGATAAAATTATAAATTTAAACGAATGGATTTTAAAGTTAGAATGAGAGATCGCGAATGCGCAACCTCGAAATGGGGAAAAGTTGAGCACAATGGAAGTAGATTCCATTGTATACGGAAAAGAGCCTTCGTTTACAAGGTTTCAAGAGACAAAAGTCGGACAAGACCGTCGTTTTCTCGACTGTTTCGAGATATAATAGTTACAGTGTAAATGAAAGCCATCTTTGTTCTCGATTAAATTTTTTTACAATTTTTGGACTTAGCTGGGGCAACGCCAAACTTTCATTGTAAAATACACTTAAACTTTATTATTCGAACATAATTGTTTGCAAAAATTTACTTTTAGGATGACACTCTCTAAATTTGTTCGAGTGAAGAATTACTCGTAGGAGACGAAACTACATTATTCGGAATCGAGTCAGAATTTAATAATTCTAATCAAGATATAATCTTTATAAATACTCTTAGAGCGAAATTTTTACCTTTAGAGACAAATCTTTATGAATCGACATTGAATTAGAATTAAATTAATCTAATTCTAATCTGTTAAATGTCGAATTCAAGCTATAGAAGATCGGCACTATAATGCATGAACAATAAGTGATATCAAATATTATTTTTTACTACTTTCTTATCAGAGCGATTAAACAATCTATTACTACCACAAATATAACCTGAAATTTATTTTGTGAAGTCAAAAATAACTGAATTCGAGTGAAATTTTTTACTCAAAAATACTTCTTCAGAATTATTATAACTCATATTAATTCTGTGTAATACACGGTGATTGTAATTTATTATTACATATTACCTAGATTATCCCATAAAAGATCGTTAATTACTATAGAGACATACAAACTATGGAGAGTGAATTCTAAATAAAATTTAGAGTAACTTTTTTCATTATAGCGAATTCGGACGACGATTTAAATTTTTCATTTCCAAACTATATATATATATAACTATCAAAAGACTAACAGCTATCGATGAATATTGCCAAAATCAACCAGACATTGATACACCTCTAACCAAATTGTATTAGAATATGTTGAAAGTCAACCGGAAAAAAAATCGGGCCACATGGTGACGACTCGACAAACGGTACTCGCTCGAGCGATCGCGTTCGTTAACCTCTCGAAGACGTATACTCGCATTCCACGCTCGTCCAGCTCAACACCGCATGCATTCGCGTTAATAGCACTTCTTCGCTCGATTCTTCGATTCCTCCCCGTGTCCTCCGTTCCCCCTTTCATCGAAGAATTAAAAAACCTCTCCACTTGCATTTTCCAGGCGCGTCGAGGCCGTCGTCAGGAGCCGGTCTTTCGCCAGGAGGTTCTCTCTCTCTGTCTCTCATTCTCGTTACCTGTATATGTACCTACTTTCCTCCTCCCCTTAGATCGCCGATGAGAGAGGGGCTCCCGTACGAACGATTCCGTCACCTTGACCTGGAAAACGATACATCGCGCCGATTATTTCGCGAGATTACCGTGGAATTTCAGCGTCCTCCGTTATCTATAAAATTTTTCGTTCCTTGGCTTTTCTTACGCGCCTTCCTTTTTCTCTAATTACCCATCGGGTCAGAATGATCGCTATTGTTCTTCGCGCCATCGGCTATGCGATTCGTAATTATATCACGATGAGTTTGTGTTTCTTCTTTACCGGGAGAGGTTTCATTTTTGCGGTACGCTTGTTTTTCCTATTCTGTCCTCGTATATCGCTTGCCCGATACGACGAAGAAGAAAAACGAAATAGGCACGTGTCTCTCTCTCTCTCTATATATATATATATATATATATATATATATATACACACATATAGAACTTTGAACGTTTTCGCGTATGTAATGAATTGAGTATTTTACTGTATGTAAAAACGACGTTGCACAATCTTTGTCTTGTACGAAGTGTTCGACTTTTTCTTAAAATTAAATTAGCGAGCTTGCGTGTGCGCGGTATGCGTTCTCGAAGAATATAAGCTAAATTCGAGATAATTGCAATAACGTCATCTTCGCATTAATAATAATTATTAGCTGTTTTGTGCGCCATCTTATTATCGAATTGCACGATTGACTAGTCGAAAGTGGAATGAGAAGCGTCGCGTAAAATTTTATAGTGTAAGTAACGCAGTGCAAATTATATTTTATAAACATCGAGGAGACTTTAAATTTCGTGATATTACTATCCGAGTGATTAATATTAATTAATAATAGAATATGAAAACATTAATTTTTATTTTAAGATTCAGAAAAATAGGGAGAAAGGAAAAATACGCATAGTGAGTTAGCTGAATATGAGGCAACGCGCATATCCCATACTTACGTCGGGAGCGCCCCTTGATTTATATTAAAATCTATACAAAATGTTCTTTGTTACGAAATAATCTATGATTGCCCGAAGTTTCAAGATGATAGGTAAATTAGATTATGCGATTGTTTTAACACATTTTAGACGTTCCACACCGGAATCTAAAAAATTAATCTCGATAATTAATATAAAATAATTACCTCGAAATTTTGCACAATCATTTTCATTACGAAGGGCAATGTTCTCATGATGTCAATTAACTTTTAACATAAATTATTGAGTTTATTATAAACAGTATTTCTCGGTCGATATAGGACTCGGATGGTAATACTACGAGTTTGACGTCCCCTTAAATAATAATTGAAAATTCGTTCGTCAATTGTGTGCTTGGGAGATAAAAGAAACAAGTTAAATTTCAACATCAGACGCGTGATATTCACGTTTTGAGTAAGAGTTGCAGAGAGAAAATTTTGTTCCAATTTTCATAGACGGAGAGCGAATGAAACGAAATGACGATTTTCCCAGTGAGTATGCGGTAACTTGCGAAACAAGTTCATCGCGACGAGCATAGACGACCACTTCATGTGTGCCAACGCGAAATCACACCAACTCGCATGTTTCGCGATAAGACAGCTCGACAACTGCTTTCTCTCTCTCTCTCTCTCTCTCTTTCTTTTTTACTCGTCATTCGCTACGCTTGCGCGACGACGACCGTAGACGAGGTTATATTGCAATTTCATGTCCTCGTCTCGTATGGATGTTTGTCGATTCTGAGAAATTTGAATGGATAGGGTGGGCAGACGTTTCTCGATGATTATTTGCTGTTTCTTTTGTGCAAATTTTTATCTTCAGAACTTGGTTTTTATTTTTTCTTATTTTTCGAGAGCTTGATTTTATGAGATTCAGAGGAGTCGATTATGCATATACATATATGTCATAGATTTTTATTTTTCGCACGTGCTCTTTCAAAGCTAACGCAAATAAAGTGATTATTATAAAGTCAGCTTGAAAAGTAGATAAGAGTTTTTTTTATAAGAGTGAACATTATATCGTTACAATGTGTATAAGTACGTATGATTTTGTTATACGATGCACGTACATACTTACATTTTTGTACAGTCTTACGATACGTCGAAAAGATTCTTTTCTTTTTACATAAATTCTTCGTAGCGCAAATCGTCCGTATAGATAACGTATACACTTTTTAACGTTATGTTTCAAAGAGGAAAAAAAATGTGTACCTTAATATATACAGTTAGCTAATGTGGGAAATTTTTAAGTATCTTAATTAGGATGGGAATCAAGGGAAGAAAGTGTACGTTAATTAATTAAAAAGCGTAATTTCTGCCGTGTGCTCCAGAAAAAGTCACGTAAATTATTCCCATAATATTCCATCGGTTCAATATATATATATATATTAGAATAATGAAAGGGCAACGTGTCGCTTAGCAATAAACCAAGCGAGCTCAGGAAGTTTTGGCTTAGGGAGGAAAATTCCGTAATGCCGGTAATACACGCATATAGCTACGATTTGACGGGTTCGATTAATCGGTGTACCTTTGGGCAAAAGTCACTCAATTTATTGCGATTTTCGAAGCAAAATTATTGACGAGACGTCACGTTCGAAACCATGGTTATTAAAAAGAAATTCTCTTCGTCGGAATTGATGTTTATCATTGCGGGAGTACTGCAATTTGTTTGCAAGTAATCTCTTAAGCTATGTTGATCGAGCTAAAGGTTTTGTTGAACCTAACGCAAAGTACGTTACCTTTAAGTACGACTCAATGGGTTGTTGAATCGTGTAGTGGAATACCTGACGATCGTATTTTACAGCTAAGAAATATTTTTATATATATACATATAACCCAACAAATGCAAAAATATAATTATTGAATTTTTCCATAAAAAAATTGAAAAACGAAAATTCTTTTTAATTGTATTATATAATTTTGTACACGGTTTCTTGGGTAGAAAAGTAAAGACGATCCATATAGCATAACTCTTGATTCTAGAAAAATATCGGAAACATTTAAAACGTATATATTTTTGCTAATATTATTTGCTGTAAGATTGTGTATGATAAAAATCCAAATTATGAAAATTTTTCCGAAAATCAGATTTTAATTTATGATTGAAATCAGAATTAATTTTTATCGTAAAACCTTTATTCCCTTTTTTCGGTCCAGAAGGTAGACACTTAACGCGTTCGACGATAATGACGTTTATTAAAGTGCTTTCTCTCAATAACCTTTGCTACGAGCGCATCCATACGAACGATATATTTACAAGTCTTCTTTGTAATATTAACTATTTATATTTTTATATGCTCGTAGGTAGCGAGTGAGTAATTTAAAAATGCAACATCATCAACCCGGGTGTATCAAGACGTTTTACAAAATATTTTTTTCAGAACCGGTTAAACTCGCGTAGATGGGCTCTCTCTCTTTCTGTCTCTCTCGAACTTGTACTCGTACGGTATCAAATATTTATGATAATTTAGTGCCCGCATACCCATTGTAAACGATGTTTAATACTTTGAAAACTTGGTTAGTGGTTTCTATCTCGAAAGGATTGTGCTTCCTACGTATATACAAAGAGCACAACAAATGCGAAAAAAAATGACGTAGGACATTTTTTTTCAAATGCCTGATAAAATTGAGTGACTTTATAGCAAGATAAGGGGAAACTTTTACATATGCTTATTCGCAATTCGATTTTTTTATGTATTACTCTACTCCGGTTTTTTGCTTCGTCGTAATGTATTAGTCGAAAAATTAATCATCATCGCACTGACACTTTAACGTAATTATTATCGTGCATTTATTTAGGAAAATTACAGCGCAAAAGCTCGACGACGTAAAGTGATAAAATTTTTAGATTACTAATGAGCAAGAAAAATGTAACTGCCAAACAATAAATACGTTAAGGGGCTGTTAAATTTGAACTGTTACCATCTTGGTTATTTATCGACTGAGACGTATCTAATGGATTTACACAAATTAACGGGGTGCCATAGTCAATATTTATCCTCCCTACCTTATCGGCAATCGTGATTATTAGTAATAAATGTGTAAATAAAACAGTATGTGAAAAAATAAGAGAAGAGGCGCCTTCGTTTATTAATAATCTAACTGTGTGCTGAATTACAGATTAAAATTATATTGCGTTTTTGAGAAAAGTCTTACCAAAATTGTGAACCTAACCTCAACGAGGTGAAAAGATTTGATATTTTTGGTAAGACTTTTCTCAAAAACGCAATAATATTTTAATTTAAAATTCAGCACACAGTTAGATTGTCAATAAACGAAGGCGCCTCTTCTCTTATTTTTTCACATACTGCTCTACTTTTTTATTAATTAATCATCAAAAATTGAGTATGGAACCCCCTTAATAGTTTGTATTAAAATTTCAATAAAAACATGAGAACATTCAAATTTGATCGATGTAGTAATTAATGTGAAATTTGTTTGAAAAATTTTAATCACACAATACTAATTTCTAACCATGTTTAAAACAATTAATCTCATATAAACTACTATAAATTTTAATACATACAATATTAATTACTGTAAAAAGTGTACGTTCTCGACCGGTAAGTAATTCGGATCGTAACATGACAAGGTTTACATACCCATTAAAAAAGCTTCGCGAGTCCAATTGATAATATTGAAAGAAAAATAAAAAGGGAAGGTCACTACCACCGTCCACCATAACTTTAATCACAGATTTTCTAGGAATTGTAGAGAAAAAAAATCGATTTCTTCTCTCTCACTTTTTGCATCTTTAACTTTCCGCAACAGGTTATCGCGCACGTATATCGTTTAACGTTATATTTTCATGTTTTTGCTTTATCGATTGCAATTTCGTGGAACGAGAAAGTGTACAGTGCTGACAAAGTAAGAATAGCAGAACACGAAAAGAAAAAACTGGGTATATAATTAACGTAAATATTGAGGGTGTGGAACGAATGGTGGCGTATACAGCGAGGTTGTGTGTATTTTTTGTTCAGAATTTTCTATAAATTTTGAAAAACAGAGATTTGCAATATATCGGATTGCCCGGATTTTCATTCGTCACGACTGCGCGATCTCGTATACATCGGGTTGAAATGATTTTAGAACCAGTTTAACACAGCGTATATATATGTATACCCGAAAGTGGTTTTGTATACACGTGTTCCAATTACACTTGAATATGTCGAGTAATAATACACACAGAAATAAGTTACTCATATTTTTTTATAACGGATAATTTATTAAGTATTATTAAATTGAATATTCCTATCAACAAGGTGTCGAACAACCTCTCATCCATTGGTTCGTAGAAACGTATAATTGACCGAATATTTAAAAAAAATAATATTTGAATTTGTCAAACGTACATTAACGAGTGTCAAATATATCAAGATGTGTCGTTAAACCTTCTCTACGCACCCAATGTCCGCTTTTGGGAAAAACATGAATGCAAAAGCAAAATCTACAAAATTACAACATTAAAATATACTTATAAATATTATTGACGTCATTTGATACGTACCTTTAGATTGTTAGAATAACAATTTACACTTTACTATCTTTAACTAGATTCACGTAGGTAAAGTACCGCATTACAAAATAATCTCTGATTAAAGATTCAAATTGCTAAAAAAAAAAAATAAAAAAAGTTATCGTAATATAATAAAAAAATCAAAATTAATTGAAGTACACGAAAGCGTTAAGATAGATTTTCTATAAATCCATATAGGTATGATCGAACCGGGCGGTGAAAAATCTGGGTCTTGGTGTACTATATATACATAAATTGGCGGCGCTGGGATGCGCCGATGTCAACGGCTGGTGGTTCGTCGCCGTCGTCGTCGTCGTCCTATAGCCGGCATCAGTTTTATTTAATCACGTATAGTGTGTGCCCCGCTAGAGGCCTGTTGCTAGGCGCCCCCCTCCCCCTTCACCACCTCCTTTGCTTGCCCCCTTCTCCCCATTACGTCTATATACGTGCGGGTACACGCGAGGCCCCGACCGAGCGAGAGAGCTACTAGTGCATATATATATAACGTGCCCCGCCTCTGTCTGCTGCTCACCGCTTTTCTCTTTCTCTCTTCGTTTCTCTCCCCTCCCCCTCCCCCTCCCCCTCCGTGCGTGCCGACGCCCTCTCTTTGCGCTTGTAATATCTCTCTCTCTCTCTCTTACGTTTCATCCATTAACGGCCGGGCCAGACGTGAACGGTATAACCGCCTCGGTTCATCGCCGCCAGTTTATCTCGGGAATTCGCTCGCGACCTTTCTTCTTCGGAGTTGGCTCGCGGGATTCCCCGCACACTCACGTATATATATACACTCGGAATGCGTAAAATACCTTTACTTTGCGTCCTCTTTTTACGAATAAATGTCGCGATCGAGTGGGTAGTGTGCACAGTGGAAACATTATAATTTTTAGTATTTTCGATCGCGAGTGTGTATCATAATGTGTCCAGATGTATCGAACGAGAGAGAGAACGATGGGGTACGTACCGTGATTTTTCGACTATCCTCGACATCCGATTCGTATAGATAAGATTGTCGATCGCTGTAAAAATAAGAATTTCGCGTTTACAGCGTTAAATCGGTATGTATATACGCTTAATAATCTACGAGGCATTTCACGATTTCTCGTGGTGTTTTAAAGAAATATTTCGAATCCCACGTGCGGGAGATATTAGCTTTTTCAAAATATTTTTAATTGCATTTATACTGTGTGGATGGATAACGAGAGAACTGTCGTAAGTGAAAAGAGAATAAAATTAAAATATATATATATGATCGTAAGGTGCGCGAAAAAAATTGCAGCACGTAACGTTACGTCTCTCAAAATTGGAAAAACGTCTATACTTGCGTCTAAATTTGCTAAATCTGCCAACGATACTCCGCAATTAATGGCCTTATTTTTACACAATATTTTTTTTTGTACAATTCGTCGGTGATTTCGATGAGCTCATTAATATTAGCCACTGGAGGTCGATAAGGAAGAATACCGTTCGAGAAAACTGGACGCTTTCGTTGATATATATCGTATATATATATTGCCGAGGTTGACTTTATCCGTGCAAGTATGTTAATTTTTCTCGCGAACACCGGTTACTGTATTGTATATATACATATAGAATTACGGGTGTCCTCGTCGGTCGATTCTTTGACGCTCTCGTCGTCCGCAAACTCGTCACTCGCGCCGGGGACCGTTGTAATTTTTTTCTCCCTTCGAATTGAACCCCCCGCACGCGTGTTCCCTCCTATACATTCCGAGCAACGTCTCGACGCGATATTCCTTCCAAGGTCATCGCGCACGACGGAGGGGAGAATAAAATAAGAAAATGTCTGTATGTGTAATATGCTTCAGACGTCTCCCGATCAGTTGATCTGCCTTATGTGCAACGCCAAATTTTTAAACGGTCGATTTTATACGGACGTTTTTTTTTCTACATTGCACAATAGAAATTATATATATATATGGGAGTAAAATGTATCGTGTATCAAGTATGACCGTAGTTTTTTCGCAACGAAATTGTATACATACAGTAATAAAATTGAAAATATGATTATAATATGTGATAAATATTTAATTGATTTATTCTATCTATTTTATTTTCAAGCATCTTTTTTTTATTGATTTTCCTTTTAAATATGAACTGATCACATGATCGCGGTGAATCCAATGAAGTCAATCTTATTTTGGCTTACAGGGTTGTGTAAATATATGTTTTTTATTTACAAAGTAAAGTAAAAATGTCGAAAAACGTACAAATCGTAGCTTATCTCGTTTATCTTAAGCGTGACGTTCAATTTTCAAAAGAAATATATAGGGAAATGAAGGAAAAAATCACAATTAACCATCAAAGTTTCATTTTTAGCATTGAAAGTATATCTACACGTATAGACTATATAGTGTGTGTGAATGTGTAAAGTCAATGTATTCCACAGACTTTTCCCATTTACATTTTTTTTCTGCAACTTTATTACCAAAGAGTATACACGGTCACTTTTAATCGCACATTTTTCTCTTATGTATACCTTTCATTTCGTACAGTCACATGTTTGTCGTTATTAAATATCATGTCCAAGCCGATTTGTTTAAAGTTAAGCGTTCCAAGAATCTCTGGTTGATCGACGATAAGACCGCACATTCACGTCGTAATTCGCAACTGCCAAATATTGCCGAGTTATCGGAGTTAAGGAATTTTATTTATTTATCGCATCATTCGGTGAAGGACTGATAAGCGTTTGAAGAGTCTCGAGACCGATCGCGGTGATATATATACGATCGCGAGTTTTCGTCTTTCGTCGTGTCGTGGATATATAATATACTATTGTAACTTGGATTTTCTTTTCGAGCTAGTTACCGCGACAAAGCGCAATGTGAGTTTAATTGATCGTCGTGCCGTGCAACAACCTTTTAGGTAACTATAGGTACCGAGTATATACCGAGTATATAAGTAGCTGCTTTTTTTAAGAATTATCTTTACACGTTCCGTGAATTTTTACCTTTTTTTATTGTACTACAGACTAGGATTGACGTTGTCGTAAGAGGTACTATACAATAAATAGAAGTACGTGATTAATAATTAAATAATTATTTCAAATTATTTATACACATTTCTTTTTGCCTTTATTTGAACGAGAATTTTCTTGTGTTTATATACAATCAAATCGATGTAAAATCAAAGAGAGACACACCGACCACTTACATAAGGGGTGTAAAATATTACATTTTAATTCCGAGGTGTGGTGATAGTGAATTAATGTAATCTACGTCTGTTCCTCAAATTATTCAACGTAAATAAATAAAAATATTGAACACATCGTGCAAGATCCTTATATTGAGCATACACCAAATAATATCTTGGGAATTTTATTTTCCGGTAAAAAATATAATAAAAGATAAGCATAAGCTAATTTTAAAAATTTTGAACCTCTTGGCAACTCGGTACGTAAAAATAGAAAATTCCTGAATCTTTCGAAACATATTGGCGTATAAGATGGAGATATAGAAAGAGAGAGAAGAAGAGGGTGAAGAGGCGAGTCTCGAGAGTTTCCTTGGAATGCGCGGTAGTCGGAGCTACCGCCTCGGTCGTTCGCGTTTGGAATCCGCAATTTGTGCCCACAGGATGCGGCAACCGGCATTTTGTTATATACGGGTGTGCGCTTGCGATCGGAGGCCGGTTCGAGAAGTAATTTAGAGAGAGAGAGGGTGAGAGACGGCCCGAGGCGAGGCGTCTTTTCCTTTCTCTCCTCCCGCGATATTACCTTTTCCATTTTCCCTTGGCTCGCTCGCTCGTTCACGAGCTTTTGTTTCTCTTGCGTATACATATACACGCGAGCTTCCGGTCGACCGAGCGCCAGATATTCCCTCGGGTTTTGATAAGAAAACCGGACGGATTCCTATAACGAGAAGTGGTACAGAAGGTAACGAACGAGATTGCGGTTCCGGGTGAAGAGCCTCTTTTTAATTAGTTGTACCTTCTATATATACCTATACCTCCATCTGCGCATCTCCTCCTATTACTTTTTATTTCCTCTCGTATTTCCTATAGAAATCCGGCTGCGTCCTTTGATTTTCACTCAGACGTCGAGTTCGTCTTTAAACTGTTTAGAATGCAAGGGTAACCTATGACTGTACGCGTAATTGATCATCCATTGGTTACTACGTCCTTCCTTCCTTCCTTCCTTCCTGCCTGTCTGCCTTTCTCTTGTACATCGATACATCCGGATATGCAAATATTAGCAACGCGATATTGCTACGAGTAACCAACCGTACATACCGCCTTAGATTATAAGAATACTTATAATAGGGATAAAAAAAGTAGTCGAGTGAGAGAAGGTAATACGTGCAGGTACAAAAGACAAAAATGGAACAAATATTAACAACAATTCAAAAGGCTGTGTACATGTACACAGCGGAACGACGCTGATCGTCAAGAGTATTCAATTGAGCTGGTGTGTCTTAATGTGACTGTAAGCATTTCTCTTCTCTCATCTTCTTTGGCGAATCTTTTCCTCTTACGGTCATAAAACTCGAATCTATCCAACGGCCTCGGCGGCTCTCCATTCGTGTTCATTAACTTTCATCAACGCCGCGCTTGTAACGACGGCCCGACGCGTCTTCACATCCTGGCGCCCGCACGATGCTCTCGTCCTTTAATACTCACTTTCGTATATCGTTTGCCGAGGAGCGCTCGAGGACGTGACGTCACGCGACAGACGAATCCACACCTATATCTACTTGGTTCGTTTCCTTTTTTTTTCTTTTTTAAGATGGTTTTACACGGAAAAAAGTCTTTTGTCGGGATTGCGAGAATCTTGAGTGCGTTGGCGAGTTTCCGGTGAGACGCCGACCGGAAACCTTGGTTTCACTCTGCCTTTTATATTCATCTCTATATATATGTATATGCATGCACACTTTTCGAATGAACGATCCTTCGTTTTTTTTTCTCTATTTCTCTCTGTTGGTGTTCCAATTTACCCGGTGATTTATTCGTGCGATACGGTCTCGATAATTAATTATCGCGACATTTACATATATAATTTATTTAAATGGTACGTTGATTATTTAGAATAGCAAAATGTCCGACCGTTAATTTCGTTCAACGGCCGTTCGAGTTGATGAAAATTGAACGATTTTAATCGCGAAATTCCGTTCGCGCCTAATGTCACTCTCGAAATTCAACTGTATAACATTTAGCGATATGAGTAAAACTCTGGCGATGTATACAGGTATGCAGAGCATGCAGCGAAACGCTGTGCAAACGTCAAGGTTTTGAGAGAGAGAGAGAGAGAGAAAAGAAAAAACCAAAAGGTAAGGACATCAAACTTCAATTATATACCTTAGCAAAAACTCGTCATTTACAAGAGCATTGTTTCCAAGAAAAGTTTACCATCGATTTTGTACGTCTCATGAATAAAAAAAATAAGAAATATCGAAGGAACGAACGTCGCGGTGAGACTCTCGTCGTCCCATGATCGCGTAATCATACCGGCTTTCTTTTCCAACCGTGTGCCCCACTTCGCCTCGTTTCCGCCTAATGTCTGTTTGCGCGAATCCCTCTTTATCGCACTCTCCCCTCCCCTCTTTTCGACTTTGCCCCCCACTCCCCACACGACAGCTCGTACGTTTGATCCCCCACGCCCCTCCCCTCCACCCTCCCCCCCCCCCCCCCCCCCCCTCGTCGTTGTTGCGCTCTCTTTCTCTCTCACTTAGCGCGGCTGGCCTTGAAGCCGGTTTCACGGAGACGTCCTTGAAATTCGTGAGATCGGAGAACAATCGGCCATTGGCGTAAGCGTTTCTCTCTCTCTCTCTCTCTCTCTCTCTGCCCCCCTCCCTCTAGTCTCATTTTTTCCCTACTAGCGGTTTATTTACCCTCGTCGACGACGTCGTCGCGACGAATGAACGACTTCGCGAACAAAGAAAATCTGTTTCCCCTCTTCGCGAGTTTGCTTTTCTCGGTCTTACCCCCTCGGCATTTTTTTAAAGGGGATACTTCCATTCCCTGATAGATGCGTCCTTTTCTCTGACTTTTAGGTGCAAGCAGACTTTTATGATTCCTTTCGTTCTTCGTCTTTTTCCTTTTTTTTCCTCTTTGGTCTTGTCTCAAAAATTAGGTTTCACGTTTCGCTGTATTCTTCAATCCGGCTACGAAACGATGGGTTTCTTTTTACAGACTGGTTTAATTTAGGATCGAACCTACCACGCGACAGCGAAACGAATATTCGTTCCGTCCTTATATATTTTTTGGCAATGAATAATTTACGATAATATTGAAAAGATACAAAATAAATGATATTTCGGTATAATAGTGAATAATTGTAGCGATTGCGTTTCTCCATTTATTCCTACTTATCTCTTCTCCAATAATTAAACCTCGCGTCAAGTTTACATCATCAAAGGATTTGTGTTATTTAATCGTATTTCGAGGGAACTTCGATTCGACATTTTTGCGAGACTCGGGCTAACGAGTGATACACACACGTGTATTAATCACTACCAATCGCGTATCTCGATGTATATGTATATACGACTCCATGATGTACAGACAAGAATGTCAATAACATTATCGAGTACCTATTTAAGGTCCCCCGTAGAAAACAAGTCTTTATAGGTACTACATTAGGTCAACGATGAAAACGTCACTATCGGTGCTGCTCCTCGGTTATTCCACGATTCCGCGGGTTATTGTGCTATAATTGATGAACGAGAACCTCGTGGAAAGTTGCAGAGCGAACGGTCGGAGAGGTGGGGAAAGGACAGTGAACCCCGGGTGCTCTATCAAGTTCGTTCACTTATCTAGATTATTCGAGACAGATAAGAAAAAAACGTCGCGGTGTTTAACGCGCGTACCGCTTCGTTCATATATATATAAGTATATCAACGCGATACATCATCTGTTTAAACAATCGTCAACTTGACCTTTGAAGGGCACGTACAGTCGGATATCCGTTTTTGGCTCACTCTGCTATATATTTTATGTATTACACCGTTCAACGGATGAGATCGTGTGCGTGAGTACGATAAATCTAGATATATACGGTAGATATTTAGTAATCGTGGCTGCTATTAGAAATATACTTAAATACTCTGTTAAATTATATTTATCATTAGGCGTAGACGAAACGTTGCAATGGAAAGGACCATGTTCTAGACGTATCGTATTTTAAGGGTTTTAGAGTTAGGTCGAGAAAATGTGAAAATATAATCGCTATACAATTTTACATTAGATTTTTTTTCTTATTATTTAAACAATAGAGATACATTTAGTGTTTCTCAAGGAAAAATATATTATTAAAAATATTTATTTTTGATACAAAAATAACAATGTTTCAAACAATTTTTAGTTTTTAATACAATGTTTCACGTTTCTAATAAACAAAAAACTGTTTAAATAAACAAAAGCTTATGTAATGTTTAAACAATCAGTTGAAAGAATAATCGCAAAAAATGTCAAATAAATCCTAAAATTGATGTGACGCAATGGAGTATTTGGAGAACTTTGGTTAATACGATTCTATCCTGTTAAAAATTTCCAAAAGAGTTTATATTTTTATACTAAAAATACGCCAGAATAGTTTTAAATCACTAAGATAAAAAAGAAAAAAAATTGTATTCTATAAATTTACTGTATAATATTTTAAGCTCGTTTGAGACGAGTAGACGGATGAGAGAAAATAAAAAAAAACTTGTGTACAGATATCGACGTCATTTTTATTTTTGTATCTTTAAATTTAGCGATTTTGAATAAGTTTTCTTTCCTTTGACATCATAACTTGGTTCGCACCAATATCTTTTATCCGATTCGGCACTAATTTATACACGACTGAATTTTTCGTGACAGCTTTAATTTGTTGTTGTTTGCTCTCATCAAATTTATTAACATCCCAGTTTTATATATATGGATTAAAGTAAACAATCAATCTTAAAAATCTCTACAAATGACAGAGGTGTTTAAAATGTGTATTTTGTTTTAAAAACTAAATAGAAGTAGCGACTCTAAGGATTAAAATAAAGAGAAAGCGTAACGTATATGTTAAAACAAAAGTTAAAATCTTAGATTGACTGGTGAAAAGAGACCGACGTAACGAGTTGACGAAAAAAAAAGTCAATGTGCTATACGGTCTATAAAGTAAAAATAAGAAATTGCGTTGTAGAATCGTGCTTCACCAAGTTGCGACATGTAAACTTTCTCGAGTCATTTACACATATATGACACCGGGACGTTCCGCGTCTGAACTTGACTCACGTGGTCCCTGAACTTAAGCTGCCGGCTCGGGACGGGGCACACGGTGGTTGAAAGTCAGCGGGAGAGCCCGTCCTATTATTAGATCGTATATATATACGTACACCTCGTGAATTTCGACTGAATATCTTTCTATATACTACACCGAGACTCTTCAAAAATGTTGGAGGGATTTTGAAATTTTTATTCGAGCAAAAATTTTTACTTTATTTCTTTTGTCAGTGTTAATTTTAATTTTTCCCTGACGACGTTTTTTTTCTCTTTCGTCGAACGATATTTATAGCTTCTCCGAGGTGTAGAAGAGGTAATACCCTTTTTTGTGACCGTCAATTTAAAATTTCGCATAAATACTCTGATGAATTTTTCGTAAGGAATTTTCTTGTAACTTTTTAGTTCTCATAAAAGTATCTCGTACGATGATCTATCGCACTCGTACTGCATTGCGAATAACAAAATATGTATCATCTTACGATCAGAAATCCGTATTGGTAAAAATTCAAGCATATATAGACGAGAAGTAATTTCGTTATAAATCTAGATTCTTCAAAACTCCGAAAGACTTGTTTTTGTCGAACGGCGTGTAAATGGCATAAATCGCTCATTCTTGTCGAGTACTCCGGGAAACAAAGAAATGGTAGCTCCGCTCGACTCGTTAAACGTCTCCCGGATTCTCTTCTCTCCTTTTCTTTAAACTGGAAATTTATCACCTATCGAAAGGCTTTTAAAGAGGCATGTAGGCAGACTCGGAGGTCTTTTTTCTTATTATTTTTTTTTCCCTTTTTTTTTAAAGCGTTTAGGTGTGCAGGAATGCAAATAACGAGGCGAGCGCGACGCGTTATTTACGGTGCCGACAAAACAGCTCTTAAACTCCTCTCCGCAGTGACCCTCTTACTTTTTTTCTCTTCGACCTTACCTTCTTCTGCTTCTGGTTGTTGCTCCCTCTTGCTCATCTTCTCCCTTCGGTCTCCCCTTTTGTTACTCGTGGCTTATTTCCACCCGCGGTTTTGGCCAACGTGTAAGCGCGCGTCAGCTGCAATCCGCGAACCCAAACGCTACACTGCGCACCCAGTTAAATATAGAAATTCAAAGGTATATACCGTCCGACGGTTTGATTTCCTGCCAATTTTCTCGGGAGCCCTTTTCGGTTCGCCGCGCCCGACTTTTCCCTTCTATACGGTTGCTGATCTGCTCGAACTTTCGCGCTTATTCGTCGTGATACAACAGTTTTATCGACTCTCCTAAATATTTATTTCGATCTCGTCTATTGATACGTATACCCTTTTATTCGTTATTTCGATATAACTAAATTCAACTTTTCGTTTGTTTGCGGCTTTCGATAAATATTTATACGGTACCAGTGCCTCTTTCTCTCGCGTTCAACGCGTTTTAATTATTTCTCATTACATTAATCTTTAAAACTCGGTACACCAGGGAAATTCTTGAGATTAGCACGGTTAAAATTGGATTTATTTTCGCAACCGAACACCTGATACCCTATTCTAAGTTTACCCTCGTATCACGATAATTTTTTTATTAAAAAATTATCTCTCTCCGTATACGAAATTAAAAAAGAAGTGACAGCCAAAGTAAATGACGCATATATTGTACTTTAGCGATGTATAATGTTTATATGTATGTTTGTCTTTTATAATCGTGGATCGTTGAAACTCGTGTCAAAATTATCGATTGCAAACCGAAATCATGTTGTCGCAGCAAGCAAGGTTGTCGACAGTGAAGCAAAAAGATTTACAACGAAGCGCAAGCAACAGCTCGTTTCGCAAATTCAAATCACTAGAGGGAATTTCCATTCGGTTTGCGAATCCACAACTCTCTCTCTCAGTCTTTTTGTTTCGCACCACACTAACGTATTCGTCATTTGGATTTATTTTTTTTCTTTTCTCGTAAATAGCTGACTCGCCTACAAGCAATTTTTTCCTTCTATAAATACTTATATATACCGCGCTCAGTGTCGAACGCATTGACAACCTCGAGATGTGCCGTTGAAACGTTTTACTTTGAAGGAACTTCGGTGCGTCAGAAGACTACACATGTTGAGTGTAATTATTTAAAAATCGGCGAAATGTATTAGTTACTGTTCGGAAAAAAAGGAAGGAAAAGAAGAAGAAGAAGAAGAAGAAGAAGCCTGTGAGTTCGGGAAGAGGGTTTCCGAGTGCTTATCGACATCTGGCGCAGAAAGCGGTGAGTCACGATCTCGCAAATAAAAGCGCCGGGCCGATACGATCTCCCATTTCGCAGCGAAGCGCGTATATGTGTACTCCGAACGGCGGCAGATAGTTGCGCCCGGTCGATTCGCTGGAGCGTATAGTACAGAGCGTCGTGGCAGCAGGAAGTCGGGGCGAGTCTCGCCGCCAAAGGATATGGGTCGACTGGGCTAGACTTCTCCCTCCCTCTCTCCCTGTCTCATTCTCCTCTTCCTCCTCCTCCTTCTCCTACTTCTCCTTCTCGGTGCATCTAGGCCCCGAGCACTTCCGTTCCGTCTGCTCGCTCCTTTCGCCACGCACCTTTTTCGGCTCACTTTGCATCGAGCTCCGCGATCGATTTTATATACTGGTGCTGCCGCGCCCTCGTTATTATAGGAAAAGTCGCCTCTTTCTCTTTACAGCGCGGCCGGTGTACGATTACACCATGGAAATACGCGATAGTCGACACCTACGCGCGAAAAAAAAGTCGGCTCGCGTCAACGTCATCTATGACGTTATAACGAGAGAGAAAGACGGAGAAAGAGTTAAATAGGTCGTCGGCGCTCGTGTACATATACGAATCAAGGAGGTACAGTGAAAGTAGGGAGGAGATACTCAATCCTATCGCTAAATTTTATCCGATGGGGGTTTGATTGTGCGTTCGATTATTTTTAGATTTCGATTTCTAGACTTTTCACGCAAGGTATATTGAGAACTATTCGAAGATCGAGTAAAAATAATAATTGAATTCTCGAGAATGTTAAAAATGTTGGTTGTAACGGATAGGTCACTTGTGTATATATGTATACACGAGGAAAATTTTTAGTTCGATTGTTAGTCCCTTTTCGTATTCGTTTTTTCCTCCTATTTTTTATTCTTCGGAACGATCGTATTCAGGAATCCTTTTTGTTGCAATTATTTCGTTGTTACAATTTTCATTTTATTCGCTAGAGCTCCGACTGGTTTCATTTTAACCTGCCGTATATAACGCAGCACCGCCGAGGTTTTGTCCGATGGATTTTCTTTTGAAAGGCAATACCGGCTTGAAAGTATTGAACGAGAGAGGGAGAGAAGAGAGGCTGATTGAAGCGTGTTATTATTAAAATTAAAATCATTTACGAGACTTTTTGCTTCTTCGTTCCTTCGTGAAAGAACATTTGTATATTATACGTATTTATAACACGACCACTTCTGCCCATTTTTACATTTTAATTACACACTCAAAAATGCGGGTAATTTAAGAATTAGTTCGAAATCGAAAGAATTTCACGTCGAGCAGTGCTGTCATTATTCGAATTCGTCGTGTACGTCGATGGCATTTATTTATTGTGAAACGTATATATATGAATCGTCGTAAACCTGATTGCGGTGTTACAATGTAACGTGGCATTTTGACATTTATGTGAAAGAGAGAAATAAATCGTTCAACGTGTTAAACGTAGATTAGAGTTTTAAATTTAAAAAATAATCAATAAGAAAATCTGAAGATACTAATGCTTTATCTTATTAGAATATTGATATATTTATGAGTTTTACTTTTTCGTTTTATAGTAAAATAATAAAATTTTGTTTGATTAAAGAAGTCATTTAGATAAACATAAATATAATCATGTTTTTTTAAGATTTGTTTTCTGCTACTGTAAAACGGATTGCAGAAAGTTTTGCGAAAAGGTATGCTAGATTGCCATACAAACGTGTGAAAATCACTGTGTTTCAGAGATACCGACTAAAGTTCTTATTTGATAAAAAAAATAATCACATTAGAGCAAGGTAACTTTATTTTTAAGGTGTTTAAGATTTTTTAAATTAAATTGATAATTTATAATATAATAAACATTAAACTAGTCTGTAAAGTGAACGAAATATAATACAATAACAATCTACACCTGGGTAATAAAAAACGAAATGTAGAACAATATGAACACGTACTATTCGGAAATACTATTATTTATACAGGTTAATTTTAAAATGAACTTAGAAAATTTACAGAGAATGAGGTAAACGTACGAAAATCAGCGAAACTGACTTTTTAAAGCATTTATTTAAAACTATTTCAAGGATTATAAATGTCATAAAAATATTTATAAATTTTATTTATAGTTATACGAAAAAAAAACATTTAAAATTGTTAAAATACACACGTTTTTCGTACATCGAAGATAATACTTCGCGAAAGAAAATTTGTAATATAATCTCCGTGACACGGTACTTAGATTTAGTGGAAAATGGGATATAGGTAAACGTCTCTTAAAAAACGCTAAACCGAATTAATGAAGAAAAATTTGTGTGGATAGTGCAACAAGTACCTCGATTACAAATAGCTTCATCATTTTCCTTGTTGTCGAGAAGCAACGCAACGTGTATATACGTAAAACCCACCGAGTATATAACGCAGAAGCCTATACAGCTCGCTCGTCCAAGGACGTTGGCTTCTCGCGAATCGATCGGGGTTTTTTTTTCATCCGAGATTCTCGGAATCCCGACGGATATCCAGTTGTGACACCCACGCGTTCGGTCAAACGAGCCATCGACCTTGACTCCAACCCGTCTGTCTGTCTGTCCTACGCGCGGTGATTATCGCGGCAATCGCGTCCATTCAATTTCGACCCATTATTATTATTATTACTATTATTATTATTATTATTATTATTATTATTATTACTACTTATTATTACTATTATTATCACTACTTATTATTATTAATAATTATACAAAAAAATTGAATATTTGTTTTGTGGAAACCCGGTGTAAAATTTATTTGTATTTGTAATTTATGTGTATTTGAGTCATATCGCGATGTGTGGTATCCGTAACACCTTGTGTCACTATTTTATCTTTTTAAAGGCTAATTCGCGCGTCAAAGGTTGAATACAACTTTTCAACATTCGTTGAACGAGGCATTGTTACAGTCGTCCGTTTGGTCGTCGCATTCATCGAAATTTTATCCTCAAGGTCAAAACGAAAAATCGTCGTTAAAGACGATCATCGTTTCTAAACGGAAGAAAGTAATCTTTCGTCGTTTAGCTCAACCGATACTCATTCACAATGTACACGTATAATACAAAGTCGACCACGAATTTCTTCTCCCCCTTGTTGGACCCAAATTACATGGATCTATCATCAGTCATTCAATAATAAAGGTTAAAGTATTAAATTAAAAATCAAAACAAAATTGATAGGTATACTTTAAAAAACGTATAGGCAAAGTGCCCAGTATTGGGACACGTACCGAAACTGAATTACTATAAGCACTGCTTTAAAAATTAGATAACAAATTATTAAAAACACGGTAATCTAATCGTTAATTAGTTGCCTATTTTATTGATTTTTTATTATATAAACAGTGGTTTATCTAAATGTTTTAATTAAATGTATGTTCTTAAACGGCAAAGAGAAAACCGCAGTAGTGGGACATCCTATTCCGAAGAGGAGAATACTGTACTAATGTCAAGTTTTCGCTTGCCCCGATATTGGGTACTTATAAAGCATACACCCGTTGGGTTGATAAAATACAAATATTGTAGTTGTAACAAGCGTCGCGTAGAGGAGTTGTAATTGCGAAAAATACGTTGAAATATAGTTTGAAATTGACCGCGATTTCTTCTCTCTTTTTGGGTCTCTTCCATGTCCGATCTTATCGATACGTGTGACTACGCAATTCGCAAAATGTACACGAGAGCTACACCACGCTCGGTGCGCACGAGCATCGCGTATATTGTCGTTTCCACGATGGCCGCGCGCGCGCGCGCACGGGTTTCCATTTTATCAGCAAAAATCGACAAGGTCACTCGGCTATACCGGCTCTAATCAGGTCGGCGAATTTGCAAAATTCTCAACTCGGAGAGACTCTTTTTTTTTCGTTTCACTTGTAATAATACAGTCTTGCGCAACGCAACACATATTTCGATTACCAAGGTAATTTTTAACTTTCGTTTCTGACTTTTTACTATACCTTTGTTTAACCGAATTCAATTCAAATCGGAATATTCGAATGTGTCACGTGTTTGAAGGAGGTTCATAAGCGAAATTTTTTTACAACATCGAATAGTAAGAAATTAATGTTTATTGCAAAATCGTATACGCATGTGTGTGTATATAACGTAATAGTAACGTTTAAATTTTCTAACGTTAAATATTAATAACGTATCGAACGCACAATACCGAGAATCGCTTAGAGGCGATATTTTTAAAAATCGAAGCGATTAAATGATCGTTGGTGTCAAGAATTGTGACACGTTATACGCGGCCATTATCTTTAATTACGAGCTATCTTATCGCTGGGTTATAATTATTGCTCCCACCTTTGTGCGCGCATATGCAACTGATTTTATGTGGATCGATTTTTTCGTTTTCTCTTTATTTTTTCGTGCTTCGTTATTAATTTTTTCAGGCGTAATATTGCGAACCTACGTGGTTTATCATCGCTGTTGCATTTTTTCATGGTTGACGACTGGACTAACATTTGAATTTTTACGAATATACCGCGAATCGTGCATATATCGTTTCTATGTAAATATAGGTGAAAGCGTGACTGTTTATTTTAACATTTATTATAACATATTTTGTTACCTTTGAATTAACAAAGTTGTTTTTATTTTTAAGTTCGTGTAGCTACATTTATGTTGGATTTTATATTTTATTTAGACATTTTTTTTAATTTTCAGAGTTTGTTTTGTTATGCGAAGAGAAATATTTAAAAATGGTTATCGCAATGTTATGTTAAAAAATATTGCAGTATTAGTGTGGTATATATTCTGAAATTAAACACGTGTTCAATTTGAAAAAAAAAATGACTATTCAGCATGATCAAAATTGCCAATCTGACTCTTAATTTTTTTTTATTTTGGACAAAAATTACACAGCTTTGCATGTGTCAGCCTTTTACCCGTAACAATTTGGTAATTTTTATTAAATTTTGCTTTTAGTGTTATATAATAATCACGTCAGCACTTTCTAAATTTGTTCGAATGAAAAACTTCTCTTATATAGAGGCAAAATTAAGCGAATCGGTATCGAGTGAAATTCTAGTGGAAAAAAATGTACTGATTCTAATTTTGCTAAATTTATGGGCTATAGGGAAAATAATTTATTTTGCTCGGATTAAACGTTGAATCGAGATCCTTTACCATAGCGGAGTTTCAGACGTCTAATGCAGACAAAAATAATTTTTTATTGTTATTATAGTTTGAGATTAATTTGTATATTTTCAATTTAGTGAAACTCTATACTTGTCTATAATTTAGCAAAACCATGTAATTACAATAACAAAAAAAAATTTTTTTGTCGTCAGAATCACACTCCTGAAGCTGATCCATCATATTTCCTTAGGAGCTGCAAATTTGCGTTGTAGTAATAAGGGACGATAATCTGCAATTCCGAGTTAATATTTCCAATTGCTAAACGCACTAACACGCCCAAATAATGGTTTTCCCTGATTTCAGTTTACCATCGAGAGTACTTCATCGTTCATCGAAGGAGACACCAGGAGAATAAAGCAATATACTAACATCCGGTTTGCAACTCGCGTTACTCCGGTACTATAGGCTGTGTGTTCGATAGTCAGGTACCTGAAGTAGCGCGCGCTGCGACTGGCCATTCTCAATTATCGCGTGTACGAGACGCCGAGCGAACGACAACCCAGAAGCTAAATGTATGTACGTCGTGGTAGACGAGAAGCAACACCGCTAAATGGCCATTGTAACATTTTGACAACCGGAAGATAATCGAGTTTACAAACGTACACCGGTAGAACTAACGACGCTCTGAATGATTGGAGGCTCCATGTTAATTGTACTTCATCAGGTGCTCTGGTGATTACGATACCCGGCGCCTGATGGAGCGCAATTCATGTGATTCGGCCTTACCCTATACGCACGAAGCGTCGTTGGCTACCTTGGGATTATACACAACCACGAATCTTCGTTCTTTCAAATTTCAAAACATATTTCATTTAACTATTATATGTAGATCATAATTATTTTTTAATTAGATGGAATTGAAGTTTCCACCGTTGTACCTGAATAAAAAATTTGAAAATAAAAATCGGTTATGTAAGTTGCGTGTAATATTTTCAGAGGTTTTTTTAATTAAGTTCCTCAGCTGTTTATCAAATATTTTGTTTCAAACCAAAATCTTGGGAGTCCAACGATGGAAATTTCAGACCCATAAATTTGCTCATAAATATTTCACTGTGCTTGTATACAATATATGCATTGACATTCATAAAAATTTCTACGATTGTTTTTTCACAAATATAGTGAATTTTATTGTAATTTTAATTTGTTATTATCCTAACGGAAATTTAAATATAAAAACTAGGTATTCAAAATTGTGACGAAACTTTTTCACTCATTTTATTAGCACTTAATAAAATGACCACAAACTCGAGAAAATTTCAAATAATGTTTTCAGCTTTCCGCAAGCAGTAAAATTAAAATATTCCTATCGTTTCGGAAAAGAACGTTCCATCAGTGCTCAACTCTTAACCAAGTATATCACAGAATATCCTGAAACTGACTAGTCAGTAATTGGTTATCAAATAAAAGCCAGTTCTTCTAGGGATGTCTTCTAATTTTGTATAAAATGTATGACCTGTTATATTTATTGTATACGATAAATTGATATTTTTGTCTCATTTTACCATATATGTACGTATATAGTGTACACTGTATTTTAAATGTTGAAACGAATAGAAATAAATAAAATTGAGTAACCATTGACACCTGTCGATTCGAATGCCCTGCAATACGTTGCTTTTGTCTAAACATTCTAGGTAAAAATACCAATCTGTGAGAAAAAACATTGTTAGTAAAGGGCTTTCGATGAAATATCTTTTTGCCTATTTATTTAGCATTTGATGGAACAAACATAAATCGCACAAAAGATGTATATTATTTTTCCAACTTTTTAATAATAGTAAAGTTTAAACTTTCTGTACATTTATGTTCGATTTTTAAACTGCTTTAAATAGTAAGTTTAAAGAGATAAAATTGAACTTCATTTACGTTTACACATTTATAAATAGTTCGAAACCAGACAAAATTTGGCTTTTTCTCTCTTGATTAGATTGATCTATTGATTATTAAATGGAATACGTTTTGTACTATGTACTACGTACTACGATTACTGATCGTTACACATTATAATAATTCAGGTATACTTTTAAAATGTAACCTAATGATTTCGTTCATAACTAATGTTAATATTAAGTTCATGTATAAACAAAAAAGTAATTTAAATTAATTATTGTATTTAACATTATTTTTTGAAACATTTGCAAATATGTTGGCAATAGTTAAAGTTAACTTTTTATTATACAAAATTAGTAAATACTACCAATATATTGGCGATATTCTCCATTAGAAATTTTAATCATTATTTACGGTTAATTTGTATTAATCAAATGGTAGTTTTTTTGGTTAATATCAATATTAAAAATTTATTAAAAATATGTTTAATTTTATGTATATTATGATTTTGTGTATATTCAATTATCAATATAACAATACATGTTTATGTGAGAAAATTTTTTTAATTTTTATCTTTTACAACGAAATAATAATACAGTATATGCTGTTTTGAATATCAAAATTAAAATTAGGTGATAATCGCTAATAATCCGGTAACATTTCTAACAGGGTTGGGTAGGATGCTTTTTGACGCAACGTTGTCAACATTTTTACAATTGTTTGTTTTCAGTGAAATAAGTTTATATAGGTATACATATTTTACCAATACCATAATTTATGAATTTTTTTATTATAAGAATACCTTTGCGAATTTCTTTCTCTGAAATTATTAATTTCGGGAGAAAATTGATAGAGATACCCACATACCCAATTGTTGATCATGAACCAATTTCTGATCAGTGTATTATGTCAATAAAATAATAAGATTTACATAAATCTAAACGTTGCTACGCACAATTTGAAGGTTAAACAATCAATAATTGTTTAGTAGACTTAAATAGAAAGTGGTATATGTACCGAAAATTTACTGATCAGAAATTGGTACTTCCCGCTTTTTTTTCTTAGATTGTTGCTTACTTTAAAAATAGCTGTTATTTTATTTTTCTGAGATGGCTAAAAGGAAGTTTAATACTTATACTTTCTGTATCCGTCTAAATATATACAATTATTAGCTTTTTTAACATAAAATTATTCTATGAACGTACAGATTTACCTTAATTGATCAACAATTGGGTATGTGACGGTATTTTTGTTTTAAGATATATGAATTTATCGATCTTTACAAGCCAAAGAAATATTCTTAACATCTCAAGTAAGGCGGACTGTATTAATACCAGCCACTTAATAAACCTCACAGGATGAGTGTTTGAAAAAAGACTAAGACAAGCTAGGTCAACAAAAATATAAAATTTAGTTGTTTGTAGTATGAAATTAATAGAGATATTTTTGGTTGTAAATGAAAAATAGACTGTTGCAGTATTTTAAAAATTGTAAATTATCTTGAATTGAAAATTTTTATTGACAAATGACAGATATACTTTGAACTTTTTTATTTGTATCCTATTAGTTTTGCCACTAAGCCACTTGATAACACACAAAGCACATGTAATTAGAAGCATATCTGTGATTTTTTTTCAGTATTATCAATTGTGCCGAACAATGACAAAAATCAAAATATACGACTTTTTATTGACTTAAGGTTAATAAAAATGCAATATCCAATTAATGATTATAATTAAAACTTCATGAAATTCTTGATGTAATTTCCAATCTTAAAGGTACCAATATTGAGTTACAACGTGATGAAAATTGATCATATAAGTGCAAAAGAGCAAAATTTGTGTTTTTTTTATTATTAATAACTCTTGGCATATCTAACTAAAGCATCTAAAAATTTGTTTACTTATTCTAGGTTTAAAAAGGAGTTGTTTATCGGAAAGGAGTTAAAATTCTTTACTCTCTTTTATTATAAACATATTATACATTTGTGAATTAGCAGTAGGATTTAAACATAAAAAGATAACATCGCGCATATACATGTATATATATATGTGTATAATACATCTTTTGAGGACTTGGGTAATGTATAATTTAACAAAACCGGTATGTATACTTGCGAAGGCTCGCCTACTCGCCTACTAGGTAAATATACACACCAGGTAGACTTTGCCTAATAAAGTTAGTAAAAGGAATGTCGTTTCAAAATCACCGTTTAAAATTAGACGCGCACGTCGAGAAAAGTTTATTCTCGCGTTGGATTGCATGTTATATATACGCGAATTTTATAAGGATAATTAATATACACCGGAATTCGAAAAAATGTAAAATGAAAATGTAAATTTCGCAGCGGGAAACAAAAGAATCGATTACTTTTGAAATAATGCTCATTCTATATTTATTTTCTATAAAAACAATACTTGCGCGTTAATTTAATTTTTGAAATTCGAAAAATTTCACATTTGAACGAACATTTGAAAAATCGGACCACCCTTCGAAATAATATTGAGAATGGAAGAATACAGTAAAAAATTTTTTTTATATGTAAAATTCGAATCGTCCCTCGAAAAAAAGAAGCTAAAATAATAATTATTATCTTTCTTTAATTAATTTTCTAATATCTCTGACAACATTTAAGAATCAGCGATATGCAAGTAAGTTACTAAAAAGAGGCCATATTTGAGAAAATATTGAGTAACGCAATTTAGCTCGGAAATACCGATTAAAATTCATATATACTTTGTAATTAATAATTATTATTGTCAATAATTACAATGAGATTCTCTAAATTTTACTATACCAAGTAACTTTTATGCAGGTTTCATAGAAAGAAACATTTACTTTCGGCGGATTGCACGTGCCATTTGTTTTCGTACTATATATTTATTTCAATCGTTGATGTATACTTTAATATTTGTATTTAAATAGATAATGCAAGGACGTTTACTAAAATGTAAACATATTTAATAAATTAAATAAAAAAATATGCTGGCTGTCAAACTTTCTCAGATGTTTACTTATTATTTATTATTTATCCCATTGTAATTATGAATTAAGAATTAGTTATTAAATGATTAATAAACAAAATAAGATATTATTAGTTCATTACTCGAGTAAAATTATAAGATAATATTCAACCTAACATTTTTTCGCATTACCTTTCAAATTTTACGAGCACGTATAATTTTGCTTTATACGGGATAATTATCAAATTTTGGTAACATTTGAAATAAAATTTTTTATTTGTATTATATTATCTATAAGGGGTCATTTTTCAATTAGATAGGTATTAAACTTTTCCTATCTTGAACAGCAAATTTTATTAATAGTACATTTGCCAGTGTACTAATATTTTAACTATGTAAGTGTTAAAAACTTAAAATTACGTTAAATTCATGTTATCGCTTCGATGACTATTCATCGTAGACTTACTTTTTTGTTTTTAACTCTTATTTTAGCCCATTTGTACGAATACTAAAATTAAAATTATTATATTAAATTAAATATATACCAAAGAGCCGTATAATATTGGACAAAATTTAGAAATTTAAAAATAAATTGTAGCATAAAGTGACTTTTTAAATGATTATTTGTTTCGATAAACATTTAATGTATTTAGCATTAATTTACTTCAACACGATTCCTCACTTTACTCCTTCAGACTCATGCATATTAGTTCTTAATGTTTTAATCAACAAACAAGATGCACCATTTTTTAATCACTGTTTGAAACACAAACCACATCGCCGACATGTACCTCAAGCGGTATTCCAATGGTAACACGTCTAATTTGTCTCAACCCGTAGTATCAGTATAATTATTAGATAAAACGAAACGAGAACCAAGTCCATCCCACGAGATTCCAAGTGCACAAATGCAGAGAGAGAGAGAGAGAGAGAGAAAGGCCAACGTCCCGTAGTCGGGATTAATTTATTGGATTACGTAGGTGTGTATATATCGCGTTTAATTTTGTCGCGCGTGGAAGGGATCGACGGCTAAATGGAGAGTTGGTTATAACAGAGGCACGGAAATTGCCTTCGAAATAATTTACGCCCATTAAACTTACTTGACGCGATTTCGTTCCGTATATATATATGGATTTTCGTCGCGTAATTTGACAATCATAACCACGGGAAATAAAACACACCGAGAGAATCGTCAATCCACGTATCCCATATTATTTGCGTATGGCAACAGTGTACGATATCGTTCGTATCATATCTGACAGGGCAGGGACTGTAGCAACCTGGTATAGAGTTAATCACCTGCTACTCTGTATAAAGGTAGGAAAATAAAGAAATATATACACTGGTGGAGAATTTCCTAGCTTCACTCGGCAGTACAGTAATTAATAAGAAAATCTATTGGCTAACATTTAAAATAAAAATTTTCGAACGGCTACGGAAGGATTGGTCAAATTAAATTTTGAGACGTATTGTGACCGCTCTCAACTGTTACATTGAATCTTTGACAAGCACCGTATACTCCATATGCTCATTCGGCGATATTTTATCATTACCGTTTATCATTAAGCTTGTAACCAAAGAAACAAAAAAAATTACATGCATTGCCTCTATCTTCGATTTTTACTGGCTTACTTAATTTCTTAGAAGCATGCACATAAAACCTCAAAAAGTTGCTAAAAGGTAAACAAATATGCATGCAATACGTATATTATTTGAATAACTCAAAATCTATAAACGTGTAATGTATATTTATTAAAAAATATATTTATAGGTGTGTATATAAATAACACTCACAGTGTATAATCGTGAAAAGTATGGAAAAGGAATGCAGAAAAAGAAAGTATATAACACGTGTATTATCAGAAAATAAAAAAGAAAAAATTAGACGCACAATAACACAGACATAAACTCAATCCTATTTTTTCACTTACACTTGGAAGTGTCCTCATTAAGATCCTTCATTAATAAATTTGAATAAAAAAATTAAATTGCCTGTGGCAGCTTGCTTTAAATAAACATTGAACTGAGGTTAGGGATGGATTCCGCACGCGTGTACTTACAATTAGTACAAATAACATTATATGCATTATCTCTCGATAGTCGATGTCCGAATAACTAATTTCTAATTGTTGGTAGATTTACCGAATAATATTACACATCCTAAGCCTCATCATTCTCAGTAAATTTTTGTATTCATCAAGCCGGTTTGTGTTACGTATATTTATGCATTGGCCAATCCTTACCGAATTTTTTATCCAAAAAGATAAAAATATAGACCACTTTCTTAGCTAGACATTTTTGAAAAAATTAGCCAATGATAAAGAAATTAGCCAAATACTCGCGAATAACTTTCGAATACTACAAGAGTATATATATAGTTATAGGGTATTTTACTTTGCTATTCAATGAGCATAATATGCATTTTCATTCAATTAAACCCCGATAGAAAGTTGACGTTTTCATAGCTATAAAGCAACTATCTTTTCCAAATAAATAGCTGCTTCATAGACTTTATTACCGTGGTAATATCTACCAATTCCGTAACGCTTCATCGCTATATTATAGGGCAAATATAGTGAATATATTCCTTCTCTTTTTACTCTACAATGGAGGGTGTACAAAATTTCACGTTAAAAATATATCTGTGACTTCACGGTGTACCCAAGTTCAATGCAGTTATGGTGTAATTACGCTTTCACAAACTTTGAACGTTGGAAGTTGACCAAGCTATAATAACCTAAAATCTTACATTTTTTCCGTATAACAACAATTGGATAGAGACTCACGGGATTTATCTGCAGAGTTTCCTTGTAAATAGTATAGCATCTTCTGCTTATGTACCGCCACGTAGATCTTTGCGAATATCTCTATAGCGCCGTGAAATTAAAGTAAGCAAAAACCTTACGAAATTCGCGTAAAATGTCATTTCTTTCCGTATACAGCAGGTACATTAACGCTGACCATCCCACATAAGGAGTTTCAAATTTTTTCAGTATTACAATATATAATACTTGCTACTTTTCATTATACTGATGGCAAAACACATTGTCAGCCAATTGAACGAATAAAATCTCTCCAGATTTTGTGTTTGGTTTGGTTAGTGATAAACCAAACGTCGACCTCTCTTAAACCTGGTACAAATAAAACCATCTGTTAACGTTTACATTTTTCGTTTATACACATAACTCGAACCAATCCGAATTATGCCGATTGTTAAACAAGTGGCTTTCCTACACCTAATATAAAAAGTCGTTTCAATTGCTACTCGAATATGCATATAGGTGTACAATATAGAAAAGAATGTAAATAAATAAAAGTCGAATCAATGGGAACCAACGTAAGTAAAACTATACAGATATCCAAGTGTACAATATCCAACGAAGGTATAGAGAGGAGTAAGAGTATAGCGCAATGATGCGCGAGGTATAACCGCATTAGCCGGGGGCGCGGGAAAAGAGGTGCGCGCGAGGAATATACCGAGCTTACGATGGGGCGAACGCGTATAACGTAATTAACCGCCTCTTTGCGCGACAGAGACCAAACGCATTGAGAAGATGCACTATACCGCTTAGCTGATCGTTACGCTCAAAAAGCACGTTTCCCTTCGCCGTTGCCGATGAACAATACAGAAATACACACACGCGGAAAAAATGTAAACAACCTCGAATCGGTCTGTAAGTTGATTCATTTGGTGATTCAGTGAAATTAATGGTAACCGCAATCTACAACTAGAGACCTTATTCTTATACGCGACAAAATTACTTTATCGCGATAAGAATCGTCGATATACAATATTTTATCGTTAGTTTAGCGTCTGAAAATCAGGGTCCAAGAGAGATGACAAGGTTTTTACGTTAAACTGACCATTAATTTTTGGGTTATTAATAATTATAATACTGGATTTATTTCATTTATATTTTCGTATTGTGATGAGTATATAAAACAATTTAAATACATTTCAACTCCATAAATTTATTTGTAAAAATGAATTATATACAAATTATTTGTATACACGAAATATACGATAATTTTAAATTGATATTCAATAACTATTAAGTCATATGTATATTCAATATATATTTATTTGGCACAAATATCACGAAAATTTTATCCTTCATTTGAATGGTGAGTTTCATACAAGTTTTTCTTTTTCTCAGTGAACGTGTACAGTGTGCATGAAATAGGTACTGGTAGTATGCTAATTTGGAAAATTCGTGTACAAACGTTTTCGCGATTTTCCGATATAGAATACACACAGACTTATGGTTTTAATGTACATATATATATAATACAAATAAATATAAGTTTAATCATGACAATAGCAGAATAATTAATAGAAATTTTTGTAATTTTAAAAAGTCTATACACTATATAATTACAATATAAATATTCTATTACTAGACGTAGAAAAAGAAATTTTGAATCAATGTTGATACCCAACGTTGGCTTCGAACGTTAAAATACTATTATATCTTCATATTAGCTATATATTATATTAAAATTATGGTATATCTATCATAAGGATTAAAAATAGCTAAACTATATATATGTCCAGCAAGTTTTTATGTATAATATTTAGTTGTTTTGTATTTTTGCAAAACTAGTGTTCAATAAAACTTGTTTAAACCAACTGTTTATTATAATCAAATAATAACCTAATATTTATAATAATAATATCTCTGTATTTGGAATCTTGCCGAAATAGTTATTTATGCACTTAAGGAGTAAAATAGGCATTTAACCCCGGGATGAAAGTTGCTGCTTTCTCGCTTTAGCTTTTGGCAGTAATTCATCCAAGGGAATAATCGCCTTTTACTCCCGAAGTGCATATAACATTTTTCACCCTGATTATTTAAAAAGTCACTTTTTGCAATAACAAATTTTTTTTTAATTTCTAAATTTTTTTTATTATTGTAAAATTTTTTGAAATATTTAATTTAAAATAATAATCTTAATGTTAATATTCATGAAGTTATAGTTTTATACAAGACAACACCCTGATTTTTTCCGATAATTAGGTTTAAAATTGCAGAGTTTAAGAAAAATATTTGAATTTATCAAATATTTTTAGGTCTTGTTGGAAATTTTTGGCTGACTTTTAAATAATGGATTTTATGTATCTTCTTCTGTTCTTTCAAATGGCAGTGTCAGAATTTGCATTTTTTTCGGAACATATTCAAAATTCGAAAAATCCTAGTTCTTAGATATTACGAGGAATGAGGAGAAATATGGAGGAACACAGATGTCTGTGTTCGTTCTTATTCTTTCTTATTCAACACTATCCTTCTATGCCTTCTTACAAGCATAGACCCTAACGGAGATTTTACATGAATTCGTGTGATAGTTCCATTACTCCGATGCATACCGATGTCGTACCGTTAAGATTTTTGTAATGGAGTATTTCATAATAGCATCATTAATATTAAATTCGTAATATTTCGTAATGATATATTTTTACGACTTATTCTACAAATGCAGTTTTCCTATAAAATAAAATGACTATATCAGGTCCTTTGCAACTGCCAACGAAGAATACTGGGTTAGAACATTTTTTTCATTAAAAGAAGCATTAGGAATATTTGGAATTCCTGCCACTTTTTGAATGGTCTTTTTTGGTTATATTCCAAGAAGAAAGTGAAAATTCGTACAAAAATAGTGGTTCTAAAAGTGCGAGTTGAAGACATAGAAGTATTAGAAGACAGAAATGGATCTCTACCAAACTTTAGGATACTTTTTCTACTATAAAAATATGAAGAAAGCCAAAGTTATAGAATCTAATGACCTTTCTTACCATAGATATAAGCAAATAACGAAAAATCTCGCAAAAAATAGTCTTAACTTTGATTGTTTGTAACTCGGAAACGAGTATAGGAAACGAAATTCCACCAGGCTGCGATCACAATTAAGGAGATGTGAGATTAAAAAAATTGAAATCCCTATTTATTTTTAATTTAGTTATGGGTTGATTTTTTTTAAAAATCTCTCTGTAACGCCCTTCTACTTGCTTTGATTAGTATGTATGATTTTTTCAAAATTTTTAATCACTAAATGATACAAATTTTCGTGCAGCTGCAATGATCAATTTTTCACATAATTGTTACCGACGATAAATGGTTATTAATTTTTAAATAATTTAAAATTAACTATTTAAAAAAAATCTTTCTGTCAGCTTTTTTTATATTATTCAAGTGTCACGAATGAATTTTTCCAGATTTTTAGTTCGATAATTGAAGAAAATTTTCGAGTTTTTAAACGTAGATCCCTGCTCTAATTTGGCTATCACATCTCCTTAAAGTTGCGTAATATCATGAAGTAAACATATACATTGAATCGAATAAAACGTTTGATCGCGCTAAAAGAAATGTAAGGTAAACGTAAATCAACGAGAGCATAAATAACTTATTACCTCGGTCAAATGGAAAACTAGAATATTTTGAGTATATACGTATATACAACAATGTACGTAGGTATAATACGCGTGTGCAAAAGGATAGTTAATACGAGAAACGATCTCACTTGGATTTTACGTCTTTGGATACTTATATATATATATATACATATATAAGAGGAGTTTTCTCGTGGCTCGAGCGTTTACAAGATTTGAGCGAACAGCCTTGTAAAGTATATATATACGACGACTATAAAGATGTCAGTTGGAAAATGAATTTATCGTCAGGTTTATTCGTCCTTTTACGCTATTGATGAGAAAATGTTAAGCGTCTCGCGCGAACTGTCCTTCGACCTATACCGTTCACCATACGCTTGGTGCTTCGACTTGGACGCGCTTGTATACTTCGCTCGGAGGCTCAACCGGTCACCCTTCGCGATCCAACGATAAAAATTATACAACTGTCTGCCTAAAGACTTTTAGTAAATTAATAACTAACGTTTATTTATTAACCGGGGAAGCTTGAGCTTTCACGCGATGTGTGACGTACCTTTCACACTACTCGGTTCTATGGCTGTTTCAATCAAACCCATGAATGTGAGTAAGGTAGAGTAACTCAGTATCGGCAGAAGCGAAAAATTGTAACAGTTGTAGATTCATCTATTTTATAGTCGATTGATTTTTTGCTAAGAAAATTGTCGAAAAATAACAAAAATAATAACCATAAGCACTCTTATGAACTAAAATTTTCCGCTCTTCCCGATTCTAAAGTCGGAATTTGAAAATTTCCATTGGAAAATTTAAAAATGGCGGTTTAAATTTGGTGAAAAATCAGAAATACATTTTTCAACATTTTGACATACTTGTTTAGAATAAAACGGTTTAACGAAGATCACGTTTGAAACTATTGTTTCGATACTACGTCCGAATCATGTCCCACTACTGCGCCCTCTTCGAAATGAGGCGTCCCACTACTGCGGTTTTCTCTCTGCCGATTGCAACATGCTTTTTTAATTAAAACATTTAGATATACCACTGTTTATATAATAAAAAGACTCAATAAAATAGATAACTATTTAACGATTAGATTACCAAGTTTTTAAATATTTTTTTTGTAATTTTTAGAAGAGTGTTTACAGTAGTTCAGTTTCCGTAAGTGTATACTGGGTATTTTACCTTATAAATGTATGCTTGAAAAATTTACGTTTTCTCACCCAAACTATTTGAAAAGTACACTTTCTTGACTTCAAATGGGGGAGTAAAGGTATATTTATTCTCTAGGGAGTAAAAATACTTTTTACTTCTTATATTCTCGTTGTCGTTAATATAAAAATAGTAACTAACAATTATTGTTAAAATAAATGTTTAATTTTGGATATTATCACTCGTATATAAGTATACTCAAAAGTCAGTAATTCAAGCTTGATAGTTTCAAAACTATTAATTTTTCTTTATCTTCAGAAAGATAATGTAAATAGTGAAGGTCTAAACAAAACAGAATGATTGATTAATTATAAATTGTCTTTCTGGACCTGAAAAATGAATGTATTTTTTAATAGAATAGATGGTTATGCGTATCGATGATCTTTCTACCGAATTTTGAAAGCTCAATATGTACAATTGACGTAGCTCAAATGTTTAAAGTAATGTAGTGCGTTAATTGATTTAATAACTGTAATTAAGTATATACGTGTAATATAAAAATAAACGTGATTGTTTGTGTAACAAAATAAAAAATAAAAAGTATAATTTTTAATAAATAAACTATTTAAATTATGTATAATTTGTAGTATAAAATATATTATATTAGCAATTTCTTTTCGAAGTAAAATTTTTTTCTAAAATAAGAGTCTATTATACATCGCGCGTATATTAATATCAAAAAATTTATAATTCATATTAAATTAATATTCGTAATCGTTTATGACGTTGTAAGTTTAAAAGTACTCGACGAATACTTTTGTTCGAATACTTTTTAAATTCATTAAACATCGCTTATATTATAATAATAAATTAATATTAATTTACCCGTGTATTACATGCAAACTAACCAAATAACAAATAATGGAAAAACATAATTAATAATTCAGATCCTGACAAGACAAACATTATAATCACGGTAACGGAACAAATGAGATTGATAAGGTCCTGATCAGGTACGGATTTGCGATCGATACTGTTATTTTCACTTCGGTAGATTTGTAAATTTATAAATATATTATTCATATAAGTTTATTGAATCTTTATACGAATATTTAATTAATAATATTCCAAATTAGATCCAAACCCAAATTATCAAAACATAATAACTTTACATCACTTTCGTGTAATAGCACGCATATAGTTACAGGCGTTACATTCATTTTTCGTATATATGCACTGAATAATAATATTCAGTAATCGTAACGACGAACGATATAGTAAATAATAAAATTTTGTAATAAAATGTATTGAGAAAATTAATGGATTTCCGCGTAAATTGAACGTTATTAGTTATTTATGTACCTTGGGTGAGCCTCGCGTCATTACTGTTCGAGGCGGAAAATTTCGTGGATGGTTAGTACGTCCGCGGTCGCGAGCGCAGCGAGCGGCCAAGGATGTTACTACCATCCACGAAATTTGAGCCGAGAACTGTAATGACGCGATGCTTACCCATGGTACGTAAACAATTTTTCAGCCTTATAATTCGTACATACGACTCTTTCGTTGCTCACAAAGTAATTTATTATACATTTAAAAGTAATGTAATAAACACTTTTTTAAACAATATAAATAATTATATATTATGTCAATAATTTTTAAACATTTGTATACTGACGCTTATAAAACATTTTAACTTTTTAAATTCTGCATTTAGTATCAGAGAATATTAAATATTTAGTAATTACTTATTATTAATCGTAACATTGCAGTTATTAAAGATATAGGACTCATTTTGCGTTATTATATATATATATATATATATATATGGGGTATTCCACGTGAAGTGGTCCGATCAAAATTTTAAAATGCACCAAATTTTGGGTACACTTTGCAAATGTTTTTCAGAATACAGAAAAAAATTTTTAGGTACTGGAATCTATTTGCTCAAAAGTTATTCTAACCTCAAAAAGTGAATTTTTCCATATTTTTTTCAACACCAGCTGGGTTTATCGCTATATAACTCAAAATCTATCAACTTTTACTATATTACATTATATGTAACATTCGTTGCTAATTATCTCTAGAATTTATTCTTCTGGGTTAGAATTTCTAATCTCAAGGTCAATGTTACATAAACTACATGTCAATATTCAACTTAAAAAAAGTGCAAGTGCGCCACCTTTGATTTTTTCATCCAAAAGTCTAAAAGAAAGCTTGGAGCAATACCTTTCAAATGGTCTGTAGCATTTTTACGGCCTCCAATTCTGTAAAAAGTTATGACAATTTAAAGAAAGACAAAAAATTCACAAAAATTAACATGGTAATTCCCATTTAAATTTTTTAAAAAATTTCGTGTTTCTTTAAATTGTCATAACTTTTTACAGAATTGGAGACCATAAAAATGCTACAGACCATTTGAAAGGTATTGCTCCAAGCTTTCTTTTAGACTGTTGGATGAAAAAATCAAAGGTGGCGCACTTACACTTTTTTCAAGTTGAATATTGAGATGTAGTTTATGTAACATTGACCTTGAGATTAGAAATTCTAACCTAGAAGAATAAATTCTAGATATAATTAGCACCGAATGTTACATATAATGTTCTATAGTAAAAGTTGATAGATTTTGAGTTATATAGCGGTAAACCCAGCTGGTGTTGAAAAAAATATGGAAAAATTCACTTTTTGAGGTTAGAATAACTTTTGAGCAAATAGATTCATGTACCTAAAAATTTTTTCTGTATTCTGAAAAACATTTGCAAAGTGTACCCAAAATTTGGTGCATTTTAAAATTTTGATCGGACCACTTCACGTGGAATACCCCATATATATATATGCGGAGACAGACTAACACAATCCAGAAATTTACTATAGTGTATAATAAATTTAACTGAAGTTGTAGTAAATATTACCAGAATTGTAGTAAAAATTAATAACTTTCTAGTAAATTTTATTATACACTATAGTACATTTTTGGATTGCGTCAGTCTGTCTCCGCATTACTAGACAACATTGTAATTTTTACTTCAAATTTTTCTCCGTGTATATATATATACACACTATATTATTTCTAAAATATAATATTCTAATATATATGTATAATGTATAGTACTTTCGTATCTGAGCAATATTAAGATAACTATGATTAAAGTAACGCAAACGTTACGTTTAAAGTAATTGTGTTTACGTTTGAAAAGCCATAGATATATCTCCGATACATGTACTACGCGTTTCAAACACGTTGACTCTATACCGTTCGCGCGGCAAAGGTTATATTGCTCGCCGCATATATCCTACGGAGCGCTTTGCATACAGCCTCCTAGGATGTATAGACACCTTATACGTCCTAGGAGGATGTATAGAGGGCTGTCATACAAACGAGGAGCCACTTGTATGTACGCAACGTATTTACAAGCGGAGCGCGCTCTGCACGTAAGAGTCGTTGTACGAATTAGTAGGCTGAAAATATATTAGTTATTTATGTACCTTGGGTGAGCCTCGCGTCATTACTGTTCGAGGCGGAAAATTTCGTGGATGGTTAGTACGTCCGCGGTCGCGAGCGCAGCGAGCGGCCAAGGATGTTACTACCATCCACGAAAATTTGAGCCGAGAACTGTAATGACGCGATGTTTACCCATGGTACGTAAACAATTTTTCAGCCTTATAATTCGTACATACGACTCTTTCGTTGCTCACAAAGTAATTTATTATACATTTAAAAGTAATGTAATAACACTTTTTTAAACAATTTAAATAATTATATATTATGTCAATAATTTTTAAACATTTGTATACTGACGCTTATAAAACATTTTAACTTTTTAAATTTTGCATTTAGTATCAGAGAATATTAAATATTTAGTAATTACTTATTATTAATCGTAACATTACAGTTATTAAAGATATAGGACTCATTTTGCGTTATATATATGCGGAGACAGACTGACACAATCCAAAAATTTACTATAGTGTATAATAAATTTAACTGAAGTTGTAGTAAATATTACCAGAATTGTAGTAAAAATTAATAACTTTCTAGTAAATTTTATTATACACTATAGTACATTTTTGGATATTGCGTCAGTCTCCGCATTACTAGACGACATTGTAATTTTTACTTCAACTTTTTTCTCCGTGTATATATATATATATATATATTTATATATCTCTCTATAATATATAAATATTTCGCCGCCGCCGCCGCCGCCGCCGCCGCCGTGTCTAAGAATTCAGAATTCAACATATATATATATATGTTTTATATATATATGTTATATATATATATATGTCATATATATGTGTTATATATATATGTTATATATATATGTCATATATATGTTATATATATATATATATATGTCATATATATATGTGTGTGTGTGTATGTGTGTGTGCGTGCGTGTGTGTGCTTGCGTGTGCGTTTGCGTGTGCGTGTGCGTGCGTGAGTGTGTGTGTGAGTGTGTGTGTGTGAACATACACTTTTCCAAATATCCATATGTGATATATAGAATGGGTTAAAAATTAAATACATTAATTATTGCATTTTTAAGATAATTCATAACTTTTTACAGAACTGAAGGCCATAAAAATGCTACAGACTATTTGAAAGGTATTGCTCCAAGCTTTCTTTCAAACTTTTGGATAAAAAATCAATTATAGCGCATTTACACTTTTTTTAAGTTGAATATTGGCATGTATTTTATATAACATTTACATTGAAATTAGAAATTCTAACCCAGAAGTGTGTGTGTGCGTATGTGTGTGTACGTGTTATTTGTTTTTTCAAGAATAGATAATATATGTATTTTTTCCGTGCGCAAAAAAAAGTTGTGAATATAACTTGAAAGAATGTGTATTAGTTTACTTATTCCTGATAAAACTCATAAAATAAAAACGGACCTAAAATTTAATGTAATGTTTTTAAAAATATGCACAATTTTACGAAGATAAAATAAATATTAATCAAGTATAACATACACTTTTTCAAATAGCTATATGTGAAATATACAATAAATTAAAAATTAATACATTAATTATTGCATTTTTAAGATAATTCTATTATAAACAGTAATGGCAAAAGAAAATTCAAATTTTAACAGAGGCAATATAAAATACGAATTACATTTCAAAAATTTTTCGAAAATTATTATTTTAGTAGTATTTAATTTAAATATTATTCAAATCAAAATTTAAAAATTGTATGGATATATAAGTAAGTAGATTACGTATATTTATATAAAACAATATTTTATATAAACAAGTATGTATTTATTAGAAAGAAAAGGTTATTTAAGGAATGCCTTTGTTTATAATAATTAAAATAAATATATGGGCTCTGTAACTAAAGGGAAAAATAACTTGGATATAATTATGGATTAAAACGCAAATTTTGAAAGAGGGTGCAAATTACGAATTACGGGAGAAATGGAAGAAACAGGTTTTTATTTATATACCGCTAAAATGTTATAAATAATTCTTTAAAGCTAATACAAAAATTAATTTAATTAAGAAGAAAGTTTTATTACTCTTAAAGTACAAAATATTAATGACATATAGAACTCTTGGCGATGACTTAAATAAATTAATTTTAGGAGGTAAAGTTCTATTAAATCCGTTTCAAATAATCTAAAATTTTAATAGGTTTTTACTAAATACTACAATTAAGTATATGCACTTTACTATTTTTGGTAAGTTAATTGTTCATTACCACATATATATATATTATATATATTACACCTTTGGTGTAAGTTATGTCCTAAAATACGTGAAAATTAGTGATTTTATGAGGTTTATGAGGCATAACTTACAACAGCGGTCTTGGCCGATAAGCTAACCCAAGCCATTCGAAAGCTCGCGAAAAATGTGAACTTTTGAGAGGTGTTAGATTAAAATCGATTATGGTGTGGTAGCCTTTTTTTGATATTCAATATGTCCGGGTGTTAATTATTTTTAAGCAAATTATTTTTAACACTTAAATTTTTTTTGTATGTTCTGGAAGATGTTTCCAGCCTGTTCTCGATTTTGGAGTGATTTAAAATTTTCATCGTACCACTTGACGTGAAATAGCCCATATATATGTATATATATGTATGTATGTATGTGGGTGTGTGTGCGTGCGGCGGAATATTTATATAATATATATATATATATATTTTAAAATTGTTTTTTCAAGAATACATAATATATGTATTTTTTCCGTGCGCAAAAAAAAGTTGTGAACATAACTTGAAAGAATGTGTATTTGTTTACTCATTCTTGATAAAACTCATAAAATTTTTAAACGTACACTCAATATAATAATAACGGATCTAAAATTGAATGTAATGCTTTAAATACAAATGCAAAATTGTTTGAAGATGAAATAAATATTAATCAAGTATAACATACACTTTTCCAAATATCCATATGATATATACAATGGGTTAAAAATTAAATATATTAATTCTTGCATTTTTAAGATAATTCTATTATAAACAGTATAGGCAAAAGAAAATTCAAATTTTAACAGTGGCAATATAAAATACGAATTACATTTGAATAGATTTTCAATAACTATTAATTTAGAAGCATTTAATTTAAATATTTTTTAAATTAATATTTCAAAATTGTATGGATATATAAGTGTGTAGATAATTTATATTTATATAACACAATATTTTAAATAAACAAGTATGTATTTATTAGAAACAGAAGGATATTTAAGAAATGAATTTGTTTATAATAATCAAAATAAATATTTGGGCTCTGCATAGTAAAAATAAATTGGATATAATTATGGATTAAAACGCAAATTTTGAAAGAGGGTGCAAATTACGAATCACGAGAGAAATGGAAGAAACAGGTTTTTATTTATATAGCGCTAAAATTTTATAAATAATTCTTTAAAACTAATACAAAAATTAATTTAATTAAGAAGAAAGTTTTATTACTCTAAAAGTACAAAATATTAATGACATAGTACTTTTGGCGATGATCGTTCGTCATTAAATAAATTAATTTTAGGAGGTGAAGTTCTATTTATAACCGTTTCAAATAATCCAAAATTTTAATAAGTTGTTAACTAAAATACTACAATTTAGTAAATATATGTACTTTACTATTTTTGGTAAGTTAATTTTTCATTAACATTTATAATTATTAAAATATAAATTTAAGCTTTATAAGAATTCATATAGTTTAAAATTTACAGTTAACATTTAATATGTCTCTTTTTTTTATTATTTTTATTCTGATTTTATTACTCTAAATTTTGGTAAACTTTTATTTATAAATTATAATAACTATAGCAATACCTTCAAGGTGTTGTGTGAATCTGTTTAATTTTTAAGGTGTCCATGGTAGTAAAAAAATAATACAGTTTAAAACATTATTTTAAATAAATTAATTACGAAAAACCTTTTTCGAATTAAAAATAGGGGGTTGGCGCGCGAAGCGCGCAGGGGGGCGAAGCCCCCCTAGTATATATATATACACTAAATTATTTCTAAAATATAATATTCTAATATATATGTATAATATATAGTACTTTCGTATCTGAGCAATATTAAGATAACTATGATTAAAGTAACGCAAACGTTACGTTTAAACTGGTTGTGTTTACGTTTGAAAAGCCTTCGATATATCTCCGATACATGTACTACGCGTTTCAAACACGTTGACTCTATACCGTTCGCGCGGCACAGGTTATATTGACCGCCGCATATATCCTACGGAGCGCTTTTCATACAGCCTCCTAAGACGTATAGACACCTTATACGTCCTAGGAGGATGTATAGAGGGCTCTCATACAAGCGAGGAGCCACTTGTATGTACGCAACGTATTTACAAGCGGAGCGCGCTCTGCACGTAAGAGTCGTTGTACGAATTAGTAGGCTGAAAATATATATATATATATATATACCCTTGGAACACGGAGAACGGTCGAAATCCTTGTTTCTCATTGTAACGATTAGTCATTCGCAACTTATCGCATTACTTTCCGAGTCTCCGGTTTTCGTGCGGACGCACGTATACACACACACACATATATATATATATATATATATATATATAAGTATATACGAAAGAAGCGTCTTACTGTACGCATATTCTTGGTGTAGGTTTATATTTTTGCGTTAAGAGGTCCCGGCGACGTCGAGGAGTCGCTTACGCATTTACCATCTCCTTACCATAAATTTCGCCCTCCCCTCACGCGTTCTAGCCCTACGTATACGACGAATTCGATTTGGAAGCCCTTTTGTATGTACCCTCCTCTATATACTGTCATTTTCTTTTTTTTTTAACTACTGTTTTATTTCTATTTTCATATAGATATATAATTTTTTTTCACTGACACTTGTATTTTAAATATACATTCGATGGATATGTTTCAAAGATTCATTCGGTATAGATGCATATATGCGACAAGTATATATATATATAATACGAGTGTCGTTGTCCCTTTAACACTCATATATACGTGCGCGTGAAATTTTATAATTCACTCAAGAGCGGTGATTCGCCTTCGGCTCTTGAGAACTGGATATATACAGTGTTGTGTATATAAAAGTGACTGTGTCTCGAAGGAACTTCCTATGATTCACGAAGACACTCGAGAGAAATAGAGAGAGAGAGAGGGGGGGGGGGTCGTTGTTGTAAAATAATTACCCGATATGGATGGTCTCGTATAGCTGACGATACTCAATACCGATTAGTCAGTCATTTCTCTCGATCTTACCTCTTAGTCGTTCGTTTATTTTTTCATGGCTGTATATACGCAGTTGCGAAAGCCGACGAATGTCGAAACTCAATTAGGTACGCGAGGAAAAGTTTGTCGCCTTGTTAACTTGTACACGTGTGATTTTAATATATACTGAGAAAAAAAGTAATTTGTATAACAATCGACTTATTGAAAAAAGAAAATTATTTTATCTCCAGGAAATGATCAATTCATGATATATCTCAAATTCAGAAAATTTATGTTCTGATTTTATTTATTTTTCTATTATATTTTTATAAACGTAAGACAAAATTTTTGAAAAAATCTTGAATGACAGTCCGTCAGTTACACTTTTAACAATATATTCAAATATTTTTGATAATTAAGTGTAGGATGTTTGGAATGATAATTGATGTCTTTTTGATTAATAATTGTTTATTTAATTAGTATTAAAAATATTATTTTTTTATTGGAAAATGAAATCGGCTTGCCCTTTCTTATGGTTTAACGTATCTGTATGAATTTTTTTCAGATTTTTCTTTAAATATTGTAGATATAATTTTTGGGTAGAAAACTATCAGAATTATAGAATTAAGATTTATACTTGTGCTGAAATGAAAATTTTTGAGAACTCGTATCAATAAATATAAATTCGAGCAGAATTAATTTCTTGTATAAAAAATCTACTTGATTTAAGTGTAGAAAATTAAAAAAATAAAAATATTTTGACTTACCTTTCATCGCCCAACAGCTGCAACGGAAGTGGAAAAAAGTTTACCCTTAAGTAAAATTGTGTCGATTCAAACAAAAAATAAACTTGCATTTAGAGAGTTTCAATAAGACTGTAGCATTGTAATAATCGAAATTTAAAATTATTGTCATTCGACATTAAGTTAATGAGTATTTACTTCAATTAAATTCAAATATAGAATATTATATCTTCTTTATCCTTGATAAAATCCCACTGTCGCGATATTAACAAAATTTCCTGCTAGACTTCAATAGAATCCATTTACTTGAAAAAATAATTTTTTTTAGTGTACAGTAAGGTACCCAATAGTCGATCATGAACCAATTTCTGATCAGTGTATTATTCCAATAAAATAATAAGATTTACATAAATCTAATCGTTGCTACGCACAATTTAAACGTTAAACAATCAATAATTGGTCAGTAGACTTAACTAGGAATTGGTGTACAGATCGAAAATTTTCTGATCAGAAATTGGTACTTTCCACTTTTTTTTTCTTAGATTGTTACTTACTTTAAAAATAGCAGTTTTTATATTTTTCTGAGATGGCTAAAAGGAAGTTTAATACTTCTACTTTATGTATGCATCAAAATATATACAATGATTAGCCTTTTTAACATAAAATTATTCTATGAGCATATGAATTTGCCTTAATTGGTCAACAATGGGGTATATGACGGTATATATAGAATTTTTTTTCAACAACTCGCATCTCGCCTTGTTTCTCCATCTCCGTTAGATAGATGCCTCCAGTTACAAATGGTAATTATTAAAAATCGACGAATGTTGAAACCAAGAGCAAGTGAAACATATTCAGCATACAACGAAACGGTTTCGTTGCGTAATTCGTGAAAGATAAGATATAACCGAAGAAAATAATGGAATCGATTCACCATTTGTTCTACATAATCTAAACTAACTTATCTTATTACCACCCCTTTCTTTCTTCTTCTTTCTATTCTTTTTTTCACTCCGAAAGTAAACACTCAATACCAAGCGATATATTTATTTAAGGAACGTCACACAGGAACGAGGCGCAAGGTACAAAATTCGGTTAGATAAAATACATCGACTATCTAGACTTTTAAAAAAAAGTTATTTATTTTTCGTTAAATCTTCTTTTTTTTCTCCTTCATCCGTAACTTATTCTATCTATTTTTACAAGATATATTACATTTAACATTCCATGAATAAATAAACTAAATTTGCGGCGCGGCAGGTCCACCTCGCGATATTCAAAACGAAATGTTGATCGCTCGCGTTATTACATGCGTTTATGTAGAAAAATAAAAGAGAGACAGAGAGTGGACAGAAATAAACAGATGTACATTCTACATTATAATAAAAAGTAAAAATCGCATCGGTAAAAAAAAGTAAATGAGACACGCAAACGATTCGACGAAGAGAGAAAAACAATGGGATCGAGGAATCTATTATATATACCTTACTTCTTCTTTTTCCGTTTTTTTTTCTTTCTTCAGGTGCTATCGCTACATATAGTTTCACTGCCAATACAACGTCTATCTATCGTTAAACTTATCGTCGCAGCGAATCACGTAAAATATTGTTATTCATCTAAAAATATACATATTTATAATTACGCGTGAAAATGTTGATTATTTGTACTCAACGGTCGCCCTTATCGAATTGCGACAGATCTCCTATGGATTGTTGTTCCGCCGATATAAAAAATTTACAAATTTTCGTACACAAAGTGAAAGAAAAGAAAATAAAAACGAACTCACGCTATATTAACGCTTAGTCTCTCAGTCAACATACCTATGTATATATATAGATATATATATATAGATATATGTATATAATTTACATATAACATTCCACAATTTACAAATTTAATAAAATCAATAATAATAATAGTAATAATAATGATGACAATAATATAATAATATACAATGGATTTTATGTCGTGACGATGACAATGGTTACATATATATGTATACTTAAAATAAACAAAAAAACGAAATGACAAATACCACGTTTAACACAGTCGGTGCGGCACAAAACTAGGCGCACGCGCAAAAGTGATGTAGGTTACACTCGAAAGATGCAAATCGTAAACCGAAACTAATTATTATTATTATCAGTACGTGCTGTTTCTATAAAACAGTGGCACAACAAAAGCACCGTAAAAAAATGAAAAAGACTAATGTATTAATTACTTTGCGGTAAAGGGTAATTCGTATTACATACTACACGAGGGAATTGCTTTTTCATTCGTATTCGAGACAATCGGTGATCCACTTAGTTTCGGCGTTACAATTTGCGATTATATTTAAAAAATTACCTCTTCATTGCTCGCGCCTATTTTCTTTTTAGTTACGAACTTTACTCGATCTTTCTTAGATTTGTACTAAATGTATGTTCCGATGACGAATGTGATGTCGGTGGTGCAACGAGTAAAATTCGCAACGGACGTATCTGCACCGTATATAATAAATAATTGTTATACGCAAACGGCAAATACACATATAGCATTTAGTCAATGTAGTCGAACGCATCGAGAACCTCGAAGATATCGTTATATCGCGAAAAGCAGTCGTGTATATATATATAATTAAGAAATTAAACGGAAAATCATTATGGGTTTTGTCTATAAGAGAAAAATAAAAAAACAATTTTAAAAATTAATTTTTTATCTAAACAAAAGTAATAAGTAGGAAGAATAAGAGTATTTGTGTTAACTGATTATTTTAATAAAAATTTAATAAAACTGTCGTATGCGGGGTTAAGGGATAATCGAATCGACGATTCGAGCATGTCCTTTTGTTCCAAAATGGTTGATCATGTTAACACTACAATTTTTATCGAAAACATTTAGACTTTTTTCATAAACAAATGTTCTCTCTAATAATTATTTTGGAGTACAGAATTTAAGTGGAAAATAAAATCGAATCCGCGTAATAAAAACCGCGTAGTATTTCATCAGCGTATTGTTACAATTGTGCATTTGTTATCAAATACTTTTATACATTGTACATCCGGTTAATTACATTTGGCAATTATTTTATAGTTGAAATTTGAATGTAGAGAACAAACAATATTATATCAAATTAATGACTAGTAATAATTTCAATTTTCCTTCACAACAATAGGACTGTCAATTTATCGAATCCAATGATTTTTCGTTTACTTTCAATCTTTGTGTAATCTCTTGTTCGTCATTTGGGCTAAAACAGTGATTAAATTTATTCCTACCGTTTTTTAAATGTTTTTGGAATGAGAGTTTCAGTTGCACACGAGAGTGTCGTCGGTACCGTATCATAACCAATTTCTGTTGAGCACCTGTTTGTTGATCATTTTGTTAATATATAATTCGCAAGGAAACTAATTTTTCAAGATTAAAATATATTAAAAATAATATATAGTAATGAATTAAGTTTAAAATGCAAACATTATGATACATAATATGGAAAATAATGTAAAGTTTTATATATATGCGTGTAGATATGATCAAGAATTGGTCTAAACTTATCAGAAATTCGTTATCTCACGGTATAGGTTTTTCGAGCGAGCTATACGTTTTTTCAGTCTGAACAAAATGTAAATATACGATATTTAATTTTTTTTTTCGTTTTTCTTTTTCACTACGACAAGGTTTCTTTTTTACAATTTTCATATTTACACGTCCACGTGGACTGCAATGACCAACGGCCATATACACGCGTTAGAAGGAATAGAGTTATACGCGGACGGTAGATAGCAAATCCAATGCACCGGTTTTGGTGCCATCGACGGAGTTGGTGATGTCGGTCGCAGACCTGAACGACCGAACGCAATAAATATTTGATCCAAGTGGAATTGTTGTTAAATATGCCTCAAAGAGAAAATATGGTTGCTCCATAGTGGCTCTTATAATCGAACGGAATGTCTATTTTTGTAAAAAAATGAGAAAGTGCAACTCATAAAGATGAATATGCTAAAATCAAGGAAAGTCACATTAGAGCAACCGCCATCTTCGCTTTAGAGTGTACGCTATCCGTTTACTATAGTGGGCTACTACTCAGCCACTTAGCGAGTCAATGTAGCAAGTTACGTTCGATAAGCTTTCTTCAACTAAACATTTCAATTTCACTGGTATTTTGATATTATTTGTTTAGCGATTGTTACTTTTCTGGGACGTTCAAACTGTTCACACGTGGAAAAGATTGGGCAAGGTACTAACATCAAATTTGTATGTTTAACAATTTCATCTTGTTGATTTGTCGGGCAAACAGCTCAAACTACGAGTTGTCGCGAGCAAATCGGCTAGAGCAATTATTGTTCCTCGAGAAGGAGATTATAAAATATCTTTGCTGTTGTGTATCGTGATCCTATACATTTTTTTAGGTATTTAGGATATTTAGGTCTGCGACAATGTAAATTGTCGCGAGGTAATATTTTGAGAAGTTTCTCGATGCCTGTTTGCCTGTTTAGAATTCGGGGAAAACTTGTTGAAAAACAAGTCCCCGAAGTGTATAAAAAAAGGGGCAAATAACGGTCGAGCTCTTGGGAGAGGTAGTGACGTCGAGTGCCAAAAAGTAAGAGCCTTTTCTATTGGCCCTTGCTGAAACAAAGGACCAATTGAAAGGCTCGATATCGAAATGATCGGGAAGGCGGCGAAATCGGTTACGCCGCCGAGTCAGTACCTAACGGAGAGCGATCGCGCGCGGATGTGCAGTGCCGACTAGTGTGTGTTTGGTATAGCCGACAACCGACCCGAGGAGCTGAAGAGACCTCCTTCAGGAGTGACACGCATCGTCTTGGGGTTGAGACGAGGGCGCACTTCCAGGAGCAGCGACTACAGGGCGAGATCGACAGTGAGAGAAAGATAAATATATTAATCGCGAGTGTGGAGACATATGCACGGTGGTGCGCGCGGCTTTACATCTCCGTCGTTTATTCGAGCGCGGAGAGTGTGTGAGAGAAACAGAGAATAGAGTAGGGTATAAGAGTGACAGAGAGAGGAGATATAGAGAAGCTGCAGGTGTGTTGTGTGAGTGACCGCGCACGTTTTAAACTATCGCGTCCGAGAGTGTTGCTATAATAAGCGCGTGAAATTAAATATGAATCTTGTTGTGATTATTTATTGTCCACCATTTATCCTATTCCCGACGTAGGTGTAGGCTGTAACGCGGAATTCCCTCTGGGATCGAAAAAAACAGTGTAAAGGGAAAATACCGTGTTATATGTCTTATAATAAAAATAAAAATCATTTTTTCGGTATGGCAGATCTTTTTACTTTGAAGAAGACTGCAGTTAACCGCAAATATTGAGTAATTCGAACCTCGCGTCTGGGAGAACGGTTGTACCGCCACATAAGCGACATTTTTTAAAATAATAGTTTACCCAATCATTTCCTTGTGTACAGTGTACGTTACACTTTTTCTTGACCGACTATCGGTCGACGATAGTAACGACGCGAGAAAGTTGATTTCCGTCGTCCCGTTAATTCAACAAAAACGAAATTTTAAGTGCATAATAAAAATAATACAAGTGAATCCGTAACGAGGATTTTCCGTTTGTAAATTGCAATTAACACTGTGTATCGATAAAAAACTAAAATTAATTGATAGATAAAAAGTCAAAAGAGTGAAAGACTTATAGTGAAGTTACACTGAGAGATCAAGGAATATTTCAGACAATCGACGTTCCTCGACTTTTAAAATCCGATGATTTGAATGAATATTTCTTTGCAGTCATGTACAACTAACAGTTAAACTTTTATTTATTTTTAAATTTATCTAAAATCTTAATAGTTAAGAACTAAGCGTTAAGACCTAAAAAATATATATTATTTTATTATAAGTCAACTCCTAATAACAAATGCACCATTCCTTCTTTCACAAATATTTCTTCCTCTTAGCGTAGATTTAAATAAAAAGAAAGTTTGAGATCAAGCGTTCGAACGTAATTTGCAGAAGAATACGCCGTGAAAATATGCGTTCGGACGTCCCTGCGGAGGAGTGTGTCGACGGGTTCGGAGGTCTCGCGCAAAAGTATACAGACCAAAGTGAGGACGAGGAATATTGGGGACGGGTAAAACGTTACGGCGATGCACGTAGAACGTATGTATAATATAATAGGCGGGGGTACGTAACAGGCGTGAAATCCGGTCTTTGGAGCCCAGGACTTCAGCTCGAGGCAGAGGGCGTCTTGGGCGGCTGGAAAGGGCTCCACTTGAGGCACTCCGGATCGATTTCCTTGTAGACGACGCCCCGACGCTTCACCCGCTCCTTGTAGTCGTCGATCACGTCCTACGGTCATTTTTTTATTCCATGTTACGGTTTGTTTTATTGTTATTAGTCGTGCCTTTTCTTTTTCATTTTTTTTGTATAATTCTTAGCTACTTTTTTCTCACCGATTCAATACGACACTATCAGGACGGGGGTTTATTTTTAAATGTACGTTATGTACACTCTAAACCCTAAAGTGTAAAAACTGAACCTAAAAAGTATAAAAATGTCAATTTACCATTTTCGAAAAGATTAAATTTATAGAATTCCTCTTTTGAAGAGAGTAAATAACGAAAATTACACTTTGATTAGTGTAAAATGCTATATTTCTATTTTTCTAAAGTGTAAAAAGCGAAAATTCCACTATAAGAAAAGTATAAATTGCGATTTTTACTCCTTTGAAAAGTATAATTTTTCAGACGTTGTCTTGAAAAGAGCAAATAATGGATTTTATACTTTAGGTAAAGTTTAAAACGATAAATTTACACTTTTGAAAAGTTGAAATTGCGATTTTTCCTCTTTTGTAAAGTATAATTTTTTGGACCTTCATTTTCAAAGAGTAAATAGTGGATTCTATACTTTCCGTAAAGTTGAAAATGCTAAATTTACACTTTTAATAAGTATAAATTTAGCATTTTCAGTTTTACGGGAAGTGTAGAATCCACTATTTACTCTTTGAAAATGAAGTTCCAAAAAATTATACTTTACAAAAGAGGAAAAATCGCAATTTCAACTTTTCAAAAGTGTAAATTTATCGTTTTAAACTTTACCTAAAGTATAAAATCCATTATTTGCTCTTTTCAAGACAACGTCTGAAAAATTATACTTTTCAAAGGAGTAAAAATCGCAATTTATACTTTTCTTATAGTGGAATTTTCGCTTTTTACACTTTAGAAAAATAGAAATATAGCATTTTACACTAATCAAAGTGTAATTTTCGTTATTTATTCTCTTCAAAAGAGGAATTCTATAAATTTAATCTTTTCGAAAATGGTAAATTGACATTTTTATACTTTTTAGGTTCAGTTTTTACACTTTAGGGTTTAGAGTGTATTATAGCTAAATTAAGTCGTTTTTATTATTATGCAGTTTCAACAGTAACGATTGAAAATTCGATCTGTTTTCGATGGACGGTATTGCGTACGCAATATATGAACGTAAAGGAAAAAATACAAAGAAGTGCGTAAACATTTATTTTGTTTAATATAATTTGTTATATATAATACTGCGTTGTTAGTAAAAATATTTATTATACGGTAGTAAAACTACCCAGAATTATCGAAGCATTAAAAATGTTTTAAACTTGTTTTCGTATAAGAAGGTATAGATTCCGTCTCTATGCAATAGTTTAATAAAAATCACGTAAACTGACGATTTTATGAAGTTGCACATGGCCTACAAAAGATTAGGACACATCAACGCTTCTTGAGCAAGTAAATTCGCTACTACTTTTAAAATTAAGTTCAGAAAAATTAAGATATTTCTATAAGTGCTTGACGAAAAGGTTAAAATTTTAAGTTAAACCATTTGGTCACTTAGTAAGAAATCAGTATATACTTTTTAATAATTGATCTCACCTACGAAATGACTAATAAATATTTTCGATTTACATTAGAGGAAATTTAAAAATATATGTTCGTACTAGTTGAACGTCACATTGCTAAATTATAACATTTGTTGTTACTTTGCACACGAAGAAGAGTAGGTGATTAAATATTATATCGATCATAGACTTTAGTAACGAAATGCCACCAATTAAAATAATGCCTAAAAAATATAGTAAAATTTGCAAGGAAAAATATAAATTTTACTAGAATTATCAAACCATTTATCATGAACTATCTCATTTTTTGTAAATTAATATTTTGTATTTGGTCACTTTGTGATTTCGTTAACCGTTAAACTGCCGGAAAATCAATATTTTGACGCACCCCCTGATCGACACTTTGTGCATGATCAATCGTTGATATAAGATACCTTATATACCAGTTTTCTGAGGGCGATATGCTCTTTCAAATCCCAGCAGTCTAAAGGTTAATAAAGACCTCGTCAGCTTAGATGAAAAGGATGTCAAATTCAGAAATATTTTTAAGAAAGTCCCAAAAAATAATAATTTTCAATAATAATGTAGTAATTAAAAAGATTAAGACGTTGTCATACTTAAAAAGAATTGATGAATTAGCATCTTCTTAAATTATTTCTGAATCGGCACCCTCTTGCACTAACCTGACGATATAGTAATTTTAATAAAAACACCTTTTTTCTTCTATAGGACATAAGCCTTGTATATGATTAATCTTATTAATAATATATAATTGAATATTTCGAATGGATTATACCGAAAACCGTAGAATTAAACTTCACGGCAAAATGTATCGCCTGACGCGCGTCAAAACTCAATTAATTCTTCAAAATATTGAATACACCAAGTAATTTGCAAATGTGACGTTAATCGAAGGATATTTATCACGGGTGAATGTAGAGAGAGAGAGAGAGAGAGAGAGAGAGAGAGAGAGAGAGAGAGAGAGAGAGAGTATATATGTATCGTTAAACCATGAAATGTAAATTAGCGTACGGATTATAAATTATAAATAAAGATAAATGTAAAACTCGGGCGTAAAGGTTAGCAGAAGATTAATGACGTAAGTACATACCTGCTTCTTAAGTATGATATGTTTGCCCTTCCAGTACTTCATCATTCCTAAGGCTTGCAGCGTACTCACTATGTCGGAAGAATCGATAGCCATTTCCTTGCTTATGTCTGTTGTTAACAATATAAACATACGTTCGACATTAAATTCGAGTTCGTGATACGTCGAACTCACCTTACACGCTATACACACCACCGAATTATATATTGTTTGTGATTTAATTATTTCTCAATAACCAGAAAGTTTACGTTATTTCGATTTTCCGGTTACACTACATATTTCGGCAAATAATTAGCAATAACTATATATTTCACTGCGATTAACAATTAGGAAGTTGGATACGCTATGGATTTAATGTTAACCCTAGAGTCACCACTTTTTTAGATATATCGATAATGTAATTGTATGTATGTATATTCATTTATAAATGAGATTTAACATGTAAATTTTTGAAAATTTTTTGTGATTATTTAAATTAGCATAGCTTTTTACAGATTTACGGGACAATTACAAGCTACAGACTATTAGAAAGGTATTGGTTTTATATGGCCGTTCGAATGAAAAATTCAATTATGGACCCTGGTAGAAAATTGAGCCTATTATTAGAGTGGTCATGCGTTATTGACCTTGAGATTAGGAATTCTAACCCAGAAGGATAAATTTCAAAGAAAATCAGCCATCAATGTTACATGTAATGTTATTTATCGTAAAAGTTGATAGATTTTGAGATGAACAGCTGTGAAGACAGCATCTGTTGAAAACAACGTGTAAAAACTCACTTATTGGGGGTTAGAATACATTATTTTCAGCAACTAAAAATTCTTTTGTTTTCTGTAAAATACACTTCCAATTTGTACCTAAAATTTGGAGTATTTTAAAATTTTATCCATACGTATATATGGATATAAAGACCATTTACTTAATTAAATAATCAGCTGCTAATTATATTAAATTTATCAAGATTAAGTTTGAAAAAACTTGTAATTATCTACCCTCTGTAGATGACTAATGATGATATATAATAATAATAATAATAATAATAATAATAATGATAATAATAGTAATATTTCTATATTTACAATATACAGGTAATAATACCACAAGATCACATCAGAAGTACAGTGTACCATAAAGTAAAAAATAAGTCAATCAAACCAACAAACATATTAATGAAATACTATAATAAACAAGTAATAGAGAAATTGAAAACTTAATAAATAAAATAATTAATTAAACTAATGGAATAAATAAATAAACAAAATATTGCAGTATTTAAAGCTACAACTAAATAAAAACCCGCTGCCAATTAATTGCATCATCATTCAATTTAAAAAAATATCATCAACTGGCATAAAAAATCTTAGATGACATCAATTAAAAATATAAAAAATTACCTTTTTTACTTTTCATTAAATATTTAAAAACATTTTCTTCCAAAAATACTATATAGTTATTATAATGAACACATAATTAGCAATGAATGCACAGCGGTTTCTATTTATAATAAGAAAATTCTGTTTAATCAGATTGAATTTTTCGCAACTGACATAAAAACGTTTGCTGATATCAATTAATAATATATAAAATTATCTTTTTGCTTTTCTTTGGATTTTCTAAAAACATTTTCTTCAAGAATATGGTTAATTCCACATTAGACTACTTTATAAGTAAACAAAATTTAATAAAAATTATATTTTGATTATAATTTTTTCTCAAAAACATTAATAATTTTGGTAATAATAGATATTTGAGCTGAAAAACAATAGGGATCAGAATTACCAAAAAAACTATTATTTCCCAAAATTTCAAGTCAATTGAATGGTTTTTATTCTCGAAAACGTTCGATATTTAAACCCCAATTTGTTCACATTTTAATTTTTTAAAACAAATTAGTCGATACAATTACTTGAAATTTTTACAGTATATAACCATTAGAAGGTTCTTGCATCATAAATTTTTTCAGCACACTTAAGTGATTAAGTTCCAAGATAATATGGATATTAAGACCATTTACATAATTAAATAATCAGCTGCTAATTATATTAAATTAGTCGATACAATTACTTGAAATTTTTACAGTACATAACCATTAGAAGGTTCTTGCATCATAAATTTTTTCAGCACACTTAAGTGATTAAGTTCCAAGATATAAAATATTAAAATAAAATCATTTTTTTAAATAACAAAAAAACTAATAGAGACAGTTAGTCAATCCAAAATCGAGCGGAGAGAGTTTTTTATTTTCTATGAAGTACATTTAGTCCAAATAAAAAATATTAATAATATTATCAAGATTTTTGAAAAATTAATTTTTCAATAATAGAAAGTTGTCTTTAAAACAAAAACTATTTGGGGGATAAATAATCAAAACCTTTTCCGGAATTTGGAAAATAAAAAGCGATCTATATACGGAAGCTGGGCGATATTGATCGAGTAGTTTCGAAAATACGTCGGTATACGTACATACACACACAAACTTTTTTTTAGCGAGTCGAAAAATTTTACTATTACAAAGCTTCCACTATGGAGAAGTAATAATACAAATTTAATGGCACTCTCAAAAGAAGCTGTAATGACGGTAAATATTTAATGAATGCCGGTATAGAGATCCGTAAATGAGAACCTGAATTTGGAATGACATGCTTCCAAACTCAGTGTGAATCTGAGGAATCGAGGATCGTCTTGGACGAAACACATTTCAGTCAATTGAAGCGCGATGAACTTCGAAATTAATAATTCTGTACATTGCAACCGCAGTGAAATATAGTCGCGTATCTCGGGACCGCCGATAAAATGGCAAATGTAATTATCGTTAAATTTGGATTTGAATTTGATTTGGAAATGATGACACTAGCTCAATATACGTGTGAAAGTGTATATTATAGATTTGATGTCTGTACGTATAAGGTACATACGTATATATGTACACGTATATATTCGTGCTTACCTTTCACCGAAATTTCCTTGCCGCCGAAGTTGCAGAGGTACTGCAGCAGCACGTCCTTCCAGTAACTTCGATAGGAGATTAGCCCGAGGTCCGACAGCGGCTTTTCCGGCGAGCCTATTTTATTCTCGACCCTCGTAAGTAAGTAGCCTGTAAAAGTAGATTACGGATCAAGGTTTCTGTACATCCTTCCGAATACGTGTACGATGCACGTGTATTATATATGTAGATGTAAACACACGCGTATAAGGTGTACTTGCTCGAGTGTACACACACGCACACATGCGCGAGGGAACCCGAGATTAGTATATGCGCTTAAAGTTACTTACACCCGGTGATTCCTTCTTTTTATTAAAATATTCTCGAGAAAGGGTCCGTCGATAAGATGTACGGATTTGAGCTATAGTTGCAAAATTAAATCGGAGACTATGTGCGATTATTATTAAAAGGAATGTAACAAACGATTTTGGCGATTGCATATATCATACGTGTCTCCAAAGTATCAGATCGAGTGCAAGTTTTAATTAATTAAGCGGTTTAGTTCTTTTCGTTATATAAATATACGAATAATCGTATTTTGTACACTACGGGCAATAGAAAGCTTTTACGTATATATATATAGCTAAGTATAAACATTCAATTTTAGAATGTGCCTTAACAAGGAAATTTTATATACACTGAGAGAAAAAAAAGGTTAATTTTACTATAAAATTACCAGAAAATATAGTGCAATAACTATACTGCAATATTTTATGGTAAAACTATTTCTGAAAATTGTAAGTACCATTTACAAAAAAGAAATTGTAATTTAACTATATATTTAAAAATATTTATTTATTAAAAGTTACTATATTATATTTTTATAAAACACTACTATAAATTATAATAGAAATTAATAGAAAAATAATATTACAAATGCATCATAATTTTTAGTTTTACTATAATTTATAATAAGTTAGACTTTAAGATACGGTTGTGCGAAATGAAAAGATAGTTAAAATTTTGTTTTTAAAAATTTATTTTTTTTTTATAAAACAAGTTATACATATGCGCTATTTCACGTCAAGTGGTACGATGAAAATTTTAAATCGCTCCAAAATTTGAAAACAGGCTAGAAATATCTTCCAGAAGATAGAAAAAAATTTTTAGGTGTTAAAAATAATTTGCCTAAGAGTTATTCCACCATGAAAAATGGAAATTTTTCAATTTTTTGGAAAAATTTCTATTTTTAAAGCCATTTATCTCAAAATCTATTGATTTTTTTGAAAAAACATTACAAACAACTTTTGTTCAAAATAATCTTTAGAACTTATTTACCTGGGTTACAATTCTTAATTTTAAAATCTTGAAGAGATAGAACGCCCGGAAATATTGAATATCAAAAAAAGGCGACCACGCCACAATCGATTTTGATCTAACACCGCTCAAAAGATCACATTTTTCGAGAGCTGTCGAATGGCGGTGGTTAGATTATTGGCCAAGACCGCTGCTGTAAGTTATACCCCATAAACCTCATAAAATCACTAATTTTCATGTATTTTAGGGCATAACTTACACCAGCGGTCTTGGCCAATAATCTAACCACCGCCATTCGAAAGCTCTCGAAAAATGTGATCTTTTGAGCGGTGTTAGATCAAAATCGATTGTGGCGTGGTCGCCTTTTTTTGATATTCAATATTTCCGGGCGTTCTATCTCTTCGAGATTTTAAAATTAAGAATTGTAACCCAGGTAGATAAGTTCTAAAGATTATTTTGAACAAAAGTTGTTTGTAATGTTTTTTCAAAAAAATCAATAGATTTTGAGATAAATGGCTTTAAAAATAGAAATTTTTCTAAAAAATTGAAAAATTTCCATTTTTTATGGTGGAATAACTCTCAGGCAAATTATTTTTAACACTTAAAAATTTTTTTCTATCTTCTGAAAGATATTTCCAGCCTGTTTTCAAATTTTGGAGCGATTTAAAATTTTCATCGTACCACTTGACGTGAAATAGCACATATAAGTTTATAAAATGTACATAGTTTTATTTTTACACATATACATATAATACTCTTTACATATTAAATTACATATTAAATATTCTATTAGATTCCTCACATATTTGATAATAAATTTTATGATTGAAAACATTATTGTTATACCAGAAATCGCTTAAATACATTTGATTTTTTATTGGGATAATTCCCACTCAGTAAGGAAGTCCTCTACACTTTGCTGTACGTCCATGTCCTTCGACGACAAACACTACACTGACGAACTTATTTCGAAATATGTATAAAGGAATTCAGATATTGTATACATGGGTAATAATATTTATAGAAATAGTACCTATATTTACCATTGAATCCGTAAATTCTCTTTTAATATATAGTTCATTGTACCACATATTAATTAGTATCAATAAAATTTTTTATTTAAACATACTTTAAAAACATAGTATATTTAACAATATTGCATTGTGTAATAATGATACTGCAATAATATATTGTAAAAGTAACAAAATTTTAATTGTAAATATTTTTAAGAAATTAGGGTTGCATTAAGTATTTCTAAATAGTAAATTTAACTAAGCGAATTATAGTAAAAAATACAGTCGAATATCAATAAATTAACTGGACCCATTGTTCAAAAAAAGTTAGTTGATTTAAGTATACGTTTATAAATAATTCAGCTATAGTATAGTGAAATCAATAAAATAATCAGGTTGTATTACTTATATTGTACTTTACTAAATTTTTTAGTAAATATTGCTATGCAGTTTTTTCTCAGGGTAATACATAGGATTGATTAATAATTAATAAAAAAAACTAAAAGAGTATGTGGAAAAATAAGAGTAGAGGCGTTTTCGTGTATCCATAATGTAACAGTGTGTTGAATTTAAGAGTAAAACATTATTGCGACGTGTATCCTGTTGAGGATAGGTTAACACTATTGATACTAAATTTTTCTCGAAAACGCATTATTTTAGTTTAGATTTCAGCACAAATCTATACGATGACTTATCCTTTCTTATTTTTCCACATACTATTTTATTTACAGATTTATTACCATAATTATCGCGTTTATCGGTAACATAGATATGATAAATATTGACTATAGCACCCCGTTAACAAAATTTAAACGATATAGATACTCATTCACAGCAAATGCTTTACTAATCATTAATTCTAAGTTACATTTTCGAGTTGTTCCCGAACTCGAAAAAGCATCGATAAAAAAAGAAATCTCAAAATTGGATAGGTATATATCGAGGGGACTCCATATAATCCGAGACGAGGTCCATCAAATACGAAAAAACGCGAGGTCGCACCGAAGGGGCCTTGGTCGAACGATCGTTCCTGCTCGTTTGCGCCTTTTTTCGTTGAGCGCGCCGCTATACCATTTTCTTATGGTTTCTCGATCTCTACCGCGCTAATGGTTTATCAAGCTTTATAGCAGCACGTATTGCTTTTTTCTACGTCTCTATTCAATAGTAAACTATTTTTAAGTGAAAAATGGTATACACGCGTAAATCCGTCTGTTAGTAAATTAATATTTTAGAAATGCGCGTAACGGCGTAACGGCGGGGATCTAATAGTCGGGGGATTGCGAATCGAGTGCCCTCCAAAAAAGGAAAACGGAAGTACAGAGGAGCTTGCGCGTACGCGTACACCCACGTATATATGCTCGGGTGCGGCGACGAAGAGAAGGAGGAGTAGCAGGAGAAGGAGGAGAGGAAAAAGGAGGAGGAGGAGGTAGGTGAGCATAGATGACGCAATAATGCAGTAACGCGATCACTCGTCTCGGAGAGTCGGTCAAGAATCGGTCCGTGGGTAGGCGTTCGGGAGGAGTTGTCCGCAGCGAGTCTCTAGCCCTCGAGACTCGGGCGACCGGGGAAGGGAGTGCAGCAACCCCTGACCGATCCGGGCCCGCCAGCCGACGGGTTCAACGACCTCGCTCTCTCTCTCTCTCTCTCTCTCTCTCTCTCTCTCTCTCTCCTCCCTCGCGCACAGGGAGGAAGAGAAGAAGAGGGAGAGAGGGAGAGGGCCGCCTTCCGTCGGCTGTGCTTGCCTGCACTCGGGCTAGACGGAGGGAGGGTATAGGCCGGCTTCGAGAGGGAGGGACGCCCGCCGCTCCACAGCTAAATTAAACGACCCGAAAAAAAATCGATGCCTATTAAACGGATGCTGCTACTGCTTTCCCTCTATCCCTCTATCCCTTCCTCTTTCTCTCTCTCTCTCTCTCTCTCTCTCTCTCTCTCTCTCTCTCTCTCTCTCTCTCTCTCTCTATTCAACCTCGCGGTTTTTATTATATTTACTTCCTCTCTCAGTCTCAGTCTCTCTCTCTCGCTCTCTCTCTCGCGTGTGTCAGCCTAATGGAAATCGGGGCTATGAGGATGCGCAAAATCTTTTCATCCGGGATTGATTTTGAGTTAATCCGGTATAGAACAATTTAATCCGATTTTTTTTTTCAATACCGGCCGTATCATTCGATACGATTTTTTCTTCCTAACGTTTCTCTACGCATTGTTGTTATAGATTTCGCATCACTTTTTTCATACATCGTCACGCGTTTGAGTTATGTTTAATTTCCTCTTCTTTTTTTTTAATCGTTAAACTACTCCCTTGAACCGTATTTCTCTTAATTTGCAAATTAAACAAATTTTACGATTAAATGATATAGTAGACTTTTGCCGTTTTCCATCATATCCGACAATAATAATACAATAATGAACGTATTTATTATCAAGTGCATATATATACATGAACATGTATCTCTCGATGAGTTTCAATGGCACAAATTTAATTTTTCCATTGTGTAATTTACCTCCAGTTTTACCTGTGTACATATATAAATGAATAAATAACATCGATTTCCTGGGTAACCCATTAAATTTCGCGTGGCAGCGTGTATACATATGAATGCGAAGAATGATTAAATTTAAAATATAAAATATTAAAGAGATGGATCGCGAATTCACGAGTTATATACGAGAGATGTACTCCTGTATATATCTTATACGTGTATATTAATACGCTTAACCGTTTTTATAAGTGCTTGCCTGCACTCGGGCTAGACGGAGGGAGGGTATAGGCCGGCTTCGAGAGGGAGGGACGCCCGCCGCTCCACAGCTAAATTAAACGACCCGAAAAAAAATCGATGCCTATTAAACGGATGCTGCTACTGCTTTCCCTCTATCCCTCTATCCCTTCCTCTTTCTCTCTCTCTCTCTCTCTATTCAACCTCGCGGTTTTTATTATATTTACTTCCTCTCTCAGTCTCAGTCTCTCTCTCTCTCCTCTCTCTCTCTCTCTATTCAACCTCGCGGTTTTTATTATATTTACTTCCTCTCTCAGTCTCAGTCTCTCTCTCTCTCCTCCCTCGCGCACAGGGAGGAAGAGAAGAAGAGGGAGAGAGGGAGAGGGCCGCCTTCCGTCGGCTGTGCTTGCCTGCACTCGGGCTAGACGGAGGGAGGGTATAGGCCGGCTTCGAGAGGGAGGGACGCCCGCCGCTCCACAGCTAAATTAAACGACCCGAAAAAAAATCGATGCCTATTAAACGGATGCTGCTACTGCTTTCCCTCTATCCCTCTATCCCTTCCTCTTTCTCTCTCTCTCTCTATTCAACCTCGCGGTTTTTATTATATTTACTTCCTCTCTCAGTCTCAGTCTCTCTCTCTCTCCTCCCTCGCGCACAGGGAGGAAGAGAAGAAGAGGGAGAGAGGGAGAGGGCCGCCTTCCGTCGGCTGTGCTTGCCTGCACTCGGGCTAGACGGAGGGAGGGTATAGGCCGGCTTCGAGAGGGAGGGACGCCCGCCGCTCCACAGCTAAATTAAACGACCCGAAAAAAAATCGATGCCTATTAAACGGATGCTGCTACTGCTTTCCCTCTATCCCTCTATCCCTTCCTCTTTCTCTCTCTCTCTCTATTCAACCTCGCGGTTTTTATTATATTTACTTCCTCTCTCAGTCTCAGTCTCTCTCTCTCTCCTCCCTCGCGCACAGGGAGGAAGAGAAGAAGAGGGAGAGAGGGAGAGGGCCGCCTTCCGTCGGCTGTGCTTGCCTGCACTCGGGCTAGACGGAGGGAGGGTATAGGCCGGCTTCGAGAGGGAGGGACGCCCGCCGCTCCACAGCTAAATTAAACGACCCGAAAAAAAATCGATGCCTATTAAACGGATGCTGCTACTGCTTTCCCTCTATCCCTCTATCCCTTCCTCTTTCTCTCTCTCTCTCTATTCAACCTCGCGGTTTTTATTATATTTACTTCCTCTCTCAGTCTCAGTCTCTCTCTCTCTCCTCCCTCGCGCACAGGGAGGAAGAGAAGAAGAGGGAGAGAGGGAGAGGGCCGCCTTCCGTCGGCTGTGCTTGCCTGCACTCGGGCTAGACGGAGGGAGGGTATAGGCCGGCTTCGAGAGGGAGGGACGCCCGCCGCTCCACAGCTAAATTAAACGACCCGAAAAAAAATCGATGCCTATTAAACGGATGCTGCTACTGCTTTCCCTCTATCCCTCTATCCCTTCCTCTTTCTCTCTCTCTCTCTCCTCCCTCGCGCACAGGGAGGAAGAGAAGAAGAGGGAGAGAGGGAGAGGGCCGCCTTCCGTCGGCTGTGCTTGCCTGCACTCGGGCTAGACGGAGGGAGGGTATAGGCCGGCTTCGAGAGGGAGGGACGCCCGCCGCTCCACAGCTAAATTAAACGACCCGAAAAAAAATCGATGCCTATTAAACGGATGCTGCTACTGCTTTCCCTCTATCCCTCTATCCCTTCCTCTTTCTCTCTCTCTCTCCTCCCTCGCGCACAGGGAGGAAGAGAAGAAGAGGGAGAGAGGGAGAGGGCCGCCTTCCGTCGGCTGTGCTTGCCTGCACTCGGGCTAGACGGAGGGAGGGTATAGGCCGGCTTCGAGAGGGAGGGACGCCCGCCGCTCCACAGCTAAATTAAACGACCCGAAAAAAAATCGATGCCTATTAAACGGATGCTGCTACTGCTTTCCCTCTATCCCTCTATCCCTTCCTCTTTCTCTCTCTCTCTCTCTATTCAACCTCGCGGTTTTTATTATATTTACTTCCTCTCTCAGTCTCAGTCTCTCTCTCTCTCCTCTCTCTCTCTCTCCTCTCTCTCTCTCTCCTCCCTCGCGCACAGGGAGGAAGAGAAGAAGAGGGAGAGAGGGAGAGGGCCGCCTTCCGTCGGCTGTGCTTGCCTGCACTCGGGCTAGACGGAGGGAGGGTATAGGCCGGCTTCGAGAGGGAGGGACGCCCGCCGCTCCACAGCTAAATTAAACGACCCGAAAAAAAATCGATGCCTATTAAACGGATGCTGCTACTGCTTTCCCTCTATCCCTCTATCCCTTCCTCTTTCTCTCTCTCTCTCTCTCTCTCTATTCAACCTCGCGGTTTTTATTATATTTACTTCCTCTCTCAGTCTCAGTCTCTCTCTCTCTCCTCCCTCGCGCACAGGGAGGAAGAGAAGAAGAGGGAGAGAGGGAGAGGGCCGCCTTCCGTCGGCTGTGCTTGCCTGCACTCGGGCTAGACGGAGGGAGGGTATAGGCCGGCTTCGAGAGGGAGGGACGCCCGCCGCTCCACAGCTAAATTAAACGACCCGAAAAAAAATCGATGCCTATTAAACGGATGCTGCTACTGCTTTCCCTCTATCCCTCTATCCCTTCCTCTTTCTCTCTCTCTCTCTCCTCCCTCGCGCACAGGGAGGAAGAGAAGAAGAGGGAGAGAGGGAGAGGGCCGCCTTCCGTCGGCTGTGCTTGCCTGCACTCGGGCTAGACGGAGGGAGGGTATAGGCCGGCTTCGAGAGGGAGGGACGCCCGCCGCTCCACAGCTAAATTAAACGACCCGAAAAAAAATCGATGCCTATTAAACGGATGCTGCTACTGCTTTCCCTCTATCCCTCTATCCCTTCCTCTTTCTCTCTCTCTCTCTCCTCCCTCGCGCACAGGGAGGAAGAGAAGAAGAGGGAGAGAGGGAGAGGGCCGCCTTCCGTCGGCTGTGCTTGCCTGCACTCGGGCTAGACGGAGGGAGGGTATAGGCCGGCTTCGAGAGGGAGGGACGCCCGCCGCTCCACAGCTAAATTAAACGACCCGAAAAAAAATCGATGCCTATTAAACGGATGCTGCTACTGCTTTCCCTCTATCCCTCTATCCCTTCCTCTTTCTCTCTCTCTCTCTCCTCTCTCTCTCTCTCCTCTCTCTCTCTCTCCTCCCTCGAACCCGAGAAAATCCCTACCGCTTTTGTTAAGAAACAACTACAGTAATTGTGTGTTTTAAATCTAGCGGTTATATACGTCGAATCGATTGTTCGTCATTGAACACCCAGGGAAAAATGTTTTATTAAAAATTACTACAGTTTTGAGTAAAGATGGGTCAAAGAACTTTGTATAATCAGCTGGCACGACAAATCCCTAACGATAATTTAAGGGGACAAGCCTGGGTTAAAATTGAAAAATAATTATTCAATATTAACAATTAATCATTTTTTTCATAACAATTGAAAACATTTCTTAATTTTTTAAATAAAGTATATTATTATTAACTTGTATTTAAAGTTTTTTAGTTGATTTATGTGTAACATAACTATTTTAATTAATTATGAGACTCGGTAATCTGAATTTTTTCAGTAACTTTTAGATATGATTATTCCACTCGGAAAAAAACATTAGTAAAAATTAGTTAACCTTAAGTAAAATTTACTGAATTGCTCAGTCTGGTATACTGTAGTAAATATTACTTGATCATTTGGGTAAAAATTACTTAACTACTTCGGTAAAATTTACTTAAGCACCTAACCTATATTGTTTAAAATAATATTTTGAACTTACCTTTAAATATATCGATAAGAAATTCATTCATAATTTAACATACTATAATTAATAATTGTATTAAGGGAAGTGTTAAATTATTTCACTGCTGTATATACTGCTGATGTTTACGTGCCTTCTATATTATAAACATGTACGCATGTACGTACACGAATATACTTATATATTGGTGGCAAATCGTTGATTGAGAAATATATTTTTGGTTAGTCAATTATTTTGTTTTTAAATTTCTAAGTGTTAGTGTTATTTAAATTTAGATAATACTTAAGTAAATGTGACTGATTTTCATATTCCATAAATTTTACTAAAGCTACTTAAGTAAATTTAACTGAACCACTTAGGTAATTTTTACTTAACTCTCGGAAAAAAAATTACTGGAGTGACTTAAGTAATTTTTACTTGAGGTTTTTTTTTCACTTAAATGGAAGAGACTGTGTTAACACTAATAACCAAATTATTCAAGAAAATTGAAAATTGTGTCTAAATCAGCTATATAATTTTTTTGAATAAACATTTACTTTTTTTTGCAATTGCAGTAAGTTTATTATGAAAAAAAATCAGAGTACAGAGTCTTATAATTAATTAAAATATCCAATAAATTTTAAATAAAAGTTAATATTAACAAAATTTCTTTAAACAAAGAAGCAATTTTTCAATTTTTACGAAAAAAGAATATTATTTGTTAATATTGAATAGTTTTTTTTGCTAATTACATCCCAGACTTGTGCCCTAAAAAAAGTCGAAAAATAAACAATGAAATAAGAAAGAAGACGTCGTCGAGAATTCTGAGGGTGGATAGACGCGGGGTAGACAAAAGGATATCATCCAGCCATAGTAGGAAGGAGTATATATTTTTCAAAAACTGACGATCAAAATCACAAAGTTTTCCACGGAGGAGCAATTTAGTCAAAAGGACCACCTGCGGAGAAAGAGGGGAGGAGATTTGGGAAAGGAGCCGGAAGGCATGCGGTGGCTGCATCCGAACGACGAGGGACAGTTTTCAGGCAATTACTTCAGCAACGCTGGGCACGTTCATTACAGATCAGTACGGTCTTCGATTTCGTCTGGTCTACTATACCTAAGCCTGGGGAGACTCGACGATGTTCATAACTTTCGCCTAGACTTGCTACTTCTCCTTCTCCTTCTCCTTCTCTGTCTACGTCTCCTTCTGCTTCTGCTCCTTATTATTATTATTATTATTGTATACACGAAAATCTCTTTGACTGTCTAGCAGTATTCCTGGAATCCCTGCTCGCTATTGGACGTTTTCCCGGTCTCGACTCTACAAGCCAAGTATGCACGAAATCTCGGTTTTAGATAACTTATCCTCGCGAGTTTTTCACCCTCCCTCCCACCCTTTTCCTCTTGTAACTCCGGCATTCGGAAATATACGATCTTTACGTTTATGATTTTCGATCTTCTGGGTAAACGCGAGAAACGCGATAATCATCGTCAGCGTCGAGATCGTTAGAAAGAAGCTCACAATATAGGCACATATATAGGTGTTAAATAAATGAAAATGCGGACATCGGCTTGTCTGACTAAACGCGTCTATTTTCTACTTGGAGGTCGTTTGGTCTAAAGTAGTTTAGGTACGCGTATCCCGCTCCCTCGAGTTCCTCATAATACTTTTGTTCGGTCTAACGCGCCAACAACCGGATACAAATGCGAAATACCGAGGGAAAGGTTGATCACGCTACCCGGAATACGATTGGAAAAAAAGAAATGAGAATAGGAGTGGAGCGGAGTGAGGGGCGGAGGGGGAGGGGATCGCGTGCAGACGGTTCGAGGTAGCGAAAGGATGAGGAGCTAGAGGACGGGAGTGAGTGTATGTGTGTGTGGATGGGTGTACATATATATATATAGAGGCGATGCAGCCCGAAAAGGGATTGGGATTTTGTCGCGAAAGAGGGAGCGATAGTGAAGGAAAGGAGGACACGCAACGCGCAAGCCCGGCCCTTTTCCCGTAGCGCGCGCACCCGCGGAAAAGGGACGCGGGTCTTCCCGGTGGGGTGCGGTGCGGTACGGTGCGGTACTGGTGTAACCCTGCCAACCCTTCGGGCCGAGGTCACGGGAGGTCACGGGATCGCTATCCCTATATATATATCTATATATATCTATATATATCTATATATATATATATATATATATACGGCGTGTACGCGCCCGCTTGCCCGCTCTCGGATCGATGCGGCGAGACGCCGGGCGTCGCACTTTCCGCTAACTACTCCCTCCCCCCCCCCCCGCCTCTCGCACCGGCCCGCCTCGTTCTCTCCGAGAAATTCCCTCTCTCCTCCCTCGAACCCGAGAAAATCCCTACCGCGCGCGGAGGAGGATGGGGGCGGATTCAAACGAGCTTGCCTGCCTGCCTGCCTGCTTGCCTGCGGCTTCCTTCCCATCAATGAAAATGACGTCACCGCGCCCCGGAAAAAGCGCGTATACGTTTTAATTATCACGAGGGGACCGGCCTATTTTGCGAGCCCGTCCCCCCTATACACCTCGCGACCTCGGAACGTATTTTTCCTTCGCACTTTTCTTTGCGGACGTACTCGACGCTCGGGTGTGTTCCCGGAGGGTGTACCGAACCTCCGGTGGTTGGGGGGGCGCGACCACTGTCTCGTTGCACAGGTTATTTACTTTTCTCCGGGGATTCTTAACCTACTTATGCTTTTCAATGCGGTTCTTATACGACACTTTATGCCTCGCCCTTATCCTATATATATATACATATATATACCCGCGAGCTTTCTTTCGCTCTTTTCTACCGGACGGTCTTACAATTAGTCTCTTCGATCCGAATGTTCACTAGAATATATCCAATTATTCTATTTTGCCGTACTATAACTTCAAAAGTATAAATATATTGCGATCGAAGAAAATAGCTTCGGAAACGCGATAAAAATTGGAATTACTACAAATGACGTCGAGCCTGTTCGCGTTTATATATATGTATATGAACGATCATTATTATATATTAGTCTTATTTGATTTAATATATTTAATACATTTATACTGTACATGTTAACAAGACGGAATCGAGATAATAATCTTGATCAATTGTAATGGGTATTCACCAAACGCAATTTTTTTCAATAAAATAAGTAATATACATTATAACATACTAATAGGTATCTAAATTAGTAAACGAGAAAAAGAAATTTGTTCTAAAAAGTATCTAAATGTTTTTAATGTATCTGTCGTATTGCCATGTATATGGTCAATATTGTACAACGAAATACGCGCTCGACGCCTACTCCTCATCTTGTCAAAAATTATAAAAACAAGCGAACGTCAGTATATTTTACCAAGAACATATACCTATACATGAATTTATATAATTTTGATTGTGTAGAAAAGGGTAAGTATAGTCTTTCAATTTCTATACCTCGCCGCGTGATTTACTTTTTTGCGGTAAAAAATGTATTCCAGAAAATTAAAAGAGAGAATGGTACATGCCTATACGTGTATGTATGTATATATAGTACATCTCTTTGTTGATTAAACAATGGAAAATGATTAACGTGTAATGATTGATTCAATCTTTCATGAGATTTGTAACGATGCTTCAGTAGATATCCATAAATTAATTTATTATAATGTATACAATTTACGTATAAATTATATTACTTGCAATGAATATTTCGTGTATACTACGTTGAATGTATATTTCATCATCTCGTAACCGACGTTCCTTTTGATTTTACACTTTATCGATCATAAATAATTCCAATCGCTTTTCACTATTAAAGACGAAAGTACACATATAAAGAAATACCTGTGAATTATTAATTCTAATAATTGTGACTTCAATCATAGTTCAAACGAAATGCGGATAAAAATTGTTTACGTATTGTAGCGACTGATAATTACAAGTAAAATCTGGTCACTGCGAAAAAGTGATTTTTAACTAGCAAAAAAGGTTTATGCGTACTTTTAAAAAGAGGAAATGTTACTTTTTCCAATGGAAATATAGACTTTCTTAAAGAGGAGGTGTTTGACAAAAGCGGACATCCACTTTGCAAAACAGTGTGTTCGTTTTTGAAAAAAAGTGCCCGTATTTGCACCATTAAGAAAGTGATTTTGCACTATTGTGATTTACAGAGAATTAATTCATAAATTCATTCAGAAGTTATTCATCAATATTTTTTACTTATAATTCCAAACAACTAAAATCGTTGCAACAAAAGGTTGAACTCAACAAAGATTTCAATTTTATAATTAGAGAAGTTAATCTACGATAATATATTTGAAAGAGCTGAGAAAAAACCTGTCTTTGTTTACAAACGATTGACCTCTGTACAACATTTTAGACTAAAAGAAAATCGGATATTAGTGATCCATCCCGTACCAAAAAATGTTGATTGTGTTACGCCCACTTCAAATTTTTTGTAAGGAATTGTTCTCGAAAAATTGTTTTTCAATCCTATATTTTGCAAAGATACATAAATCGTTTGCCAACAAAGGTACGTCTTCTCTTACTTTTTCAAATTTTATTATATTTAATTAATTATATATAATTCATATATGTTTACCCTGGTTGTTAATGCAGGAAGGATTAAAGTCGCTTTTGGCATATAAAATTTATGAATTAAGTAATCAAATGAAAACCCATAGCCTTCTCTCGTGTACAGCAATAATTGGAAGGAGATATTAAATTTGAATAATCAATATAATTATAAGTTCCATGCATTTTCGTGAACATAAAAAAATATCAATTACGTATGGCAAAGTCGGAAGCGTAATAAAAAGAGCCTTCAAAATCGTCGAATGGAATTAGGGTAGTTCTTTTACGGTTAACCGGTTTAACGAAGGGTCGTTGTTTCTTTTTATTGCGAATAAGTCATTTGTTTAGTTAATTTTACAGTCACGGATCCGAGGAATAGAAATGAAAACATAAAGAAAAGTTGACTAAAAATAAGCCAAATATGGCTTAGGTAAAGTAGTGACAATTCGTTCGTTTCTTTTTATAATTTTTGTCCAGAATTTTATATAAATATCACATTTCAATTTTGATTATACCGGATAATCGATTTTTCGAATTTGTTATATATTATTTTTTATAAACCAAATCACATTCTAAATAACTAATTACTTATTAAAATAACATTTAAAGAAAAGAAATATTAGTTACCCAGTGATTTATTCTTGAATAGTTTTTAATTGATTAGCATAATTTCTATATATTGTGTTAAAATCACACTTTTCTTGTTTATAATCGTGAATATATTTTTTAATTTACTATTATTTATTTTGTGATTTCTTATTTCTAAAGTATAATTATATGCAATTTTCTTCCATGTTAAAATAAGTATTTTTAATCATTTTTTACTCAAAATTTTGTTCAGCAACCTTAATATTTTCGAAAGTTGAGGAACTACCTTAACAATTTTGACCGTACCGATACCCGAAAAATTTAGACATTTTTTAGAACATATATTTTTTTCTCCATGTACATGTTAATCCCAAACAATCCGAATACTGTTGCAATAATCGAAGATACGAAGACGAGAACGAAATATGTCATTGCACGATTTTATGATTGCGAGTAGAAATAAATAGTGTTAATTATAATTTTCCTCCCATGTCTCGATTCGACGATAATCGATAAATTCTTAACATGCACCTCGATCCGCGATGGAAGAAAAATTCATTTTGAAAAACCAAACCGAAGGAATAATAGCCACCGGAGTGCACTGCAACTTACAAGTTAGAAAACGTTTCAAGCGACGTTCGTTTAGAAAACGAGAAAATCGATTAATCGCGCGCAATACCGCGTTATAAGCGCGAAAGCGCGAAACCGCGCGAACCACGAAGTATATCCGAAATTCGCGGGTATGTTGCATAACGCAATTTGTGCATATAGATTTAATTCGCTGCAGTTCGCAATAATTTGCGTTCGCGTCGAGCTGATAGTACATAGAAAAGGTGTCGCGTCGTATTCTCTTTTAATTCTCCGCGAGCCCACATGCACACACACACACACACACCCACACACCCAAAGACGCCGAGACACGAGTCTGTCGGTGTGTTAAAACGCGTTAACTCGGTCGAGATTGGTATTGCACGCGCGCGGTTAAAAATTAATGCGTATATATATGTATATGGATACACTCACTGAAGTCGATGAGCAGCCGACCGTAACCTTGCCTCTGATACGGTGGCAGAGTCAGTATGCACGAGACATTGTAGTTGTTGTTGGAACTTTTTTCCTGGAACAGATTAACAAGAAAATAAATGAGACGGTTATTTCGAGTGAGTGAGAGAGAGAGAGAGAGAGAGAGAGAGAGAGAGAGAGAGAGAGAGAGAGAGAGAGAGAGAGAGAGAGCAAGGTATATATATACATATATTTCGCATATAGCGAGATGAGTTTATTATCAATTTTTTATGTGCGTGCGTGTAAGTATCATATAGTGAAACGTATGTGCAAAAAGGTTTATGCGTACTTTTAAAAAGAGGAAATGTTACTTTTTCCAATGGAAATATAGACTTTCTTAAGAGGGGTGTTTGACAAAAGCGGACATCCACTTTGCAAAACAGTGTGTTCGTTTTTGAAAAAAGTGCCCGTATTTGCACCATTAAGAAAGTGATTTGCACTATTGTGATTTACAGAGAATTAATTCATAAATTCTTCAGAAGTTATTCATCAATATTTTTTACTTATAATTCCAAACAACTAAAATCGTTGCAACAAAAGGTTGAACTCAACAAAGATTCAATTATAATTAGAGAAGTTAATCTACGATAATATATTTGAAAGAGCTGAGAAAAACCTGTCTTTGTTTACAAACGATTGACCTCTGTACAACATTTTAGACTAAAAGAAAATCGGATATTAGTGATCCATCCCGTACCAAAAATGTTGATTGTGTTACGCCCACTTCAAATTTTTTGTAAGGAATTGTTCTCGAAAAATTGTTTTCAATCCTATATTTGCAAAGATACATAAATCGTTTGCCAACAAAGGGTACGTCTTCTCTTACTTTTCAAATTTTATTATATTAATTAATTATATATAATTCATATATGTTTACCCTGGTGTTAATGCAGGAAGGATTAAAGTCGCTTTTGGCATATAAAATTTATGAATTAAGTAATCAAATGAAAACCCATAGCCTTCTCTCGTGTACAGCAATAAGTGGAAGGAGATATTAAATTTGAATAATCAATATAATTATAAGTTCCATGCATTTCGTGAACATAAAAAAATATCAATTACGTATGGCAAAGTCGGAAGCGTAATAAAAGAGCCTTCAAAATCGTCGAATGGAATTAGGGTAGTTCTTTTACGGTTAACCGGTTTAACGAAGGGTCGTTGTTTCTTTTTATTGCGAATAAGTCATTTGTTTAGTTAATTTTACAGTCACGGATCCGAGGAATAGAAATGAAAACATAAAGAAAAGTTGACTAAAAATAAGCCAAATATGGCTTAGGTAAAGTAGTGACAATTCGTTCGTTTCTTTTTATAATTTTTGTCCAGAATTTTATATAAATATCACATTTCAATTTTGATTATACCGGATAATCGATTTTTCGAATTTGTTATATATTATTTTTTATAAACCAAATCACATTCTAAATAACTAATTACTTATTAAAATAACATTTAAAGAAAAGAAATATTAGTTACCCAGTGATTTATTCTTGAATAGTTTTTAATTGATTAGCATAATTTCTATATATTGTGTTAAAATCACACTTTTCTTGTTTATAATCGGAATATATTTTTAATTTACTATTATTTATTTTGTGATTTCTTATTTCTAAAGTATAATTATATGCAATTTTCTTCCATGTTAAAATAAGTATTTTTAATCATTTTTACTCAAAATTTTGTTCAGCAACCTTAATATTTTCGAAAGTTGAGGAACTACCTTAACAATTTTGACCGTACCGATACCCGAAAAATTTAGACATTTTTAGAACATATATTTTTTCTCCATGTACATGTTAATCCCAAACATCCGAATACTGTTGCATAATCGAAGATACGAAGACGAGAACGAAATATGTCATTGCACGATTTTATGATTGCGAGTAGAAATAAATAGTGTTAATTATAATTTTCCTCCCATGTCTCGATTCGACGATAATCGATAAATTCTTAACATGCACCTCGATCCGCGATGGAAGAAAAATTCATTTTGAAAAACCAACCGAAGGAATAATAGCCACCGTAGTGCACTGCAACTTACAAGTTAGAAAACGTTTCAAGCGACGTTCGTTTAGAAAACGAGAAAATCGATTAATCGCGCGCAATACCGCGTTATAAGCGCGAAAGCGCGAAACCCGGCGCGAACCACGAAGTATATCCGAATTCGCGGGGATGTTGCATAACGCAATTTGTGCATATAGATTTTAATTCGCTGCAGTTCGCAATAATTTGGCGTTCGCGTCGAGCTGATAGTACATAGAAAAGGTGTCGCGTCGTATTCTCTTTTAATTCTCCGCGAGCCCACATGCACACACACACACACACACCCACACACCCAAAGACGCCGAGACACGAGTCTGTCGGTGTGTTAAAACGCGTTAACTCGGTCGAGATTGGTATTGCACGCGCGCGGTTAAAAATTAATGCGTATATATGTATATGGATACACTCACTGAAGTCGATGAGCAGCCGACCGTAACCTTGCCTCTGATACGGTGGCAGAGTCAGTATGCACGAGACATTGTAGTTGTTGTTGGAACTTTTTTCCTGGAACAGATTAACAAGAAAATAAATGAGACGGTTATTTCGAGTGAGTGAGAGAGAGAGAGAGAGAGAGAGAGAGAGAGATAGAGATGAAAACGAAGGAGTAAAAGAGCTAGATATTTAATTAATTATATATAATTCATATATGTTTACCCTGGTTGTTAATGCAGGAAGGATTAAAGTCGCTTTTGGCATATAAAATTTATGAATTAAGTAATCAAATGAAAACCCATAGCCTTCTCTCGTGTACAGCAATAATTGGAAGGAGATATTAAATTTGAATAATCAATATAATTATAAGTTCCATGCATTTTCGTGAACATAAAAAAATATCAATTACGTATGGCAAAGTCGGAAGCGTAATAAAAGAGCCTTCAAAATCGTCGAATGGAATTAGGGTCGTTCTTTTACGGTTAACCGGTTTAACGAAGGGTCGTTGTTTCTTTTTATTGCGAATAAGTCATTTGTTTAGTTAATTTTACAGTCACGGATCCGAGGAATAGAAATGAAAACATAAAGAAAGTTGACTAAAAATAAGCCAAATATGGCTTAGGTAAAGTAGTGACAATTCGTTCGTTTCTTTTTATAATTTTTGTCCAGAATTTTATATAAATATCACATTTTCAATTTTGATTATACGGATAATCGATTTTTCGAATTTGTTATATATTATTTTTTATAAACCAAATCACATTCTAAATAACTAATTACTTATTAAAATAACATTTAAAGAAAAGAACTATTAGTTACCCAGTGATTTATTCTTGAATAGTTTTTAATTGATTAGCATAATTTCTATATATTGTGTTAAAATCACACTTTTCTTGTTTATAATCGTGAATATATTTTTTAATTTACTATTATTTATTTTGTGATTTCTTATTTCTAAAGTATAATTATATGCAATTTTCTTCCATGTTAAAATAAGTATTTTAATCATTTTTTACTCAAATTTTGTTCAGCAACCTTAATATTTTCGAAAGTTGAGGAACTACCTTAACAATTTTGACCGTACCGATACCCGAAAAATTTAGACATTTTTTAGAACATATATTTTTTTCTCCATGTACATGTTAATCCCAAACAATCCGAATACTGTTGCAATAATCGAAGATACGAAGACGAGAACGAAATATGTCATTGCACGATTTTATGATTGCGAGTAGAAATAAATAGTGTTAATTATAATTTTCCTCCCATGTCTCGATTCGACGATAATCGATAAATTCTTAACATGCACCTCGATCCGCGATGGAAGAAAAATTCATTTTGAAAAACCAAACCGAAGGAATAATAGCCACCGGAGTGCACTGCAACTTACAAGTTAGAAAACGTTTCAAGCGACGTTCGTTTAGAAAACGAGAAAATCGATTAATCGCGCGCAATACCGCGTTATAAGCGCGAAAGCGCGAAACCGCGCGAACCACGAAGTATATCCGAAATTCGCGGGTATGTTGCATAACGCAATTTGTGCATATAGATTTAATTCGCTGCAGTTCGCAATAATTTGCGTTCGCGTCGAGCTGATAGTACATAGAAAAGGTGTCGCGTCGTATTCTCTTTTAATTCTCCGCGAGCCCACATGCACACACACACACACACACCCACACACCCAAAGACGCCGAGACACGAGTCTGTCGGTGTGTTAAAACGCGTTAACTCGGTCGAGATTGGTATTGCACGCGCGCGGTTAAAAATTAATGCGTATATATATGTATATGGATACACTCACTGAAGTCGATGAGCAGCCGACCGTAACCTTGCCTCTGATACGGTGGCAGAGTCAGTATGCACGAGACATTGTAGTTGTTGTTGGAACTTTTTTCCTGGAACAGATTAACAAGAAAATAAATGAGACGGTTATTTCGAGTGAGTGAGAGAGAGAGAGAGAGAGAGAGAGAGAGAGAGAGAGAGAGAGAGGAGAGAGAGAGAGAGAGAGAGTGCAAGGTATATATATACATATATTTCGCATATAGCGAGATGAGTTTATTATCAATTTTTTATGTGCGTGCGTGTAAGTATCATATATGTGAAACGTATGTGCACAAATCGCGTATATATATTAACGCTTGATTCTCTTTAATTTTCAATCTTTTCATGTATACGTTGCCTTTCCCTTACTATTAACCCCATATTTCGCAAATTCGACCTTTACAACTATGTATGTGTAAAATGCATAACAGTTCTGCAAAGTTGAAGAAGCTGGTGAACTATACGTATCCAATTCGAAATCGAGGTAATTGAAAAATAATTGCATTTTGTTTTAATAAATGTAAATGCAGTATTAATTAAACGATCCGTACTCTCTCCGATTTCGCAATAAACAATCAGTTTAAAAAAAAAACAGTTCTCAAGAAAATGCAAATATGATCTTTTAATGTTAGTATATAAATTTTTCTGCTGTACATACGGTCAAATAGTCAGTGATATTTTCTAGAAAATCTAATAACTTTTAACAAAAACCACGTTTGGTTTTATCATATTCAAATGCAGAATTTGAAGATGTACCGATATATATATATTTACCTATATGATAAAAATGTAAGTTAACTCAGTTTTCACTTTGTACGTCGCTGTTGATTTAGGCGACGAAAAATTAAAAATTCATTTATGACGGTCAATTCGTTTCGCCGCCACCGATATCGCTCCATGTAAAATCGAAATTTCCACGCGCCCGCGAGCAAATTTTGGATTATTGATACACCGACACGATGCTATACGCGGTGAAATCGAGAATGTACGTCACATAGAAATGTGCTTTATAAGAAAAATAAATAAACCTGAAACACTAATATTTCGAAAGATATATAAGTATACGATTAAACGCGGATTACACACACGAACCTCTGGCGTATATTTGTTAAATTATAATTTTTCACGGTCGGTTAACGCGAAGCACCGCCGGTTTAATTGTGTAAATATACGCGAAAAAATTCGGATGACTCGTCGGTCGGTCGGTCGGTCGGTCGGTCGATTTTTATCAGCAAACCCCGGCAAATTTCGGACTCGCCGTTCTCAAGAATGTATAACGCGGCACCATCTCCGTCTCGCTCTCCCGGCAAACTCTCCTTTTGCTCTTTTAATAAAAGGTTTGCTATTCGCGGCACACCCGGTATTTCCGGCGGGGAATCGACAGAAAGAGAGAGAGAGAGAGAGATAGAGATGAAAACGAAGGAGTAAAAGAGCTAGATATACAGAGCTGTTGCTAACTGAAGGACAAACCGCCTATTTTTCGTGCTTCTCCTTTCTCTCTCTATATATATACGTATCTATATTTCTTTCTCTTCTGACTCTTTCGTTCTCACGTACATGTAGAGAAAAGATTTTGAGAAAAGAGTTTACGATGAATTGATGCGTTTTCTCAGATACTTTGAGACGAAAATCATGATTCGACGACGTTGACGCGTTGTATATATATATATAATTAAATCACACTGCCGTGAAAATTTCTAATTAGAATACGTATCGGGATTTGCGACTAAAGATGTCGATTACTCTCCATTATTATTATCGCAATAATAGTCAAAGTATATAATCATTTTATTTACTTACATACGATTTTAATTATCTATTAATATTTCAAATAAATTGAACAGCTGTGTCAAAGTTTCTTAAATTGTGAACAATCATATCTTTCGTTACGTATTTTTTAATCACCAAGTTAGTTAAAATTATCGTTAAGATACAATTTAATCATTAAGTAAATATTTAGAAGCTCGACGAGATGGATTGACAGATGCAAACGATAAAAGAATTGGTTTTAATAACGTGTAATATGAAAATAATTTATTAAAACACGAAGATAATCTTATATCTGTTTTAAGAATAATGCACGCTTGTACCTCGTTAAGCATATAACTATATGATTTTTATAGTATATATGTCGATATAGGGGGCAAATTATATTTTTGCGATGATATAACTAATAGAAATCTTACCAATGTTTACTTAACATTTATTTATTTATTTATTTATTCAGTTTCACTGGCTATAAGACATTTTAAAAAAATTATATTAAAAAATACATTGGCGATAACAATGAATATCTATAATCGACATTGAGTGATTTGTTGATTTAAGTTGTATAATATTTTTTTGTTGGTGTTTTCTATTACGATCGAAAAGTGATTATTAAAATCATTAGAAATTGTTAAATTGATGATATACGGTTAAGAGAAATTAGAGAGTTTGTCAAAGACAAGATGTAGCACGCAATGTGTGTCTTTAGAGTTTGTCACAGAAAATGTTTATTATAATTATTTTAAATCTTCTTTCCATCAGACAACCTTGTTCATTACAGTATATATTAATTAAATAATGTTATCCTTTTTTTATATTATCCACACTTCGATTTAACCTTATAATTTAAAATGTTTAACGCTATAAAAATATATAACATATGTACCATACGGTAATAATCGTTTTATAATACAAATTTCTTAATTGTGTGTGTGTGTGTGTGTAAACATTTTATCGACATTTTGCTCATATCTGTTAAAAACCGTGACGTTCATGATCAAGTTTATCATCATAAACTTTATCAACAATTGGCAATTCATCTTAAATTTCATCACTGTGATCCGAAAATGATAAAGAATTTTATCAGGGTGTTACACATGGTAATTTATTCCAATAATAATACGCTTAATTCCATTTATTGTCGAGTAAATACGATAATTTGAAGAACAACTATATTTTTACGTAAAATTCTAAAATTATATACTGAATATAGCATTACTCTTTGATAAAATAGTCGTCTTACCTTATCACAATGTATAACAATTAATTAATTATTTTAAAATACATTTGGTCAAGACTGGATGAGATATGACGTTTTTCACACTAAATTGGCTTAAAATGCCTATTAGGAAAGTCTGTAAGTATATACAATAATAATTCCACTTGAATGATTTTTTTATATTCTTATGTATCTATATAAACGCGTTAAAAAAAATATTGTGTATTTGTGCGGATACAAGATGTGAAATACACTTGTAACCATTTAGTCACCGAGATCGAGCTTATTAATTTCATATCGAAGAAAATGTGCAATTGGAGGAGGTAATACGTAGATTGGTCGAGAAGCGATCCCGGGCGCGAAAGTTGCCAATTCGTCCCTGGGCAGTTGGAAAGTCTCGAACAGCTCGAATATATATATTCGGGCACATAATCCAGTGTAGGGGAGGGAATCTGGGGCCCGCACGCGACGACCTTGAACGAGGCTGTAGCGGGCCCCTCTCGACGTCTGGTACCGTCGCCGTCTCAGGGACGTCGTCGCGGCTCACGCACACCGGGAAATATCCTCCCACTCCAAACCGAGCATCCTGCGTACCTCCTCCGTCTGCGAATCGATTTCTTCACTTCTTTTTTTTACCAGATACACTTACTACTGAATTTTAAAAATTTTTGCCTCGCTATGTATATATACCTGTCTCGGCAGTCGGCACTCCCTTCCGGGGAGCACACAGGTCGCCCTTACATTTTTCCATTATTCGGTTATGCAACTTATAGTCTTTAAGACGATTCTCTAACGAATGGTGATAGTCTAACTAGTGATTGTGAAAATAAAATTTTATTAGCATGTTTAGTAAGCCGAAATAAATTCGTATACATTTTCCTTATTTCTTCTTTAATATTTAAGTAACAATTAATTTTTCCGACCGAATCGTTACATGCGTCTTTTTTAACAAGTCATTTACATACATTTTTTTCTTTTGCTTTTTGAGAAATCAGAATTTTATCAATTTCTTCCCTCTAACTTCTTCTAACTTTTATAAACAATCAGTCAAGCCTGGGTTAAAATTTTTAAAAGAACTATTCAATATTAATAAAAAACATTTCTTAAATTTCTAAATAAATTATATTACTATTAACTTTTACATTTCAAATTTTTTGAATTCATACTCTGCATTTTTCAGTAATTATTTAACATGATTTTAATCCACTTGAATGAAACAGAGTGTGTTTGACATTGTAATAAATTATGTTAGAAAATTGTTTAAAAAATTGAAACATTATATAAAAACCACTAAATAATTTTTTAAAATGAATACCTATGTAGATTTTTATTGAAATTTTGTCTTATTTAAATGAATTTAAATCATGTTTTGCTAATATGTTAAAATTTCAGCCTATTCGATGAAATGGTTACTAAGCAGTAAGTCTATTATCGGAAGAAAATCAGAGTACGGAGTCTTATAATAAATGACTAGATGATCAAGACGTGCTACGCGCGCCGATGTTTGATTTTTTATTCCCTGTCTTTATAACAAGTACAACAACATTCACTCATTTCTATTTCGCTCATCGAAATCAAGATATTCATATAATTTCGTGATCGTGTTTCGATTTTCGAGATTCTCGAACGTTATTTTTATATTATGGAAATGGAAATTATGGAAAATAGTTATGTTACTTATAAATTAACCAAAAAATTTTACATAAAAGTTAATAATAATATAATTTATTTAAAAAATTAAGAAATGAAAAGAAAAATTAAGAAAATAATTTTTATTATTAAATAGTTTATTTTTCAATTTTAACCCAGACTTGTCATTTCCGTATATTGGTAAAAACGCTAGCTTTGTCGTCCTTTCAACATTCTTCCAATTTATTGCGTTGATTCGATAAACTAAACAATGTAATTTCTATTCAAGGGTTTAATTGATATACTTGAATTAAAATAATACTCGTTGTGTATTTTTCACTTAATATAAATTTAGGTACCGCAAAAACCTCAGTACTTACGATTATTCTTTAAAAATACTCCTCGTATCTAAAAATAAAGAAGCGTCAAAATAAGTCAGTTAATCTCGTGGAAATAAATAAGTATATATCATTCGATCGAACGCGATGTGTAACGGTATACGTAAATATTTCTCTAATATGTAACGTTGTAGACTTATGATCAATGGCCGATCGAGGGGATCGTGACTCGTAACGCGCGTAACTCGATTTCAATAAAACTCTCGTTCTGTATATATACGATCATAGTGGGATACGCCACAAGGAAACCCTTTGGACTGCTTCGTGGAAATAAGAGACACTGCATTATTAACAAGTAAATTGCTTCGAATTTCATTATTCGCCAGTTTGTAAGGTTTTTTGCGTGGAAGAAAAAAAACCGAGGTATAAACGACTTAAACTCAATTGTTGGAGTGAGCGCACCGCGGTTATTACAATTGATATATAAGTATATATATACACCCCGCGTAACAATAACCGAGTGAATTGTTCGCATCTTTTTTTCTTTGTAATAAATAGGTCGTCCTCCGCGTAACGAGAGGTAAAAATGCACCGTATATGGGTATAATTAACCGCGATGGGTAATCTGTTATCATCCGCAATGAAAACTGTGTTGAGGGGGAGGGGCGAAAAAAGTGTTATATATATTGTTGCTTCCGGTTCTACGCTTTTTTCGGGCCACCGATTTACACTTTTTTTTCGTCCATATACATGTATGTGTATATGTGCATATTCGGCATTGTGCCAGTTGCTCGGGCGAGTGCCGTTCGAATGCAAAATTGAGTTCTTCGAGCGCGAAACGAGCTGGCACTCGTTACTTTCGACGTCGAGGACGAGTCGCGCGAGGGAGAGACTCGGCCGGATGACTGGCATTCCTTTGATTATTGTTATTATGGGCCTTTGAAAATTATTCGAGAGCACAAAAGAGCTACTCGGCTCCGAGTCGTTGCGGTTTCTTCGTCGGACTAGGACGATATTCCTAGTTTTCTATCTATACCAGATTTACGGCGACCTCCCATTTCGATCTTGCACTCTTATTTATCCTCTCCTTTTGTTCCCTTTGTTTTTCTACGAGAAATTATTGTTTTTCTTACCATTCGCCGGTTTTAATTTACGGGGACCAAGTGTTTTCAAATTTAAAAATTAATTTTGATTTTGACATAATTTGTTCGGGTACAATGCATCGCTTTAAATTCGTTAGAGTGAAGATGATCACTCAAAAATTCTGTCAAAACTGGGTTATTACATTATTGAGTCTAAATTTTCACTCGTATTAATTAAATTATTTTTGACATTTCAAAGTAAAATTGAGGTTACGTTTGAAGTCATAATTCCCTTTTTAAGTTCGATGTTTAACTTGATTATTAGACTGTTTAAATTCTAACTCGAATCAACAAATCATTTAGTTTTTCCCCTAAAGTCATCTTTCACACGAACAAAATTAAAGAGTAATAAAAGAAAATTTGTATCCGTTTCAGGCAGGACTGGCAATATTCGATATTCAAGATATTGAATATATCTTCGATTACCAATCTTTACATTTTTGGGTGACGAAATACGTAAATAAAAAATGAATTTCGATTATTGAAAATTCAATTGGAACACAGAGCCTTCGAGATCGTCATCATTATCTGAATACAATTAAATTAATAAAAAAATGTCGATTAATTACCTTTAATGAAATAAAAATAGATATGCCTCCAACTTTAAAAAATGAGATTGCAAAACATTATTATAATTATACTAAATTGCATAATATAGCAATGAATAAAAATTGGAACAAAATAGAGTCAATGTATGATCCGGAAGAAGCTACAACATTTCTTATAAATGAAATACAAGACTGCTTAATAAAGTCTAAAAAGACAATAAAAACAAAGAACCATAAAAGAAATCCAAGAAAGGATTGGATTTCTAAGGCAATAATTATATCGTGTGAAAAAAAAGAACAATTATATCTTAAAATGCGAAAAGAACCAAAAAATAATTAAATCAAACTAGAATATAAAAACTATGCGAAATGTCTAGATAAAGTGATTAAAGAGGCAAAAATGAATTATGAAAGAAATCTAATTAAGAAAAATGTCAATAATGCAAAAGAAATTTGGAAATATATAAAAAATAAAATGGGAAATAATTTGCATGATGATAATTATATTAGCAAAATTGAAACTAGCAACAATAATATAATACAGGACCCTTTTCTAATTGCAAACTATATGAACTCTTACTTTTGTAGAATTGGAAAAAACTTAAGTGATAAAATAAATAACCAAAAGGGTAAAATATTAAAATTGCCTTCTATGAATAAAGACTCGATATTTATGAATCCGACAAATAACTCGGAAATTTTACAAATAATCGAAAATATGAAACTAAAAAATGGGTGAGTTGATAACATCACAACCAAAGCCTTAAAAACAATATCATACATTATTACTAATGCGTTGACTCATATTTTTAATCTTTGTCTTGAGAAATCGGTATGGCCTCTGGCCCTAAAAACTGCAGAAGTAGTGCCAATATTTAAATCTGGTAAGAAAACGGAATTATCAAATTATAGACCGATATCATTAATATCTAATCTAGCAAAAATGTTAGAGAAAATTGTATATATGAGATTACAATCGTTCTTTGATAAGAATAAACTATTAGCCCAGAATCAATTTGGATTTATAAAAAACAAAGGCACAAAAGATGCGCTTAGTTACATAACTAATTTATTGTACAGTAATTTAGATAAAAGTAAACCAACAGCCATTACCTTCCTCGATCTAGCCAAAGCTTTTGACATTGTCAATCACTCAATCCTATTAAACAAATTATATAACTATGGTACACGTGGTAAGGCGCATACACTTGTATCAAATTATTTAAATAATAGAAGGCAAAAAGTAAGGATATAGGAACGACTGAAAGTTGCTTTGAAACAATAACTACAGGAGTACCTTAAGGTACTATACTGGGACCACTCTTATTCATAATTTATGTTAATGATTTATTAACTGATCGAAAAGATAATACTATCTCTTATGCAGACGATACTGCAATTATTGTAACTGATGATACTTGGGAGAGGGTTGAAAGTAAAATGAATGAGTATTTGGAAGACATAACTGACTGGTTAGAACTTAATAAATTATCCCTAAACATAACGAAAACCGTATATATAACATTTGGGAATTACAGAGATATTGTTCCTATTGATATGAATATTTATATACAGGGTAATAAATTAAGCAGGGTTGAATCTTGTAAATATTTAGGTATTATATTTGATTTCAATTTGAGATGGGATAAACATATTGATTATCTGATCAAGAAAACCAAATATATAATATATATAATGTATAAAATGTCGAAATATATGCAATCAGACACTCTTAGATTGATATATTATGCATTTTTCCACAGCATTATTAGCTATGGTAATATAGCTTGGGGTGGAGCTTATAAAAATAAGCTTGACTTATTACAAAAGGTACAGAAAAGAATTTTAAGAATTGTGAACAAAAATAACTTTGATCAAGACAGTCCTTTGAATTTAAAACAAATTTTTGCTTATGAGTGTGTAATATACCACTATGATGATCTCAAAAGTATATATGAAATGTCTAGAAGTGTAACTAGAAATAAACTAATAATTCCACCAAAGTGCACGAAAGCTGTTAGTGATAAAAATAACTTTGTTAGAGTGATACAAATTTTTAATTGTTTGCCTAATACTAACATTAATCTTAAAAATTTAGACATAAATAAAAAATACAATAAGAAAAAGATTAAGAAATGGATTGGAACAAATATATTATAGAAAATATTTATAGAAAAATAATATATATATATATATATATATATATATATATATATGCAATACTATAATTGAATTATAGCTTTTTGTTTTGGGTACTGTGATTAATATTCAAGATGATTTGAAGATCTTGGAATTGCAGTTTTAAGTAGTTTGTAAGTGTTAGATAAACTGGATCTATGTACAGGTAGCTGTGTCTACCTCTATAGGATGTTTTTGGCTGCCTCGGACATATTATGTATGTTTAGAGGTTAGAAAACATGTATGTACTTTGTGTATATTACTCTGGTAAATAAATAAATAAATAAATAAATAAATTATTTTCTGTATAAATAAAGAGTATAGTATACACAGGTATTATATGCATATATGCTTGTAATATACATTCCCTTACGAAATGTATTATCCATTTCTTCAGAATTATTCAACCATATTCAGTTTTTTTTCGAAAATTCGCAAATCAAAATTCAAGACCTCGCATTTTTGAAAAGAAATGCCCAGCTCTACAGTTTAAACAACGAAACCTATAACGTTAAATCAAAATGTAAAATAAAACTCTCTTCTATATATAAGAGACGATGCAAAAAATTGCGTTGGGAGTCCGACGAAAGTTTGTTGTCTTGTATATATATAGCTTAGATATACGCATATATAATACTTATATATACGTATATATGCACCGACAACTTCCTGTGAGTGTGTGTGTGTGGGTGTGTGTAAGTCAATCGGAATTCGTTCGAAGACCGTCACGTGGCGATTAGCGAGTCTCGGTCGAGTATATATTATGTTGTGACTATGCCCGCGCGTTCCCGGGTGCATTTGACGTCTCTGTCCTTCTCTTACACGGAGAGGAGGAGGCAGCTTCATGACGGTTCCCAGAATCGACCGCGAGACGACGATTTCACGCTCAATAACGAGATATGTATACGTCGACTAGCATAAATATATATATATATGTATATATATCGGGACATTCAACGTATTCGCTCATATGGTGATGCGGATCTATCGGTCGTTTCTTCGCGTTTAATCTTCACTATAGAAAATGTATCGCCCGGTGTCGAATATGTCTTCTTAAATCCTAGAATTCAAGCTTTACCTTATATTATGCACACGCGTTGGTTTCTCGTTAAATGTACGTGGTGAACAATTAGGTGATGTCGATACTTTTGTTAAAGTAGATATCACTGAATTAAGTGAGCCCAACTATTTGACGCCAGTGTTTTATCGAACGAAACTATAGAAGTTGTAATACCGAATTATATATATATATATATATATATATGTATATGTGTGTGTGTGTGTGTATCGAATCGGATTTGTATAACTTTAGTAAAATCAATATTTCATTAAATTTAAAGTGTCTTTTTAAACGTAAAAAAATTTGGGTTATTAAAAATAATTCCTTTTGAGATTTTCACCAAAATTGTTAGAAATATTAATAGTATTGCATTATAAACACTATTTCATAGTACAGTAAAAAGTATCTAGTATACGATTAGTTGGGATTTGGTGCTCACAAAGATAATCTAGATTTATTTAACAGAATCAACATCCTTTTTTAACAATATTAGCGATTAAACTTGGAGCAAATATTTTCGCCTAATATGATAATTAAAAGCAACGGTAGAAAAAAATAAAATAAATATTTAGCTACTTTCTATATCCAAAAAGTCGTTATAAATTCAGCTATACCGGAATTGAGCTTATTTGTCATGAACTGAACAGTAAAACTAGTCAATTTTCTTGCAGCGATCTGTTACTAATTACAAAACAATTACATTTACGACAATACGATTTAGTAATATACCCAATAAATTAAAAAATTTAACAAATAAGTATTATACCAAATATTAGGAGAAAATTTTAAAATTGGATTAGATTAAACGTAGGGGATGTCGGACTCAGAAAATGGTGATTTTTAATATTTTTGATAAACAAAAGAATAAATTTTTTTTTAATCCTGAACGCCATGCCCTTAGGCAAGTTTTAAACAGTATACTCACATCTTTTCAGATATTTAAATCTGTAATTTGATGCCATTTTAGACGAATAAATACCGACCAAAAATTGTTTATTCAATTATTATTAACAATTTTATTTTTTCTTAAAAAATCAAAACGTCATGCTCTCACTTTTGTTTTAAACTACCCACATGAATTTTGTTCAGATTTTTAATTCAATATTTCCAACATAATTGTAATGTTGAAAGGTGTAGATCTCTGTAACTTGGATAGTTTAGTATGATATGTTAAAAGTTTCTAAAAAATTATGTACACGGTGGTTGTAGTGATAATACTTGAATTTATAATGTTTGAATAGATTTTTAATTTATTTGAAGCCTACGATGGCTCGGTCGGTTAGGGCGTCGGGCTCGTAATCTTTGGAGGGTCCCAGGTTCGATTCCCGGCCCTGGCCGATTGATACAAGCACCACTGGCGAATGTATTTTCAACAAGTGCTTTCTTTACAAAGACATCATATGACCTCCGTCGCTGATTAGCACCGATTTGGGAGCATAAAAAGAGCGACGTTAAAATAATAAAAAAAAAATTTTTATTTATTTCAATTTCAAGGTAAGTCCCAGAGAGGCATATGCAAATGACTGAACATAGATCAGGTAATAAAAGTTACATAAATAATACAATATAATATAAAAAAATAACGTAAAACAACTTAAAATAAATTAAAATCTTGCTATAAATTGTAAAAATTGATACATCGTATATATACATGTACATATAATATTTTATTGCATAAGTATATTAGAATAATTATTGAATATTATTTTTAATCCAGATTTTTAGTTTATTGTTAATATTGACTTTGTTTAATCTCATAAGTTTTTAAGTTCAGTAGATAGTGGATTGAACGATTTTATGGGTACAATATAACTTCTTTTACTACTTGTAGCTTTTTTTTTATTTAAGTATTATTATTATTTTTATTATCATCGTCATTAATGTACAGAAACATATGTTTGCAGTTCTATTGAATATCCGTTGGATGGACTATCACTATATATATGCATTCCAGGAGCGACTTTGTAATATATTTCTGATAAATAAATAAATAAGAACATCCGACTGTTAGCAACGGAGCTATATTTTATTGTTTCCGTCATCGTAATAGATTTTGGCTATAAAGAACATTATAATACCTTGTACTATGACAGTGATAATAAAATAGCTTAGTTAATACTATACAATACGATGATTTTATGTTTTTTTAATGATTCAAATTTTCTGTAAAAAAAGTATTATGAATTTGGAATATCAAAATTCTAACTTTCTTATCTATTTGAACTAACTTATCAAATTATACCTTTAGGCTAAATTTATATAAACGTTTTGTCAAATTCGGCTTAGTCTCGTTGCGGATTACAACGGTCGTACAAAATTTATACGTTCGGCTAGATTTTGTGTGTATATAAAGTTCCCGCAAAGTAAAATTTGTTTACGCGAGTTAGTAACCTATTATTTACGTATCAAAATTTATGTTTATCTTGGATCAAAAGCTACGAAAGCTCCGAGGTAAACGTTAACGCCCTGCAGTGTGCGCGAAACGTACAGTTTTGAAGGAATCGTGTATATATATATATAAACTATATATATAATTTGTAACGAAGAAGAATAAGAAAATATAAAAAAAAGAGAAGAAGTAAAAGAAGAGCGCATATCGAGGTAGCGTAAAGTAAACCATCGATAAGACGGAGGGTATGGAGTAAGGAGAACTGCTTCAACAGCGTATAAATAAAAGTATTTTCTCGAATTCTCGATCTGGCTTTCTTCCCACCCACTTGTTCTTTCTGCAGATATACCAGAATTTCGCATCGATGTCGCTTTGCTGTACAAGATGCAAACGCGTACAAAAATTCTCCGAGTATATGTACATACACACGTGCATGAGAGTCGATACCTCCCACGTTGACGGCTTCCGAAATCGAGATCGCGATGCATCTTTCGCTCCCGAAATATAAAAGTGTACCATGGCTTCGAGCGATTACCGCTTGACCTGCCAATCTTTTCGCGCCGCAGTTAAATACGAGTGGGAATCCCCGAATTATTCACGTTTTTTCTTTTGTAGAACAGTTTCGAGATGATATACGCTCGCAGTTCAACTTTACGTATATATATATATATAAGGTAAAAGTCCCAGTATCTAACCATTTGGATGATATTTTATTTTTTTTTTTCAACATAAATTTAATTTTACAAAACTGTCTTTTTTATTTAGATAAACTAAGATGTTATTGATCACATCATAAAATGTCAAAGCTGTATATATTGAAAATAATTTAGTACCATTTGTTAAATAGTTAGACTTACAGTGCAGACATGAAGTGGTCAAATTTTTTAAATTTTGCCAACACAATGAGGAAATTTCTTTAAGCTTTTATTAAATAAATTAGCTATTTATTTTGATATAACTTATATACTTACACGTCCGTAATATTAAAGTGCAGAATAGTACTAAAAAATAGAGAAATATTACTGTACTTAAATGTTTTATTTAATGAGATTAATAATGGTTATATATTATTGCACATGACATAAATGTAGAATGCCCTGTACCTATATAAAATGAATCGAAAAATTTGTTTGTTTATAGCTAATTTTCTGAATGTAATTAATAAAATGTAGTCAATATTAAAAACAAACGTGTAAGTAACTGTTATTACTATACTCTGTGAGAAAATTTTAAGTTTTTCGTAACATATCCGAACCGGGACTCGACCTAGCCTTTAGTAAACGCAAATTTGACAATGGCTAGTTACTAGGACATTGCATTCATTAAAAATTTATTTCATTTTAAATAAAAAATACGTTTAAATAAACTTTCATTACTGAATGTCAAGTTTAACGCAAATACTTTTATTTTAAAAAAATTGTACATACCATTTACTATGATTTACTCTATATATTTTGAGTATAATAGATTCATTTCCTTAAGTGGTCAGTAACTGCGACTTTTACTTTATATAACCGTAGAAACATAAACCTTAGTAAGTGTGTATCCTTTTAAAAACATGCATATCTTAAATTAATGTTACTAAAAAGTTCATCACGTCTATTGTGTTATATACATCTATTACATTACATTTCTAATGATACCATGCATTCGCACTTGTAACGTTGGTTAACAACGTATATATGGAGATAATTTTGATCGATTACCTGATTGCCTATGTGTTTATCGCGTTAAATAAACCAACACCAAGTTTTGCCTAATTGTACTGGTCGAATCTAAAATAAACGTTTAAAATAGAATAGGTGTCCATGTCCATCTATTCTTGTGCAAGTAACAATAAAGGAAAAATATGGAACGAATCTCCAGAATATATAATTCGAAACAAAAATTCTTCTCGTCCTTGCATCGACGTCATAGCGTGACGTTTATATAGGAGACATCGGGTGTCGATTTTAATGGCATATATATATACATTCACGAAACGAGTGCTACTCCGCGCCGATCGTCAGAATTGCAAATGGAATCGGGATAAAAGAAGCGATGAATAAACCGATATTGTTGAATACACACACACACACACACACACACACATACACATATACACCGAGGACTCGTGACTCCGTTTCCCGGGTTCACTCGTTGCTCATTCCTCTCGGATCAATTAGACTTTTTAGGATATTGGGTCGAGGAGGGAATTTCTGGAGTCATCGGTGGGTGAGGTCATCCGCTACTTAATCGAGCATTAATACTTTTTGACACGCGTGATCCTTCGGAAATATAACCGACCGATCGTGTAGTTAATATTCATAAACCCGAACGACGGAAAGTTCAAGATATCTTAAAATAAAGTTGACGATCGATCGATCGATATATGTATACATATCCTTTATTCTCGTGAAGTTTACGTATAATTGTATTTTAATTTCGTTAATTATTTCACGAGCGTTGCTGTATATGTCAAAGAAATAAAAATAGGTATAAACAAAAAAAAGTGATATTTATCAAATTGAGCGATGTGTAAATCACTTGAGCCATTTCAATGAGTATTCGGTAAATACTATTTTTTTCTCTTTTTAATAAAAAAAATAAATCTTTTTTGATTAAAAAAATTTTGAACATTTTCTTTAATCGAAAAATGATTTTTTATTTGATTAAGAGAATAAAAAAAATATAAAAGTATATATATTCGTTTAAAAGTACTCGTAAAATAACTTGTGAAACTGTTCCAAGTGACTTAAACATCGTCCCATTTCATTTTTTACGTATTGTCGCCATTTTTCATTTGATTTTTAAAAAATATTCGATATAAAGTTGAGGACGATATCTTGCCCAACACTGATATGTATATTTTGTGATATGGAAAGCTTAATCCGTTACTATATACATTGGAAGTTGTCTTAACGAGTACGAATAGAAGATTTCCAAGTATAAGAAGAAGACGAGAGAATTTGTCGTGTCGGTTTTGAACTCAGCGGGGACGCATCGTTGGTGGCGATGAAGCTATACGAAGTACGAAATTACCCTCGGTTGGCCAGGGATGAGAAACGGAGGTACCCGAAATGAAATGCTCGCAGCTCGAATTAGCGATCACGTATAGAGAGAATGTCGATCAATCGCTCGAGAGGAGCTTTTATTTTATTTTTCCTCTCGGAGGTATTTTCGCCTCGAAGAATCGTCAGCTGGAAGAATTATCAAGTTTTGATTAGGTTCGTTTATTTATTTCGAACGCGTATAACCTGTATATGATGCAAATTATAACGTCTAGAATGTGCACGTCAATATTAAGTTAATACGAAGAATCATCTTGAACTCGTATAACGAAATAACAATTCAGAATCGTCAACGTGCATTATAGTTGTATATTTTAAAAAACCTCTCGAAATATTAAATACTGGGATGTATTGCTCTGTTACGGTAGGGAAGTCATATCGGAAGGAAAAGAATATTTCAGACAAATGACGTATCTTGATTGTTAAAATCTGCAGATTACTTAAATATAAGCAAAAGAATATTTCTATATACACGGTCAACTATTATTTGAATCTTATATTTAGCATATTAATAATAATAATACTCTTATAATTTAGCGTGATAATTTTAAATAAAGATTGAATCTAATTTGAATCCGCATTCTTAACAATTAAATTTTCATTCATTTATATTTTGCTAAAATCATAATAGTTATATGATGTGTAATCAATTGTTAATTATACATTAAATGCGCGATTTCTTTTTTCACAAATATTTTTTTCTCGCAGTGCAGTTGCCTGCAGTGAAAAAACATCATTCGAATAAGATAAATATTTCTTGCCTTAAACACCGATTTTATTTTTCGAAATTTGAACTTATCTTTTGTTTATCTTTTGCCGAAATTTGAACAAATCCCGTTTTGACATTCGTGTGTTGTAAGTGAATGTTACAATTTCGATTGATAAATATTCACTGATTTGTTAATGTCTTATTTTTAACTATTTTAATCAGCACCCAATGGTTAATATTATTTTTTAACATAATTCATAAGGAAACTAATTGTTAAATATTAAAATATTATGATAATAATATATAGTAATGAATTAAGTATAAAATGCATATATAATTACGGTGTAATAAAAAATTTGTCTTAAACTGATCAGATATTGGTTATGATACGGATATATATTGACTAACAAGTGTAGCGATTATACCGACTTACTGTGATATTTTCTAGTTATAGTCTAGTTATTTCTACTTCTTTCTAGTTAGTCTGTGTACGTACGTGATCCACTGCGATATATTCGCAAGTGTATAATTTACTTATTTATTATTAATAACTAGCAGTTATACGGCGCTTACGTCTTCAATTACTTGACAATCGTCTGTACATTTAACTAGTTGCATTATTGTTCACTGTACTTTTTACAGTGTTTACTATACATTTATTACCATAAGTGCACCGTTAATAATTTGTCGTTGGCTTTGTACCACTTTCTCTCTCTCTCTCTCTCTCTCTCTCTTTTCGACACACCGCTACTTCACCGTGAGGCAAAAGTGTGCACGTGCGTAGAGAAAAACGTGGTATCCTGCGAAAAGCCAAGTCGCAAAAAAAAAAAAAAATAAATGATCATTCAACGGAGAGACGAAGAGATATTCGCAAAGTCGTCTGTATAAATGGGTTGGAGTGGAGAGGAGGGAAGAATAAAAATAAAATAAAATCAGCACAAGATAGGTCAGCGAGAAGAGCTGTCTCGAGGCATGTATAAGAGAAGAAAAAAAAGAGAGAAGAGGAAGAATAAACGTATAGACTAAGAAGCTCGGTTGGGTCTTCGCACGTGTCGGCTCTGCTTTGGCGATTAAGGTTCTTTTATCGTTGACCTCGCGTCGCCAAGAGGGAGAGAGAGAGAGGGAGGGAGGGAGAGGAAGAGGGAGAGTTAGCCGTCAGCGCCGAGCTGGGCAGGCTGGTTAAAGGCCTCGATGCTGCAGGCACCTCAAGCGCGAACGACGACGACGACGGTCACTTCTATATTTAGATGCACCGAGTTTCCTCCTCCACTACTTTCTTTTATGCTGAACAAAGCACTGCTCCCGGTATACAAGGTGTGCAAAAAGTTTCGCACCCGAATATGTCGGGGTGGTGGAGGGGGGGGGGGGGGGGGGGGAAGGTATATAGGGTACCGTGTGGATCCGGTACTCGCGAACGCCTACACGATTCGCTACGCGTAGTGCTTCTCGGGATCGTCGATCGAGGAGGACTCACTCAATATCGATTGGGCTATTTATTAAAAATCGTTCTCCGATTACCAGATTAATATAATGTAATCGATTGCGTAATGCACGTTTCGATATACTGGCGTTGTTACTTGCAATCGACAAATGTACACAGGCGCATTCGGTGTAGAGTGTCTCGGAGAGATACATAATGCGGTGGGTGGCCTTCCGATCGGAATACCGAAAGAATCGCGTTTGTCTCGAGACTATAGAAGAAAAAGAAAACCATCGAGTCCACGAGGATATAATTACAAGAGATTTCGGCAAGTCTTTCAATCGGGAGCAGACAATTACATCAGAGGGAAATAAGAAAATAACCACGAGAAAGCCCGGGCAATCGGGATGCTCGGTTGGGTGTAGTTATAAGGTTGAACAACCCCGAATCCGCGGAACCCTTGGGCGCAACCTGCTCGTCCCTCTCCTCCCTCGTAGAAAAAGGAACGCGAGAACGAGATATATACGGAAAGGGATGGAGAGAACGAAGGCACAGGTGAAATTGCACGGCGTCGTATACCCGGTTGTAATTGAGCGCGGCTCGGCGAAACGAAAGAAAAGAACGAAAGGAAGAAGGAAGGAAGGAAGGAAGGAAGGAAGGAAGGAAGAAAGAAAGAAAAAAATGTTATTATCGGAGGGAGCGCTCGCGCAATACGCACCTCCGTGGCCGGCGTGCCAAGGGGCCAACTTCCGGGAAGGTGCGGGAAAGCTGCTCCGAGGTTCTCGGAACGGGACACCCTCGCCGAATCGATCGAGGGCTTTCGAGCCCGGAGGAGGATGACTATACCCGTTCGCGATGCAATTTTTCTTTCCAACTTCCTATGCGGGATGGATCTTGTACACCGTCGTCTGGCGCCTCGGAGCGCGCATGCGGGGATCGGTTGGGCGAACCTTTCCCACACCGCATCGACTACTCGACTTGGGCTAGCTTTCGCGAATTCTCGGTGCGAGACGACAATCTCGAAATATTGACATTTTTAGGAAAACACGAACGCAGACTAAACATTCTGAGCTGCGTCAAGGGAATCAGCTTCAAGCGCACTGGGGTTAATTTATAAATTAAGTATAAGTGTAACGCTTTTTTAGCGATAAAATATCGAAGAAATGCATATATTATAGTGTAATTATGGATTTGTTTAATATCAAAATTTCACATTTCTACCAGGACTTTGTTTACCACATTGAAACAAAAATGTTAATTAATTCAATAAGTTATCTAGTTGAAAAGTATTTTGTTTAGTTTTCAAATACGGTATCTATCTTTCAATTAAAAAATTTGTGCAATCTGGATAAACATTACTTGGTTTCAAACAAATATTTATTTCGAATGTTTTAATTAAATATTTTGTATAATTAACTTCATTTTCCATTCAACGCTAATGTTCAAATTGTTTATAAAATAATCATAACGATGTACAAGAGAGCAATCTATCATCCAACACCTTTAAAACTTGGTGGATAAAAAATAGTGAAAATATTCACGGACATTTGTCACACTCTTATAAATGATATATTTCAATTTCATAAAGTTCTTTATACTTTTGCAAGACATGTCAGCCTCAGAAAATGGTCAAATTTTATATTTTTTCCAAAAACAATAATGATATATTTTTGACAAAAATGCTGAATGTCAGACCCTCAGGTATACCTGTATATGTTTTGAACAATATACCCACATCTTTCCAGATGTTTTACATCGATCATTTAATTAGGATGTTTGAGTCGAAAGTTTGCGTCTCTTTGCATTAATAATTACCAAGAAAAAATTATCCTAATTAAAAAATGAAAACGTCACGTTCTCCCTTACGTTTTAAGCTATCCCTACGTAAACTTTGTTCAGATTTTTAATTCAATACTTTATATTTAATTTTGAGTTTAAATTCTGAGCTTGCAATTCGTTCGAACAATTATTCGGATTCTTTAGAGTTAAGTTGAGTTAAAAAAAGATAAAAGAATTCATTAGCTATACACGTTCATTCTCACTTTAGCTTGTTTGCACATTGCAGTCTTGCTCACTTATGCCGTATTACGAGACTATTGTATATACGCTCGAGAGGTAGTTGTGTTTCGTACAGCACGCGCCGGTGAAAAACATGCGGAAACTATACTTTGCTCCGTGTTTCGTATAGTTGTACCGCTCGTGCTGCAAGATAAACTTTTGCTTACACATGGATGTACCTTCAAATCTATGGCATATGTGCTCTAAACACATGAGTACGCATATATGTTCGGTCTCAGCGTATAATAATAAACGTTGCGTATATTATACATTTGTTTTCTTCGTCAACGCATTTGATTAGTATTATAAGAAAATAGTATTTCGCGATGTTGACGAACAAAAAACAACAATTTTTAATTAATTAGGAACGTTTCGATGGATCCTCGTAAACTATTACTATATTTCGTCAAGTTTCACATGTAACGCATAACGTATGATCCGTTGTGCTATAACTAAAAACAAAAGCAAGAACTTATAGGTTATCCATTTGCACAAGGGTTGAGATTATACACCATAAATGTTACAGGGTTATAATTATAATATAATTATAATATAGTTATAATAAAATTAAACGGGCTTTCACAATTTGTTATACTCCCTACTTTATCGACGTTCAATATCACATTCAATTGGATATAATTAACAAAGGAATTCAATTTATTAACAGTTCATTGTCTTTTATTTATTAATAATAATTTATCCACATACTAAAATTTAGACAGAAATATTTATTAGGTTTCGTAAAATCTCTTATTTGAAAATATTTGTGATTATTTTCGTAAAGCAATTTAGGTTATATGTTTATTAATTTGAAATTTTGTTTAAAATTTTGTTGTTCTCAAAAAGTAATGGATACTTCTGCCTGAAATTTAGCACATAAGGGGATGTCGGACTCAGAAAATGATCATTTTTAATATTTTTTTATAAACAAAAGAATAAATTTTTCTTAAATCCTGAACGCCATGCCGTTAGGCATGTTTTAAACAGTATATTTCAATTTTTTCAGTTTTTTCAATTTGCAATTTATTTCTGATTGTTGCGTTGAAAATTCATGTATTTTTCGATCAATAATTACCGACCGAAAATTGTTTATTCAATTATTATTAACAAATTTATTTTTCGTTAAAAAATCTAAACGTCATACCCTTGCTTTTGTTTCAAACTGTCAATATGAATTATTTCAGATTTTTCATTCGATATTTCCAACCTAATTCTTATTTTAAAAGGTGTAGATCCCTGTAATTTGGGTCCGACATTCCAATAAGTGGATTATTAATAAACTAACGGTAACAAAGTGTCTATGTTTTGTAATTCGATAAATAAGTTCCGCGTATAATATTTTAATTGTGTCTAATTTTACGACAGGTAATACGTTTGATGTATTGTAATTTAAAAAAAAATAAATAAATAGTAAAATAAACGTAACCGACGCGGTGGCAGAGTAGTGGGGACACATCTCGTCCAATCACGAAAGTTAAGCAGCATTTGTTGCGCGTAATAAATTATAGACACGGAGAGAAAACGTTATAGTACGAATCATCCCCACGAAACCGAGGGAATGACATAGTGACAGAAAATTTAAGGAATAGAAATGTAACTTTTTTTACAAAAACTACAACCAAAAATGTGTAAGATAAATTTTATTCAAGGAGAGGAAATAATACAGTAAAATAAATCATCATTTGCATTCCAAATGAATCAAAGACCGTATAGAAATTACATTTAGGAACATTAGAGACTTTTAGAAAAAATGAATATACGAATAAATACTATTATACATTTGAAAAAACACTTACTATTAGAATCCCTTTAAAAATATTTTTTTCAACATATTTTTGTAAAATGTAGTAAACTTTGCAGTACGTGTATATATGTAACCGAAGGACTTTCCTATTTAACAGCGATGATGTCTCCCAGCTGTATCGACATTACACGTTTACGGTACACCTATATACATCTATTCGCAGCGTTGCCACTTTTTGCATCGCACCTCTCAGTACTTGCGAAACACCTAAATATTCATAATATTCAATAAAATGTGAGACCAACTTTCATAAAATATAGATGTAATACATTACGTAAGCAGAATGTTACACGTTAATGAAAATACTATTCTATACCCGTTTCGCTTAATATAAATTTTGATTGAACAATGTTTTTGAAATTTCAAAATTTATACCGGTAATATTATACACGGAGTCTAATTAAAATTTCCTGAATGCCGATCGCGTAAATACGCAAAAATAGCTAGGCGCAATGCACAACGTTAATTCATTACTATCTTGGTAACTATCGATAAATTTAATCGGAAACTAACTGGATACTCGAGAAAGCATAAAATGTAATTACATTTGAATATAGTCGTTGTTATATCGATCAAACTAAGAATGGTAATTATTACATTAAACGAGATTATTATATTAATCGAGACATAGTATTTGAAGTAAAATTGAAATACAAAGACACTAGATTATTGAATAATTTAACTATATCTAAGAAGTTTCATATATATATATATATATATATATATATCATTTCTGTACCTTAAAAAAATTTGCACCGTAATGGGTATATATATTATAGTTGTCCGTGCAAAATTTTCGAAAGTGTCTATTATTTATTTACTTGTAAGTACACACAATGATTTATCATTCAATAAAGCATTGTGCTTCTGTATTTGAGTTTTCCATAAAGTAGTAGATTTTGCTTGGTCGGTAACAATTACGTATATGCTAACCCATTAAACCAAAATACGAGAACACTACCATTCGTTACGTTATACATTTTATGATTGTGGAAAGTTTCTATATAATTAGTAGATTAATTTTAATAAAAAATTTGAAAGGCAGTACAAAGCAACTAAAAATTTTTAAACAATTAGTCTTGTCAATTAATGTACGAATTATTTTGAAATTTTCAGTCTTATAAATTATTTATTAACTTTTGTACAAATAATAACGATAATTAATGATTTAAACTATAATATTCCCATTTTATTTAATTAACAAACTTTCAATAAATAGTTAATTTCAAAATTACAATAATATCTTAATTATATAATATTTAAAAAGTTGTTCGATTGGATGTTTAATATTCTAGGACGTTAAATTCGCTGGCCTTTTCAATGATTCGCATGACGCAACGCGTTCATTTGCAATTTCGTACCGACTGTTTGCACGTTCTTCATGCGGGTACATAAATATATTCAAAGTTACCTGTTACGTTTGTATTAGAAAAAAATAATAACTCAGTTGACAGGACGATAATCGTCCGAGGGAATCTCTAGCAGTTTTGTAATTGTCACTCGTATATCGTTAAAGGTCAAGGAATTAATATTATACGAGTCAAGTACACCTGCAGGTAGGAAAGGTGAAACGTAACGAACTTTTGAATTCATTACTCGAAATTCACCTATAGATTCGGCATCGTTTATTCAGTTTTATAATATGTATTATCTACCCCAGTAGACATTTTAAAATTTTGAGGTTAACCAAAAAACATAAAAACATTAAAAAAAATATATATATATATATATATATTAATTAAATAACATATGTTATTATATCAATTATTATATAAAATTTCTACCATAACAATTATTTCAAGAAAATGCATGTGTTAATTATTTACGTATGTATAAAATGATGTGGAAAATTAATTTTGTTAATTTATACGTGTTATCTATTATTTTGCACACGCAGCCGAGCTATCAGAAATTGAATTTTGTGCACGTAGTGTCAAAAAATTTTGAATGTCGAAACGACAATTGGACAGCAGCAAATAACTATTATTTATCTGAAGTATGATAACAATATTAATATATATAGATTGTTTACGATATGAATTTTTAAGATGTACCTAGTTAATGTTAATACAACCCTGTTAGAAATTTCAAATTTTGAGGTTAACGGGATGTCGGACCCAAGTTACAAGGATCTTCAACTTTCAACATAAGAATTATTTTGAAAATATCTGAAAAAAATAATGTGAGTAGTTTAAAACAAAAGCAAGGGCATGACATTTTGATTTAAAAAAAAATAATTTTGTTGATAATAATTGAATAAGCAATTGCGGTCGGTAATTATTGGTCGAAAAAGGCATGGATTTTCAGGCATGCAAAAAATTTGAGTACACTGTTTAAAACACATCTAAGGACATGGCGTTCAGGTTTTTTCAAAAATGTATTCTTTTGTTTATAAAAAATATTAAAAATGACCATTTTCGAAGTCCGACATCCATTTAAACAAACCCACAATTACACTATGATATAGGTATTTTTCCGGCATTTTTTTTACTATTTTATCGCTTATAAACGTTAGACGTTATACTTAAGTACTTTATTTGTAATTTCATTCCTTCAAGAGAAGTCTTGAAGTTGTTATAATTCATAACAAAGCATTTCGAGGTTATGTTTGAATAATGATTTTATGAAAATTGTTGTTCAAGATTATTTGCTTTTTGAATACCATTACTCGATACTTGGACACGTATTGCAACATAGTTCAAGTATTGGATCCAGTACTGCATTCACATGTTTAGACAGCATCTAACTACTGTAATCTTGTTCATCAATTTTTAAATTTACTCATTTCATACAATTTTATCTGCACATGTGCATACAAATACATGTTCATATTAATAAGTAAACTATATACATTCGATTGAAAAAAAATTTGAAGACTCTTATTCACAAAAATACTGGTCACAAAAATCTGTCTAAGTACTGGGATAGTTATACCTTGATATTCACATTTTGATAATATATTTAGATGCCCATGTATATGTATACCATATACACAGATATCAGCGCCAGATATTCAAGCTTAAAAGTGCACCGGAACGAGAGCAAATTCCCGTGTAAGTTTTGAATCATTCGGCTCTCCCGCACGCATTCCCCGTACCTAGGATACGCACATACATACGTTTATTACGCGCAATAAAGGAAACATTCGCGGCGCACTAATCTACATATTAAAGAATATGAACCGGAGCACGAAGATCCCTAACGAGTGAGATTCAATTACGGACGAGTGCGGGGACGCCGAGAGAAAGGGGAAAAAGAAACGAAAAAGAGAAATGGTCAGCCCACCCCCTTGTAGTAACATTGATCTTGAGATAACCGCGAGATAAAAGAGTCAAAGTCCGTAATTCCACGACTGGAAGCATCCCCACCCTCGGAAATATGAATATGCATAAAAACGCGTCTGTAATTGGGTCCCTTTGCCGCGAAAAAGTCGAGGGACGGGGACCGGTGAAGTAAAAAAGAAAAAGAAAATTTCGACGCGAGAGAGAGAGAGAGAGAGCGATAAAGGGTGCGCATTCGTCGGGATTCGGTCGTGCGAACAGGACTGTCTGGCATCGATCGGCCGAGGCGAAAGACCTCGTGGAAGGGGATCTCGCGCAGGGGTTGCGAAGCTACACCACCCCGGTGTGTAGTATCGACGACCTCCGCGCCGCCGGCTGTACGTATACGTCATCCCTCTCGGCGCGATTCAACATCCCCACCACTCGGTTCGCTCCTTTTCCGGCGTATATGTATATATATACGTTCAACCTACCCCGCCGTACTCCGCGACTGCAAAGAGGGGAGGGAGTGAAGAGCTGCGGATGCCTCTGACTTTCGTCTTTTACGCCCTCTGATTATGCAATTTATTGTTCAATGTTTAATTTGACGGTGGAAGTCCTGAAATTCGTGAAAGTCGTTTGACCTTCGTTGACCTCGCGTTTACGGATCCGCTTTTTTCCCTTGCCGCGCGATCGATGCTATCCATCGATCGTCACCTTGGCGCGTTGACCCGGTCGAACTATTAGGTCGATCCTAGTTGCATAATTTTTTTGGTACAACGGTGGTCAGAGATGTATATATACGTTCAACTATACGTTTCCGTATTAAATTAAGTTCGAATAGCGTAGTCGCAATTGAGTGGTAGTTCGATCGTCGCAACGAGGTAACGAGGTCTTTACCGGTGCAAGCTGTAAACCTATAGAAGCCACTTGGTTCCCTTCCTCTATCCCCCTCCACCCACCCTCGTAACCTTGCATCCAGGATCCTCGATCCGTAGTCCAAGTATAGTTCCCTCCGCGAGAACGTCGCACCGTTCCGTGGTTGTTCCACTCCATCCCTTCCTCGATGTACCTCACCTGTTCGCCTCCGGTCCGTTGAATAATTACCGCGACACTCGAGCTCCAGACCGAAATTAAACCCATATACTGCCGTTCGTTTCCGTTTGCGCGGCAACCCCACGTGCACTGAGAAACATAACGACTTGTATTTTAGTCACCGTTCAATTGAAGGATCCAATTTTCGCAAAATCTGTTACATTATGTAATTCATTAATTACAATAGGTCACATCTTCTTCCGCACATTGCAATTACAAATTTTTCATTTGTACTTAAAAATATTCAACGACTTCGTCGAGCGCTCTGATTTCAAGTGCGTTTAATTTTTCAATGTGAATCGAATTGTTTAAGGAGATGTCGGACCCCGAAAATTTATATGTTAATGGGTTATTATTTTTCATTGAAAAATCTGACTAAATAAGTCTGGCGCTTCTATTTGCTTTAAACAATGTGTATGCATTTTTTTAAACTTTTAAATCGTTGCGTTGGAAATTGTCCTTACCATATTACAGACAAATCTCGGTTACTTAAAATTGATTAAAAAAAATTATGTTATTCAAAAAGGTCGCTACGATAGGTTATTTGTTATATTTTAAAGTATCTTTATGAATTTTGTTTAGAATTTAATTTTATTATTTAAACATGATTCTTGAGATTGAATGGATAGGTTCCTGTAATTTGGGTCCGACTCGAAATTTGGGAATTTGTAGAGTTTCTGCAAACGTTACGAAGTAAGTAATATATATATATATATATATATATACACACGCGTATAAAAAGCGCGTTAACAGTTGCCTCCTCCGGCTACCCCTCCACGAGGCAAATTTTCCCGAGTGGAGGAAATTTTTAAGGAAAACACCCTCCGCCAATCCTAGCGCTTCTGTCCATCCCTCCTCTTCGTCCAAGGCCTCTCGTCCTCTGCCGCGTATCTCCTGGGATTATTTTTCCGTAGTCTCTTGATATTCAAACGTGCACACAGACAGGGACATACACAGCAACAGCACGTACCATAGACACGCGTTTTACGGCAATTGTCTGGACTATTGATTCAAAATTATCAGGTTTTGGGTGGATTAATTCTCGAGTTTGTTGAGCATAAGCGAGAAGAGCCCGCGCTTGATTTAGTGCGGCAGACGTCGAGGTCAAGGGTAGGGGTGACTGTCCCCTTCACCCGACACCCTCGAGGTTTGCGCCGCAGACGACGAGGGTAATGCTATAAGGTTTAGACGTATTTCTCTATCGACACTACGCGATTTATCCGGTTGGTCAAAAACAATATTCTTCTCGGTTATTTTCGACACTTTGTCGCTTATACATTTTTTTATTAAAATAACAATATGTCTTCATTAATATTTACCAAAATAATAATTTGTTCGATATAGTGCTTATGTTTATTTTTAATCGTAGGAGATGTGTATCTGTCGGAATATCGAATTGACTTATAAGTATATCCAAGAAAAATAATTTTCAATTGAATCTTTTATATATAAATTGGTTTAAATGGAAAGTGTGTAGCCACTAACAACCATTTATTATTTATAAGATGTTTTTTTTCAAATTTATAAAATGTATTAAGGTAGTTGGAATAGTCTTTAACGAAATATATTGTATAATTGTATTTATAACCAGAATAAGGTGATAACACTTTCACATACTCATTTGATGCGTGCAATAGATAAATGTATAATTAATCAACCTTTTTATTGGATTCAGATATAGATAATGTATGTAGTTACGATACGAAAATTTGAGTGAAAAAAAATAAAATTATGTAAAATTATGTAGTAAAATTTAAACAATAAGTGAAACGACCAATTTTATTTCATTTGACATGACTCTTTCCATTCGTATATTCCAACTTTACAAACGTAATTTTTGTCAATTAACGATACATGATTTTTCTAATTAGTATACCAACCACTGTCAAATTTATAATCGTTTTCAACATTATCGTTGGAAAAGTTTCACGAAATTGTATAAAGATTCTGTTCATTATCGGCGACCGCTGCGTGCGCCAACATTATTAACAGCGTATAGCAAAACCGGCTAAGCAACTGGACTAAAGTTATTTTTTTAGTACATAATACTATTCGATTTAATATTAATCTTAGAGTCAATTATATTTTCTAAGCATTATAGAAATGCGCGTTTTAGAGATAAAAGAAAAATAATATATTTTAATAAAATAATAATTTAATAGTACTCCATAACGGGGTGCCATAGTCAATATTTATCCTCCCTACCTTATCGGCAATCGTGATTATCAGTAATAAATTTGTAAATAAAACAGTATGTGAAAAAATAAGAGAAGAGGCGCCTTCGTTTATTAATAATCTAACTGTGTGCTGAATTTCAGATTAAAATTATATTGCGTTTTTGAGAAAAGTCTTACCAAAAATGTGAACCTAACCTCAACGAGGTGAAAAGATTTGATATTTTTGGTAAGACTTTTCTCGAAAACGCAATATAATTTTAATCTAAAATTCAGCACACAGTTAGATTGTCAATAAACGAAGGCGCCTCTTCTCTTATTTTTTCACAGACTGTTCTACTTTTTTATTAATTAATCCTCAAAAATTGAGTATGGAACCCCCATAATGATAAAGTGAGAAAAAAGAATTGGTAATTCAATAAACAAGTTAATTCTGGAATTCTCGGTCAAGGCCCGTGCCGAGGTTGTTTTTTTTCAAATTAAATTTCGAAACGTTTTTTTTAGGTTTTGTTGTTCACTATTGTAGAACGTATTATTAGAAAGTTTCGACGTAAAAAGGGATGCTGAATATACAGAAATGCGCAAATTCCTGTGCTTCAGGCACATATCGAATGAAATCTTATTTTAAACAATTTATTTAAAATACATCTAAAAAAAGATCCTTCCTCGAAACTAATAAATATTTCATAGTTGTTGAATACGTTGTCTTTCGCTTCATTAAAATTTAATTTTCATTTTAATATACTTTACCTAAGAAAAGCAAATTTTTTTCAACTATTCAATAAAATAATTAACGTTAAATCTTCTATCATTTACTTTTGTCAACGTGGGGTTTAAAACATTAAGTTAATTAAATTAAATGAAATGTTAACTCGTTCTTATGGAGTTGAATGAAACTCAAGCGCAGTTGAAGCGTGTCGCGAGAAATTCATAATTCGTGGCATTTGCCGCGGCAGTATACGAGAGCAATTAATCTCGTCTACCATTCGGCTAAAGTGTACCCGGTGTCTGTAATCAACCGAGTATATACGTAAACAATCGAGTGTTGTATATAAATTTGATAAAAATTACGGTATATTTAATTAATTTGTTTCCCTTCGGTATATACCTATACATATAAGATTATGTATGTAACGGATGTCCGTAAACCACGAAAAGTACAATGAAAATAAAATGAATAATAATGAGGGATTTACTCGCGTCATTAGAGTCGAAGGGTTCGAAGAAAGAGTGTTAAGAGATTCCCTCGACCGCAACTCATCGCTGCACCAACGTCATTTGTCAATCCCGTCTATGGCGAATAACCATATACGAGTCCGAGTGAGCCGCGTAACGCATCATCCGAAAAACGTCGATATATATATATATATATGTGCACACGTAAACGCATATATACATATAAATATATATTTATTCAAAGGAAATCCTTTTTATTTTCGTTCACTCGCGTCTAATAATCGCCAATGCGTAAAGAAGTGAAATGAGAGGAGGAAGAAAAAGAAGTATACGTATGTACGTAAGAAAAGGAAGAACGAGAAGGAAGAGGGAATAACCACGGAGAATATATAGAAAAGCTTAACGCGAGTCCTTCGGCGATTTTCACGGTCTTCGACCCCTAGTCGAGTTCGAGCTCGGGTTCACGCTCGTAAAACGAGACTCGCGCATACACGCACACACTCGCACACACACATACACAGATACAACGACCGACGAGAGAGAGAGAGAGAGAGAGAGAGAGAGAGAGAGAGATGCAACGCAGCCCCGAGTGCGTATATATACGAAGGCCAGAGGGAAAGCAACGATCGATCTCTCCGGGTCTCGACGACGTCGCCGAATCTCTCTCTCTCTCTCTCTCTCTCTCAATGTGTACGTGTATGTGCGTGTCTCGCCGGGGTCCACGCGCCGGAGAGTTTGAATTTTCCCATGGTAACCGTCGGCTATATCGTCTGGGCGCGTCGAGCTTTTTCTTCCCTCTGGCTTCTTTATTTCTCTCGCTCTCGGGCGGTTTTCCTATACGTACCGGCCCGACGACCCTACGTACATCTACACCCCCGCACCAAACTTTTGTCCTCCCGCGCAAAATGCTATATTCACGCTTTGTTAATACGAGGGAAAAGCTTTGATTAATTCGATAAAGAGGCAACTTGCCTATCCTTCTGCTCTTCGGATTAAACGGTAGTCGTATTTTCATTTCGGTCGTTCGCCGTCTTTTATATTCTTATATATATATATATACGTATACCGCGGCTCGTCGATTTCCTTGGCCTATTACGAATCAACACCTAATTTACACTTTTTTAGCCAGGCTCTTTTGAACAATTAATCGTCCCATCCGTGTGCAAACGATAAAATATTTCTGATCGCCGTCGTAAACGCAGGTCGTGTGCTCTTGAAATTTGTTCGATGGAAATATATCATCTTATCACTGAGAATAAAATTCAAAAGAATATCTGTTTGAAACTAAGAAATGTTTTGTAGTTACATAATCGTTAGTTTCAATCAAATATATTTTTTAAATGGATTCAATAAAATGTTTTGTTGAACTAACTAATTTTTCTTTCTCACAAAGAAATATCACGGCTTTTGAATCACGGATTTTATCCAAACATTAGGACTTGTTTTGTAACATATAAATTTGAAAAAAGTCAGAATTTCAGAATATTATGAGCATTATTACCGAAGTTATACGTAATTAAAGGAAACTATTGAAAAATAGATGCTTTACTTTAATTGCTCATAACTCCTCGAACCAAAGTTTAAAAGAAAGTTTGGATCAAGTGGTTTATGGAATTAAAAAAAAGAAGCCCAAATCCGTTTATTAGATCGAGATAACTATATAATAAATAAGAAATGCATCAAATTTTAGCTTAAAATGAAATTATTTATTTTGTAGCTAAAAATTGCTACATTTCTTATTTATTTTATAACTCTCGATCTAATAGACGACTTTGGGCTTCTTTTGCTTTTTTTTTTAAATCCAAACCACTCGATCCAAACATTCTTTAAACTTTGGTTCGAGTATCTCTGTTTAGTAAGGTAAAGTACCCAAATGCGGGACAAAATTTAAATGGGCCTCGGTTGAAACAGAGTTTTTAAATCCATTACTGCAAAATACAGACGCATGTCCCGTCGAAACGCGAGTTCGGTATTAAATTTACTTAATTATGCAGATAAAATGGCATTTATTAAGTTTTTTATTAAAAATATCTAAGTTCGAAAAATAGTGCACGGGGAGCTAAAGTTGGACAGCCATAAGCGAAGGTGGACCCTTTCGCGGGACAGAAAAATGCACGTAATGTTGGACAGATAAAAACTTACGTGTCCAACATTAGCGTAATGTGAAGTGAAGGTGCAGGTAAAGATGGACAGACCCTTGCTCGCCCGAGCCTAACCTCCAAAAATTTAAACATTAATTTTTCGGTATTTATAACTATATTGAGTGCACTTAATGTTTATTTCAACTTATTTAAGTATGAATTATTAGTATCAACTGTTATTTCTATCACATTTCTTAATTTATGGAATAGCTACGTCTGTCCCAACATTAAGGTCCAGTTTTGAGTTTGTCCCACGATTGGGTACTTTACCTTATGTATAAAAAGCATCTTTTTTTCAATATTTTTGTTTAATTACGTATAACTTCGGTATAAGGTAAAGTACCCAAATGCGGGACAAAATTTAAATGGGCCTCGGTTGAAACAGAGTTTTTAAAGCCATTACTGCAAAGTACAGACGCATGTCCCGTCGAAACGCGAGTTCGGTATTAAATTTACTTAATTATGCAGATAAAATGGCATTTATTAAGTTTTTTATTAAAAATATCTAAGTTCGAAAAATAGTGCACGGGGAGCTAAAGTTGGACAGCCATAAGCGAAGGTGGACCCTTTCGCGGGACAGAAAAATGCATGTAATGTTGGACAGATAAAAAGTTACGTGTCCAACATTAGCGTAATGAGAAGTGAAGGTGCAGGTAAAGATGGACAGACCCTTGCTCGCCCGAGCCTAACCTCCAAAAATTTAAACATTAATTTTTCGGTATTTATAACTATATTGAGTGCACTTAATGTTTATTTCAACTTATTTAAGTATGAATTATTAGTATCAACTGTTATTTCTATCACATTTCTTAATTTATGGAATAGCTACGTCTGTCCCAACATTAAGGTCCAGTTTTGAGTTTGTCCCACGATTGGGTACTTTACCTTAAATGCCCACGGGATTCTAAAATTCTAGCTTTTTTATATTTTAAATTACAGAACAAATTCTAAAGTTTGAATAAGATCCGTGATCCAAAGACCGTGACCTTTCCTTGTCAGTGTAGTGAATTTAATTATTTTGATTAAATTGTAATCTCTAAGTATGTGCTTCAAGTGAAAAATTCCACGATTCAGAGAGAACTCTTAGTGAGTCGGCATCGAGTTGGATTCTTACCACAGATTTTTCGTTGTAGCAGATTATTAAATGTCGCGTTAAAAATTTCGGAATTCTAGTGACTTTATCACTTGAACTTGAATTCAAAGAATATTGAATAGTAATAAAAATTTGGTACATCGTATAGCGTATCGACCGTTTGCATCGTTTATACATTTTATCGATTCCTTTCACTTATATAGAAAAAATCACGATCGAATGTTGCGAAGCCAAAATAAACTATACACTATTGACTCGTCTATTGCAAATGCGTCGAAAAATACTGACAAAGAGATGTCACACCCTCTGGAAAACGGATCCTTACCAAACTCTAGGATATAATTTCTATTATAAAATCATGCAGAAAGTCGGAGTTTTAGTTTTAGATTATCGATAGATATAAGCAAATAATGAAAAATCTCGCCGAAAAAACCGTTGAGTTTGAATGCTTATAACTCAGAAACAATTACAGATGTACGTATAAACTAAAGTTTGAAAGAAAGCTGAGATCGAGTAGATACGTTTTAAAAAAAAAGGAAGCTCCAATATTTTAATATGGTCAAAAGTTATGGGAGAAATAAGAATTAGACGAAATTTTGGGCTAAAAAAATCATTAAATTGTAACTTTAAATTTTCGATAAAATTTTGGCTACGGAGCCGCGGTGGCTCATGGGTAGAGCTCCCGACTCTCACACCGAGGGTCGTGGGTTCGATCCCAGACGTGTACCTCTGAAAATTTTTTCATGTGCATTTTTCGAACACCGCGACTCAGTGGCTCGGCGTGTCACTATAATGTGACGCCAGTTCAGGTGCGCGTGCGTTTCGTGTATTTGTCAGTGCATGAGAGGCACGGGCATCTGAACTATAGGGAACGTTAGGGACGCGAAGATGTAAAGAGGATCGCGGTGGTTCCATCGGGAGGACAGGAAACTGTAATTATTAGACTAATTACAGTGACCGATGATATCTTCCGATGGACACAAGCACCACTGTTTCAACTACATGTGCTTTCTTTACAGACACACCGTTCACCTCCGTCGCTGATTAGCCCTGGCAGCATAAATAGAGCGACGTTAAATAACATAAAAAAAAAAAAAAAAATTTTGGCTAATTCTTATTTCTCCCATAACTTTTGACCATATTAAAATATTTGAGCTTCCTTTTTTTTAAACGTGTCTACTCGATCTCAGCTTTCTGTTAAAATTTAGTTTATACGTGCATCTTTAATTGTTTCTGAGTTATAAGTGTTCAAACTCAACGGTTTTTTCGGCGAGATTTTTTATTATTTGCTTATATCTATCGTAAAAATGGGCATTGGACACTAAAACTCCGACTTTCTGCATGATTTTATAATAGAAATTATATCCTAGAGTTTGGTAAGGATCCGTTTTCCAGAGGGTGTGACCTCTCCTTGTGAGTTTAGTTTCGATTCAGGTAGACATGTTTGACTCGATCGCGGGAATTCCGTGCATACATTTAAATTTGCAGGACGATCATCGTAATAAATAATATTAACAAAAATATGTGCTTACAAATACAAACGAATCAGCGTAATATTAAAAAAGAACATTGTTTTAATTTACAGTTATGTATTTTATATTCGGATAATAAAATTAATTACACACCGGTAGAACAAAAAGTAAAAGCTCGCATGATTAACTGTATATAGTCTTAAAAAAGAAAAATAAATGATGTACGAGAAAAGTCGAGATAAATAATGAAATGGCATACGGTTAAGGGAGAGTCGAGAGATTGACGAAAGGAATAACGCCGACGAGAGATTGTCGAAGGTTGCCGGGCGTTACGCAAGATACGAGAGGAAAGATCGTCCCTGCGAACGCGAGGAGGATACGCCCTCCGTAGGAGGTGCAGGGAAAGGCATTCCGATCGCGTACGTTTCCTGCATCGAGCGCGACTAGAATTATCCGTCGCGTCCCCGGCATTTCCCGGATGCCGGCTTCATCGGGGCATCGGACCGCTCGATTCCATTCCGCGAGTCGCTCGTCTATACATATATAACATACATATATATCGTCGTTTATATATACTCGCGATATAAAAACCTCGCGCGTTCGCCATCTTCGATCCGTCGTTCCATCCGCCAACGGAGATACGCGCGTTTGTTTAAATTAATAGTATTCATAATAGACAACTGTTTACACGGAGATAAAATTTCGTAGTAAAAATGACAATGTTGTTTAGTACAGTGGTGAGACAGACTTGACAAATGATACAAATAACTATTTTGTTATGAGAACAATTTACGAGACATATTAACCAGTAATATTAATGCATATATGTAGTAACATTTTCCTATAAAAAAATAGTTATTTTTATCATTTGTCGAGTCTGTCTCATCATTTTACTAAACAACATTGTCATTTTTACTATACAATTTTTTTCCGCGTGATAGATTAAAGCTAATAACCATTGATTGCATATTCACCCGGTTTCCTTGGGATTATGTTAAAATTGATACACCGAGAGGTGAAGCGAACCGCAAACGATTGAATATATATATACGGAAGATTGAACTCGAGCGGCCGAATCTGCTTCTGACAAAGTTAAATAAATATATGTACGCGTGTGTCGTACATATAGTTTTAGAATAATTTCGGGTAATTAGCTCGATAGAATAAATTGTTTTGAAACGATGAGAAGTACTGGTTGATCGCGTCACTGTTTCGAAATTCTATATTGATCGCGCCGAGGGATTCAAAAATGAGTAGGAGACCGAAACAGCCGAGCGAGTCGTTCGACCGAGAGGTATACATCACAATATTGAGATCAATCGTGAGATTATAATATCGGTAGAGACGAATTTCGCAAATGTCGTAAAAAAGCAAACGCCGCAAAGGGGAATTTGAAGAATAATGATGCACTTGTGTATATGAACAATGATGCGCTCGTGCACAGAGAAATCAAATTGTATCCATAAGTATTCTTCTCTTTTATTACCGAAGAAATTATATCTACTCATACGAGAGAGTGAGAGAGAGAGAGAGAGAGAGGTCGAAAGAGGTGTAGCTCGAAAATCCACGTCAGTCGTTCATTGCCGCACCCACCGCGACAGGTTCACCGGAAAGTTGGTCCGACGAGGGGTGGGAAGAGAGGGAGGGAGGGAGGTAGTCCTCCCCCGGGATCCTCCGCAAACCCGGAGGCATCCCGACCTCAAGTTTTCAGGGACGCGCCGAGTAGCTCAACCTCGCACGGTAGAGTGTAGCGTACGCGCGCCGTCTCTCTGTACTTCCCCTGCGGATCCAAGCTCAAGGAGAAAGAGGGGTGAGAGGAGCAGACGCATCCAGACTCCCTGGCAGCGAGTAAAAACGACCTGCGCGGCTGGGAGGAAAACCCAGTGAGAGAGAAGCCGCATCCAACCTCTAGAATGATAGATAGAAAAACCCTCGAGCGGGAGGGACTGGGAGGATCGCGGTGTGGGAGGGGGAGGGGGAGTGAAGAGGGGGGGGGAGGAGGACCACCGACGCCGCGATTTAAGGTGCCCCCGATCTCGTCCTTGTACAATACGCTGCAAAATTTTATCACTTCACCAGTCCTTATATTTATAACATTTCAGTAAATTACACTAAGATATAAACCTTTATCCTCGACTCTCGTCGGGTTGAGCTTTGATCAGAAAAATGAAGAAATAGTTAATAAAATGGTTTAATTTTTTGGATATTAGATTGCGATAGCCAATGGTTTTATACTGTGAAACAAAAAAAATACTATTTTTTAGCATTAGTATACTATTTCATTGTGATGTATTTCCAGACACGGTTAGTTAGTTTCTTCAGACTTGGGTTCTTAAGTGACGTTTTGTTCGTTTTTTTGTTTCACTTAACTATTAATTATTAAGTCGATTTAAATTACCGCTTTCAATTTAAGCCCTTTAATTCTACAACTGCAATCAGTTCGAATTAATTTTTATTATCGTTGATTATTGCAGATTTTCGTATAATCTATATATGCTTAATCGAATACACCATTATATGCGCAACAGAAATGTTGAAGCGTAAACTATATATAGTGTATCCTATAATTCACGAGTGGAAATTCAATGTTGCGCCAGGGCATAGCTCGACCCGCTGAGTTGTAAATTTAACGAAATCATCGACGCGCACTTTCAATTTTCAGAAAAAAATTTTTATTTAACTCCACGCGTATATCAATTCCAGCCCGTAAGTTCAAAGTGTGAGGTTGCGTGAATATCTGTTGTAAAGTCATTGGCGTTTGCGTGAAAGTGTGCACGGAGTAAAAAATTTGAGTGAATACACGATAACTACCAAAAGTTAAAAAAAATAACTGAACTTTATGTAAAAATTAGAAGACTTTCAGTAAAAATTAGTAGAAAGTGGATGATCCGTGAATGAATCGGTGAAAACGTTGCGTGCAACAATTAATGAGATTATAAATGACACGGGAATGAAAAACGAAATGACGTTAAGTCGAGGAAATCGCAGTGACCGTGGAAGGAAAAACAAGAGGGATCGTCGAGGCGTTCGAGAAGAAAGGCCCAAGCCCGGCCAGAGCCCAGCCGAAAATTTCGACGGCTCTGTAAAGCCATTTTCCAGGGCTGCGGCTGGGGCGCGACGCAAGGGTGGGAAATAATAACGACTAGCGCCGCGCGTCGCAGTGCGCCGCGGAAGGTTCGTCGACCTCCGGCGCCAAGCGAGAGAGAGAGAAAGAGAAAGAGAGAGTCGAGCCGACGCCCCCGTCAGTCGGCGACCCCGGGCTCGCGGACCCCACTCCGGCCCCCACCCCCGGGCGATCCTCGCTGCCACCACCACCACCACCACCACCACCACCACCACCGCCGCCGACGCCACTACCGCCACTACGGGAAGGACCGGGACGAGGGTTTGCCGTATCCTGCCACCCCCGAGCGTCTAGCCAGGGTCGGGGTCGTTGAACGTCGATAAAGATTTTGACTCGACAATGCCGCAGGTACCGGCGCGCTGCGGATTTTCCGCGCTTTATTCCGCTCTCCTATTTCCGCTTCCGATATTCTCTTTTTCTTCTTATACTCCTGCACCCCCGATCCTCCCCACCCCATCACTTTTTTCTCCCTTTACCGTGCTTTTTTTTCGGCGAAACCTCCCCCCCCCTCCCCCCTCCCCCTCCTCGCCCCGTTACGTAGCAGTGTACCATATATACGCGCGTCTGCGTTTGTTTCTCGCGACGTCGGTTTTTCCACACCGGCTCCCGGATCTCGGATTTGATTTTCATCGGCAGATATATCGAGCTTCCACCCGCGAAAATGGAAAATTTCTCTTGTGCGTAAGGGTCTCGGGGTCTCTTCTCTCCGCCGGGTCACTCGACGCGACGATTTCATCGCGCGCCTTCCGTTTCCGGGTGTTCGAGCACCGTCGCCTCGCCATCGAATCTACAAATTTTTTGTTCCACCAACCGCTATATCTACACGTCCTTTCGACAGGGCTTTGATTCGCTCGATGCTCTTTATTTCTCTTCTTCCTCCTCGACAAATTATTTTTCGTTCCGATCGAACGGAGACACCTCGCTGTCATCCCCTGTTGCGAGTCCACGAGGAAATAGATACACGCCACGTCGCGCGATCGATCACCTCGTCACGATTCTATACCGCGAGCTCATTTGTATAATTGAGAATACTCGTTATTCAAATTACAAAGGTATTCCTCGGGAGACAGATCTTTACAAAACCTCGTGGTGTAAATGCGTTTCGGTCTATACCGGACGTGGGTACATTTAACGCCATATCGTTTGAACCTTTTAAAATCAGAAACCTCTCCTCCGTCTGTACACATAGGCGTGGCGTCGAATGCGTGTGAGCCGGATTGCGGATTTAAATAAGTCGATAACAGGTGTTTTAAATATATATATATATATATATATATCCATTCGATCCGTTGTACAACGCGTAATTGCATCTATATATATATTTAAAATTACAAATTAATTCCGTGCATTATCCTGAAAACCATATCACGTGATACAGATTAACATTTTATTTGTTTAAACAATATTATTCATATCAATTTCAAATACGTTTCACACGTATATTCATGTCAATTTAATACATTTAATTTACTTTATACATTTATCCTTTCCTTTTTTTTACATAACGAAGAAAAACTGTATTTATATTTTACCTTGGAAAGAGGAAAAAAAAAATGCAAATACGTTTTACACAACGCGTAAAAAGTATCGTGACAACAAGCGGAAGTTCGTCGCAACGACCTATACGAACATACGAGTCGAAAACTTGGTTAAACTAAAAAAAAGAAAAGAAAAGAAAATACACCAATGGCAATTACGAACCCTCATCGTTCCCCTCCTCTTGTTCTTTTGCTTGCATATATATGCCGAGGGTCAGTTGCACCACTCCTATACGACGGACTAAACGACGTGTTAATGCCACTCGCAAGGGGCTGTCGACGTCTTACACTCGTCATTACGCTTCGACTATTCGTAAGACAAACCTTGCGTTCGTTCGGTCGTGGTGTATATACTTTTGAAATTTCATCTTTCAACGATGCGATCGAGTATAGATTTTTTTATCAACAATCCCACGTTTATCTTATACGATTCTGTTGAGATCTTATATGATCATGTATATGCTATTATTCAGCTATGAATATAGCTGGAGTCATCGTTGAGATATTATAAAGGCAACACAGTCGTGTGTTTTAAAATAAAACAACGTATTCATTATTTTAAAACGCCTCACGTGATAATAGTTGTTCTTCGAATTATCGTTTTTATTCATTACTATCTAATATCAACAATATATTAATATTTACCGTCAATCTATTTTGTAATATTATTTTTTTCAAAGGGTTGTAAACCTCGATAATTGAATACAATCGTGAATTTCCGTAAAATATTTTAAAATAATTTGAAAAGAAAATTTTTAAGTGATATTAATAATATTGTAATTATTGAAAAATCAACGTACGTACTTGGTACATTGGGGTAAAAAGATCGACGGATATTTATTAACCCTTTATGGAAAAAGTTACACTTTTCAACTTGATTTGTGGATAACATATGATCAATGAAGACAAATAACTTCATGTAAGAGATTTAATTGGATTAATAAACAAAATTATTAATTAAATATTATTATAAAATTTATCGTATGGATAAAGTAAAACATTTATAGATTTATAAATGTTTTATTTCGTAAAAAAGACCTCAAAACTAAAATTTAGTATAGTCACTAATTGACCTACAGAAAAGTATGATATACACTGTAGGTAAAGCAGATTTAAGTTAATCGATAAGATTACTAGTAAACCAACGTAGAGGGGCATTACCCGAAGAAGCCTTAATCGTTTGACTTCTTTCAAAGTTAAACAATTCCGATGTGCTATAAGATTAGCTTACCTTACTGAAGTAACCGACGGTGTGACAGCCTTCAGAATCGTTGAGCGTCATAACGTAGAAAAGAAATGGTTCCACGTCGTAATACAGTGTTTTATGATCCAAGAAGAATTTCGCTAAAAGGCATAGATTTTGGCAGTATTGCTTGTATCTTCTACCGTCGACCTCCCACACGCCAATTTTATCCTTCCTGCAATCGGTTATTTTTCTTAGAATAAATGGAAATATATGAAGCTTTAGTTTAATTGTATGTAATGTTGGATAAATTAACTTTTAAAATGTATAATACCTGTAAACTTCATGACCAGGCGGATGTCTCCACACGCACTTCTCTTTGTGCCTTCGCAAAACTTGTCGACTCTTCGCGTACCTTAAACAATATTCACACAAGTAAAGCTTTGGAGCACGACTGTATTCTTCGGGATATGGACTTTGGTACCAAACTTCCATTTCCCATTTTCCCATTTCAACGCAACGAGTACCGATAGACCCGTTTCTTCCTTCCCCATCAAATTCCAACTCCTTCAAATCCTTTTCCTGCGAATCAATAACTATTATTAATACTTATTGAATTATGAATTTAATATTTATATATGAAGTTTTACTAAGTTTCTTACAATTTTTTCGCTGGCGGCAGCTTGAGCTTCTAAGAATAATTTGAGATCATAATCTGATGTTAAACCTACGAGTGTCGGTTGCCGAGTTTTGTCAACTCCCTGGGTTTCTCCTCTACTATCTGATTCATTACCATCTGCGAATGGTCCTTTGTATTTACCTCTCAGTTCTTTTATTTTTAGCTGATAATTACGTTGATCATTCGTTTGGTAGCCTCCTTTCGGTGATTTTTTCCCCATGCTTATAATCATTCTTTTTCGATCATCTTCACGCTTTTTTCTTTCTTTATAAAATTCTCTGAAAATATACATTAATACAAAGACAATTAATACGTAATAGTGAAATATTGTACGTTCTTATGAATAAATAATAATTTACGCTACAACGTATAAAATAAATTTGATATCACTTATACTTTTCTTAAAACGAATAAAAATTTCTTACATGCATCCTTGTGGTGTGGTATTGTGATACATTGGACAAGCTTCTAACGTAAAATGAAAATCGAATCTTCCGGACAGGTGACCTCGAGAATCACAAGCAGGCGCGAGAGGACACTCTTTTTCTTTTATAGATCTCATTCTACTACTAGAACTTTGTCCTTTTGTAGGTATACTTCCACTTGCAGATCTGGTGATACTGGAACCTAATTGCCGCGACACTAAACTTTGCGCAGGTCGTTTACTAGGCGATTTTGTAATACTACGTTTACTATCACCTGAAAAATTGTATAGAACTTATACAGTGATTTACAATTCATAATTTGTATATAATCATTTTTGCTTATTACTCACCTGCATCAGATTCTGAATCACTTGCAAGTGTTTTTATTTGTGCTTGAGTTTTGCTTCCTTTTCGAGTTTGAAGCTTTCGCTTTCCTTTCGCTGATGGTTTACTAGTCTCCTCATCTGCGTTGTCTTCCATATCTTTGTCAGTATCAATATTCTCACTTTCATCTTCGCTCTTGATTGTATCTAAATGTAAATCAATACATAAATTTATTTGATGTATAACTAAACATAGTTTACATAAAATTATATTTACTTTGGCGTTTAGTGTTTTTTTGTGGTTTTACTGTGGCAATAGATGTAGCTATTCTTTTTGTAGCAGTACTTGATATTGATGTAGGCCTCGATGTGGGTTGAGGCTCTTTCTTTTTCGGTTGTGGTTGTGGACTCGCTACACTTTCAGAAGATTCTGAATCAGAACTGCTATCAGATGATGCAGTTGATCCTGATACAGAACCTCCTGAACTCTTAGAACTTGCTGAACTTTCAGATTTAGATATTTGGTTAGTTATCAAACCTGAAAATTTAAATTAATGATTATTAAATGTTTCACTTTTAAAAGTTAGTCGATATTGTTTCATTTTACTTACTAGGTCTGTTAGTGATTGGAACTCTAGCTTTCTGTTCTGTGGGTTTAACTTTAGCTTGTTGAGGTTGAGATTTTTGTAAATTAATTGTATTATTAGTAAGTTTCACATTTGCTTTAACTGGTAAACCACTATCGCTTTCACTACTATTTTCAGGGCTAAAAATACTTTTTTTCTTTAGTTTCTTTTGCAGTGGTTCAGATGTTGATTTTGCATTTTTTTCTACCGTTTTACCTGCTGACACTATACTTGCTAGAATCAGATAAACAATGATGTATTTGCATAGATAATGCAATGAAAATAATTTAACAATGTTATATGTGAGCATATAATGCCCAATGTATACAAATGCATAAGTATGAATAATAAAATTGTATAATTTATAAACAGCTTACCAGGGAATTTGTTAATTTTATTCACTGGTTTAATTGGAGATGTATTTTTATGTTGTACAACAGGATTTGGTTTAGAATTGGATGATCTTTGTTGTTTAACAACTGGAGCTACCGTTGCAGTAGCTTTTGGTTTAGCCGGGGGTTTACGTTTAGTTGGTTGCTGCTTTCCTTTCCCAGGGGATTCTTCCGATTCGGAAGAATAAACAACGGGTCTAGGTTTTGGAACAACTTTTTCTTTCCCCTTAACGTCTGCAGGTGGTGGATTTGTTTCAACTTTTGATTTAACATGACGGGCTGCTGATAAAGGTAGTTTCTTTTTAACCCTGTCTGAATCAGATGCCTTTTGGCTGGGTGCTGAACTACTAGAATTCTCAGAGTCGGAGGAACTAGACTCACTTCCTGAACTTGAAGAACTACTAGATGATGAGCCAGAGCTAGTAGAAGATGTTGACTCTGAGCTTGTGTTCTGTAGTAAAACAAACATTTTTACAATGAGTGCGTGAACTTTTGATAAATGGTTTACCCAACAACATTATCTTTTAAAAAGTTAACCTACAAATGTTATTGCGTATACGTACTTTGCGTTTTGGAGTCATGTTTGTCATGCTATCTTGGGTGCTGATGGATATTTAACGTTAACATTGTAAAATTGTTTATCTTGATAGTCTTAATTTTACACATTTATGTTAAAATAATTGACTAAACACTGACATATCTTGTGCCAAACTATACCACATGAGCTTGGATAGGGTCGTTAACAAATATGAAGCTTGTATGTGAAGCGCGTAAATTAAATGGTGCTGCCACCTTGCTACAGAAGCCTTGGAAAAGCTTTCTCCATTGGCCATTGCATGCAATTCAGTCAGTGCAGTTGGAATCAGGAGCATAGTAAAAATACATTTTTTTATCGCTCTTTACAATATCTACATACGGTAAAGCAGAACAAACATTTTCAGCATTTCAATATGGAGGAAAGCATGTTGCAACGATTACTTTAGAAGATAATTACATTGTACTGTTTACAAATGATTTTAACAAATTGCTATAACTGATCAGTTTCTGCTTGTGTACATATTACATTCTATTGTAATAATTGTAAGTATAATTATTGAATCCAGATTATCAGTTTTCCAACATTTGTCCAAAAAACATTAATTCAAAACTTTATTATTTTTCAAGGTGTTTTAAAATAGAGAATGCCGTTCTAATTGTTGTGAGTATGATAATATCAATTTTCTAATGTACATTAAGCCATTTGAATCTAAATTTTATGACTAACAATTAGTTTGTCACTTTAAAATTGTTGTAGACAAAAATTTGATGTTATATTACTATGTCAAATCTTTAAAGTAACTTTGATTATTGTGGAATGACTGAGATAATAGATTGCTTTTAAAAGTAAAGTGATGTAATTTTATAATTTAATATGCATTTTTTTTAAATATAAATGCATATTTTTGTTAATGTTTTGCGATTTTGAAATAATCACTAAATAATCAAATAATATACGTTGTTTATGCAAACGTAGTTTCTACTAGGTTTCAATGGAATAAAAATAAGAAAATTCAAAATTTGTTTTGTTTACAAAAGTAAACTATAAATCAATTAAGAAGGTTTAAGTTTATTTTACAACTTTTAAAAGAATGTATTAATCAAAATTGTAATAAATTATCATTTTTAATAGCTTATTTATTTGAATGTATAACAATGGTTAGATTACATGTTAAGATTGTAAAAATATTCATTACCACCGAAGCGTTTACGCAAGTTCAACAATGGTATATTATTATAGACAATTTGCAAAGGCAGTGTTGGATTTTTATTTGTTTAGAATAAGTGATTGAGACAAGTGAAAGAAAGCAACAGTAATGAAAGTATTAATAACAATAGTTGTATACAAATACAAATAATATTGTTGAATTAAAGTTATATATTATAGGACAGTAAAAGAAAGTTGTTGTAATAATTTTTGTGTTCAATAGTAAATAAAACGCGTTTGACATTTTTGCTCACTAATATTAAATTTTTATTATGACTCATAATAATAACAGTAAGAAGCAGCTATGATACTGCTAAAGCTCCCTAAAATAAAATTATTCCAGTGTAGAATAAAGAATAGACCCTTGCATATAAAATAATGCTCCAGATATTGACACATTTTATGAGTGTACAGGGTGCGATCAAGGATTCGTGGAGAGAAGATTAGAGAAGAGAAAAGACATGAGGGGTCTGGAGGGTGTAGTGGGTTCGTCAGATATGGCAAAGGAAAGTAAATCGCAAGACACGGAGCTCGCGATCCACAAGATGATCTTGAACCAGGAGAGCGAGACGACGTCGTCCCTGGAGTACATGGCAGCGATCGAGCGTTACCTCGACGAGGACGAGGATCGCGAGGTGAACGAACAAGACTCCGAAGGCATGACAGGTCTGCACTGGGCTGTGAACAAGAGCAATCTGGAGGCAGTCGCTGCGCTCCTGATGTGCGGGGCTGACGTAAACGTGGCGGACAAATCCGGCAAGACTCCGTACAGCTACTGCATGGCCAGGTGCGACATGCGAAACTATCTAAGCTACTACCTGTTCTACACGTTCCTGGGCCACGTCCACAAACTCGTCGTTCTGGGACTACCCGTGAGCGAGGAAAACCTCAGGTGTTACGGAAAGGCTCGAGCTCATCACGTCTTCAACGACAAACAACTCGATCTTGGGTATGCTGTCGAATTCGATAAGATGGAGGACGTCAGGGTGGACGAGCGCACCAGCTTGCGACAGCTTTTCTTCGAGGGTCCGCACGAGATCGCGACCTCGACGGTAAAGCGACGCAGCCTCGAGATGATAATCGCCACCTCCGGTCTCCACCAGGAATTCCCGAGGCTCTGGTGTCTGGTAAAGCTGCAGTACAGGCGAGGACTCGCTCGCAGGAAACTCTTGGAGCCAACGAGGAATGCGTTGCGAGAACTCGTCTACAGGGGATTCGAGATTGTTCTCCCGGAACCATGCGTCGACGAGATCGTCCGGCACCTCGACGTCCACGAGGATCTAACTAATCTCGTTCGAGCTGCCTCGTGACACTATAGTTAACTCCAGCTATACCGAAATCTAATTAACTAATTTGTCCTCGTTCCGTTGATTACCTACATACATTTATTTAGCGCTCTATGTAATTTTTAATTAAATTTCCTTACTTTAGTAGAGATCAAAGCAGTTTATCAAACGTTTTTTTAGCCAAAAACTACCTATCAAAAAATACCATCAATAAATCACTGTAATAATGGTCAAATAATGGTTGAGAATTGACCTCAATAATATTCAATTTCTCATGGGGACAACTAAGTTTTAATTTAATTAAATTTTCGGTATTCCGTTCGTAGATCGATCTTTCGAGGTTTATACAAATTTTGCTGTTATTATTATTACATCGCAATTATTAATATTCAAAAAAGATGAGATTATCGTTGGTTGATGTGTATGTTTAATAATTAAGGTATTTATCACTATCCGAACTCAATCTAAGTTTATATTAGTGAATCGAAAATAAGCACGTATTGTTACGTGTTAAATTCGAACATTTTGTTACGTACATTTTCTTGCGTACTTTTGGCACGTATCAAAAGTACTTACGTATTTGTTTTCAAATATCTTAACCATTACTATCAATCCGTATAACAGAGGACGTTGAAGCTAGCGATTTTATCGACATATAAGAGTTACCGTTTTTAATTTTTATCAATGACTAAAAAAATTTATAAGAATTTTTGGGACCAGAGCCCCATTCTATGTATTAATATAATAAGTAATCTGTCAAATTTTCATGCAAATTCATTGAGTATTTATGAAGAATAGTGCGAAACTGTAATTTACAATAATCAGATTATGTTGCATAAAAATTACAGTTTCGCACTATTTTTCGTAAATACTCAATGAATTTGCACCAAAATTTGATAGATTACTTATATTATTGTATAGAATGGCGCTCTGGTGCCAAAATTCCTCATAAACTGTTTTAGTTATTGATAAAAATTAAAAACTGTAACTCTTATACTGTCGTCTCATGCCTCGACTAGCGTCGATTGATATGCGGTAACTGGTTATATAAGCATCAGTGTAAGAGCGATGTTAAACAAAAAAATTGCGTACAAAAATACGTAACAAAAGTACGTACCAAAAGTACGTACCAAAAGTACGCACTAAAATGTACGTAACAAAATTTTCGAATTTAACGCGTAACAATACGTACTTTTGTCAATAGGGTAAGCGAAATTCGATTTTCGTAACCTGTTTTGCGTGAGCAAATTACCACATTTCCCTTACTAGCAAACAAAATATTTTCAATAGTGGAGGAATACTTTTTTTCAAAATTTTTTTTTTATTCCGAGGAATAGCTTATTTGGCACAAGCATAAATAAAATTATTAAATTTTAATTCAGCTACTTACTTTTTTCGCTCAATTAGCTATTAGTTTCTATAATATATTAATATTGAAGCACTATAAAATGCAGTGACTTTTCACTTGCTTACAATTTTTTAAATATTTGTCAACATTCATTATAAATATGTGACCTGTACATAGCAAATATTAAATACTAAATCCTCATTCTGTTTAATTTTTTTTATTAATTATATTTAATCTACGTACATTATTTATCTTCATCATATCGGTAAACTTTATGAAGTTACTGATATAATAAATGTAGTCGCTTAGATCAGGTAACAAAAACGACTTGTGTAGGAATGACCAACTATATTGCTCATAGCATTAATAGCGTAATGAAGTATTTTTACACAATTTAAATTACTGGGATTTTCAATTATTCAATCTCTACTATATGAATTTGCGAAAGTTTGTTATTTAGTATTTTTTCTGTAGTTTTGACACTTAATACTCATTGAATCGATTTAACTATACTTTAACTTATAAATAATGTAATAATACTTCTTTAAGTAATACGTTTTCCTTTTTTGCTTCTACTAGTTGACTGATTTCTTCTGCAAAAGTTTTGTCTAATTCTATTTCATTATGATCATTAATCTTTTCTTTTAATAATTCTTCATATTTTCTGTTTGTCATTTATTATACACTGCATAATATTTGGCCAGTTTACTGTTCTTCTGGATTTTCATTTTTATTGAATTTAATATAAATCGTGGATTATCAACGTTAATTGAGGTAATAGGTGATGAACATGACGTCCATGTCACCATGTTCATCACGTATTACAATTTATACACTTTTGATACGTATTTCACATTCTTTTTTCTATTAAAATCACTCTTATATAGAAAACACTATTACATAAGATACAAAACACTTAGGCGTTTGGTTGTTTTAGATGGCATTTGTAAATAATATTAGGAGGAATTGCCGCGGGTGGCAGTCTTAATGATTTTTGTGTAAATTATTTGAATTATTTTGAAATTTAGATTCTACCACGTTATTTGAGTTATTATTTGCCAATCTTTTATCTGCTGAGATTGAACTTCATATTGAATCATTGATACAAACGAATGTGTTTTGTACTATTTTATTATCATTATAGATATTATTCTCTAATAGGGTATTGAAGTAGTGTCTGATAGCTGACACTTGTTGCTCTCATTTTGTTTATAACTTTTACTTTGTTCATCTGAGGTGGTTTTGATTTCTTTATTTATTTGTTGACAACATGTTATTTTTTTGGGGTTACTTCTTGAAGATGTATACTTTTTATTATGAGACATTTTTCTACTAGGCTACCTGTCGCTAGATGTGCTAAAGCTTGTTCAATAAAAAGTTGTATTCTAGGGCTATGGAAATTCAAAGTGCTATATTATCGGAATTACCGGTGATAGTCGGAATAAAATTTAAAGATTGATAGAGCGTCAGTAGAGTTGCGGATGCATTGTTTGACGGATAATGGTATCATGTGTGCGTCTGCCTTTAAATCGCGAGAAGATCGTTACTTACTATCGGTGCATGATTTATTTTTAATGCGTGTAGACCTACTTTTTTTAGTGTGATTTGTTTCTTCGCGTAATTTAAAATGTAGGACATTAGTTTGCGTGTGTACATCGAAAAATGATATACTAGATTATTTTTTAGTGGCTTGTTAATATACTATCGTGTAAAATTGGATGTATCCGTATGGCTGATTTAAATTAGGTTGATTAAGAGATAGTCGAAAATTCTGTTTTGTGCTGATTTTCTAAGATTGCGTCTAAAACGGGAGAATGCGGATTTTATAATAGGATTTTCGTCGTCTTCATCTGTTACTTGTTTTAACGTTGAGTTTGATTTATTTAATAATTATTCACGGCGATATTGAGCTAATTTTTGCTATAATAATGTTAAAGTAACTGCCATTTATTCAAGGTTTCCTTTTCGTATTTGTTTAGCAAGTTTATCTAGTTTTTTGATAATTATTGGATTTTTAAAGTACGGATCACGAGTATCGATAATGTTCATACTTGTAATTCAACCGACCGACCGTCCGATGTACCGAATCTATTCTTCCTTTACATTGGTGAAACCTCGAATAGTGGTGATGAGTCGACACGACGACATCTCAGATAGTTGCATTATCTTATTACGTTGCGTACAATCACATGTATACATAGTAATATATAAAGAAAGACGATAATATCTCAAGCTCGTTAAATTTTTAGTTCTTTGCTGAGGAATCCAAATTGGAGATCGAGAACGAAACGTCTGTAATTTTTTATAATGCTCTGGCAAACTCCATCAACCGTAATGGACGAAGTGTATAAAGTACCTTCCCTAATATTAAATTAAATTGAATTCGGATAGACACTTTATTATAAGTTATTATTATTATTTATCGAGAAAACCACTTTTTCGAATAATAAAGAAAATGAGCGTATAATACTTTTATATAAATAAATAATATATGTAAGAATTTTATTGAAAATGAAAATATTAATGCGCTAACTACATTGACTTGGTATGTATAAACTCGGTATATATACAATAAAATCGTATATTTTGTTAAGTACAGTGTACCTTTATTTTTATAAATATTAATAAAATGTTTTCGTATAATATAGTGAGTAATACTGCACAATCTGTTAATTCATAAGTCCTCACTGCTTGTTTATGCAACAAAGCAGAGTATCATTTTTCTAAGCTAAATATATTAAATAATTGTTAATAAACGCATATATATCATTTCCAATTATTTTAATTTTTATTATTAACAACTTTCTTTTACTCTTGAAAAACTTATATACGATCTGACGGAGGCAAAGGAAAAAATCTTAAAAAGACAGATTTTTTGTAAAAAAGCAACATTTCGTTGGCGTGGTCTGCCAACCTCTTCAGGCTTTAATCGGATTATCGATGCGTCAACTGAATACAAATAATATATTCAATATATATATATATTCAATATAATATTGAATATATTATTTGTATTCACTTGACGCATCGATAATCCGATTAAAGCCTGAAGAGGTTGGCAGACCACGCCAACGAAATGTTGCTTTTTTACAAAAAATCTGTCTTTTTAAGATTTTTTCCTTTGCCTCCCTCAGATCGTATATAAGTTTTTCAAGATTAACACCATGGAGAGTGATCATGATTACATACACATGAACTTTGCTTTTCGAAAAAATTGATTTTTTTGCTCCCATAGTTCCGGAGATACAATGGCTACGCTGACTTAATATTAAGCTAGCGTAGCCACCTGTTATAACTATTGAATGTAGCAAGATATCGAAATCATTCATAATGTATATTTTTTTGCTAATTATTTGCTAAAAGATGGTATAGCGAAATTTAAAAATAATTAAAAGTTTTCCGGAAAATAGATTTTCATGTAATCATCGAAATTAGAATTCATTTAATCGTTAAATTCTGTATGCACTATTTTTTTGCTAATTAATTGCTAACATAGTGCGTTATTAAATTTTCTTTAACTTTTTCCCTCGCATATATACAATGGCTACGCTGACTTAATATTAAGCAAGCGTAGCCACCTGCTATAACTATTGAATGTAGCAAGATATCGAAATCATTCATAATGTATATTTTTTTGCTAATTATTTGCTAAAAGATGGTATAGCGAAATTTCCCAAATAATTAAAAGTTTTCCGGAAAATAGATTTTCATGTAATCATCGAAATTAGAATTCTTTAATCGTTAATTCGGTATGCACTATTTTTTGCTAATTAATTTCTAAACATAGTGCGTTATTAAATTTTCTTTAACTTTTCCCTAGCATATATACAATGGCTACGTTAAATTAACATTAAGATAGCGCATCCAACTCACGTATCTATTGATTGCAGAGTGATATTGGAATCATCGAAATGTATATTTTTTTGCTATTTATTTGCTAAAAGATGATGTACGAAATTTTCCCAAATCATGAAAAATTTTGAAAACGGAGAATTAATTTTCTTTTTTTGCAAATTTTAGCTGCACTTTATCCATATCTCAATATTTCAAAATAAGTCCAAAATAAAAAAATGCATCTAAGGGACATGTATATTTTACTATTAAAGTGTTTCTATCTCGTACCGGGCGGGGAGTATGAACTCGATTAGCGAAGGAGGGGTAACGAAAACCAGCATGACCGAGGTTCAAATCATCTGACTCCTAAAAAAATTTATTTTTTTGTCCAAATAATTTAAAAAAACACTATAATTATTATTATAAAATAAGTAATTAAAACAAAAATTAAAACAGTAGACAGTAAAATAAAATACCCTTAACCCTAAGCTCCCTACCTGGGAGTACAACTTAAATATAAGTTCCGATATTATAACAGCGTGTAGATGCGGTAACCGTGAGCGGTTAAGGCTCACGCGTATGCAATCGGTTACCCAAAGGGTCTCGGGTTTCAAAACTCGAGAGCTTGATTTTTTTTTTTTTTTAAATACTTAATTTATTTAATTATTCGCTACATTTATATTACATAAATTTACTGATACATAGTATTTTAATAATTAATTATATAATAGATGTTACATAATTAATTATTGAATTAGTTATTATTAAACCATTATATATCATAAATATATTAATAATAAATATAAAAACAGTTTTTAAACATTAATAATTAAGGAATATTATTTAATAAACATTAAAATTTTTATTAAAAAATAATTATTTTAATAATGAAGATTAATAAATGTTTGTATGTATGTTGTATAAATTAAAAAACAAGTTAATTTTTTAAAAATATAGTAAAACTACAATAATAAGCAATTAATTTAAGTATTTATTCAAGTTGCTTATAATGTCATTATAGTCCTTTCTTCCTAAATAAATTTATACAACAAACTTGTAATTACCCTTTTCTGAAAATTAATTATTAAATTAATAATTATTTATATATGAAATTATAATGTTTATTACATAATATTCCTTAATTATTAAATGTTTAAAAATTGTTTTATATTTATTATTAGTATTTTTATGGTATAAATCATTTAATAAAAACTAATTTAATAATTAATTATTTAAAATCTATTATAACAATTAAGTATTAAAATAGTTATGTATCATTAAATTATGTATATAAATGTAGCGAATAATTAAATAAATTAAGTATTTAAAAAAAAAAATCAAGCTCTCGAGTTTTGAACCCGAGACCCTTCGGGTAACCGATTGCATACGCGTGAGCCTTAACGCTCACGGCTACCGCATCTATACGCTGTTATAATATCGGAACTTATATTTAAGTTGTACTCCCAGGTAGGGAGCTTAGGGTTAAGGGTTTATTTTATTTTAATGTCTACTGTTTTTAATTTTTGTTGTAATTACTTATTTTATAATAATAATTATAGTGTTTTTTAAATTATTTGGAAAAAAAAAATTTTTTAGGAGTCAGATGATTTGAACCTCGGTCATGCTGGTTTTCGTTACCCCTCCTTCGCTAATCGAGTTCATACTCCCCGCCGGTACGAGATAGAAACACTTTAATAGTAAAATATTACATGTCCCTTAGATGCATTTTTTTATTTTGGAATTTATTTTGAAATATTGAGATATGGATAAAGTGCAGCTAAAAATTTGCAAAAAAAAGAAAATTAATTCTCCGTTTTCAAAATTTTTCATGATTTGGGAAATTTCGTTACATCATCTTTTAGCAAATAAATAGCAAAAAAATATACATTTCGAATGATTCCAATATCACTCTGCAATCAATAGATACGTGAGTTGGATGCGCTATCTTAATGTTAATTTAACGTAGCCATTGTATATATGCGAGGGAAAAAGTTAAAGAAAATTTAATAACGCACTATGTTAGCAATTAATTAGCAAAAAAATAGTGCATACCGAATTTAACGATTAAAAGAATTCTAATTTCGATGATTACATGAAAATCTATTTTCCGGAAAACTTTTAATTATTTGGGAAATTTCGCTATACCATCTTTTAGCAAATAATTAGCAAAAAAATATACATTATGAATGATTTCGATATCTTGCTACATTCAATAGTTATAGCAGGTGGCTACGCTTGCTTAATATTAAGTCAGCGTAGCCATTGTATATATGCGAGGGAAAAAGTTAAAGAAAATTTAATAACGCACTATGTTAGCAATTAATTAGCAAAAAAATAGTGCATACAGAATTTAACGATTAAATGAATTCTAATTTCGATGATTACATTATGTCAAAATCTATTTCCGGAAACTTTTAATTATTTGTTAAATTTCGCTCTAACCTCTTTTAGCAATAATTAGCAAAAAAATATACATTATGAATGAGTTTCGATATCTTGCCTACATTCAATAGTGATACAGTTGGCTACGCGTAGCTTAATATTACAGTTCAGCGTAGCCATTGTATCTCCGGAACTATGGGGAGCAAAAAATCAATTTTTTCGCAAAAAAAAAGCAAAAATTAGCAAAAAATTCATGAGAATTTTTAGGCTTGGCCACTTACGATTTGGGATACGCCCTTAGCTTATATATACGTGATTTTTCCTTTGCCTCCCTCAGATCGTATATAAGTTTTTCAAGATTAACACCATGGAGAGTGATCATGATACATACAACATGAACTTTCTTTTACCTTTTCTCAGTCACAGTCAACTGTGTGTCGTTTACTTTTTCTTAACGAGGTGTCAAAGTCAAATTTTATCCTTCCTACCTTATCAATCGAGTTAAAATAACTTATAGAAGTTCAAATATAACAATATAGAAGACACGTCTTCCTTTATATACGATTTATTTCTGCAGAATTTCAGATTGTAAGACAATTGTAGAAATATTTTATAACATAATCAACATTTTTTTGTAAGGGGTTTCTTGAAAATATGTGATTGCATTTCAGTCGGAAAATTTGTACAGATATTAATTGTTTTTAAACAAAAGGGCGTCATCTCATATTACTCAAAATATTATCATATTTTATTTTATTACTTACAATTAGAATTGACATTACTTCTTGCTTGATAAAATGTATTTAATAGTCACATTTATTGACCGAATCAGTGGTGGAAAGCAGAAATTCATAATATGAAAAATTGTGAAAAACCAAAACAACAAATAATTTTTTGTTAAGTTTAAAAGTCAAATGACTAAAATATAACAAAATTTGTTCTGTGTTGATATTCCTATAGGCTAGGGAATAAAAGCTTGCATAAGTACATGTTATAATACGATACTTGTATAAGTATACGATTATATTTCTACGTTCTGTATAAGCTTTGATAATATTGTACTTGAAAAATGCTAGTGCTGCAATAACCCAATATATAATAAAATGTGTCACAAATTAATGAAATTGTTAAGTAATACAACACAAAATTTATGACTAAATGATTTAAATTAAAAATAAAAAGAAAATGGTCAATGAGGTTGTATAAATGGCAAAATTAATACGAAAAAAAATAAAAAATATGTTTTTTTCTTATTACATTCTTATACACTTACCTTTTTTTGCTTGGTTGTTGTTTCGTTTGTTTTGTGGTACGTATGCATTCGCTAATAAATTATGTTAAACAAGAAATTTAATGAAATGAACAAAAAAAAACTATAAATTTAAATTGAAGGAGTTTCAAGCCAGTGATTTATGAAATAGTTGTTGCGCGTACGAATTATTCATATATTGTCGAAATTAAGGGAATGGGTAATTCGCGCACTTAATGTTAGTTCATAAAAGAAAAAAGAGATTTTGGACGGATAATAAAAATAATACGTATGAGGTTTTACATTGTTTACAGTAGTATAACTCAGTAGGAGTTCATAAAGTTCTCGTGACATAAATGTACAAATATTTGGTAAGGTGAGCAGCCTTTATCTCTTAAATAGTTTAATTATTACTTAAATAGTTTGTACTCTCATATAAAATAGGTTGACTGAGTCAATCTGAACAGATATCAGTGATTCAACATTTTGTCTAAAAAGTAGTCAAATAGATATAAGTATTAATTAGGATGTTCTGACTGACTAGTTCTATCAAAACTTTATTATTTACCACATACATGGGAGATCCGGGCAAGACGGACCCCTTAAGAAAAAAATTAGAAAAAACGTACTAAATAATAATAAAGAATTATAATAAAAATTTTACTTTAAACTAGACAGCATAACAAATATTTCCGTCTAAGATCAGTTTTCAAAAATTATTTTAACAAGTTTTTTTTTATTATTTTAACGTCGCTCTTTTTATGCTCCCAACTCGGTGCTAATCAGCGAATTTTAACAAGTGAAAAAAAATAATGAAAAAGTCATTAAATTTTGAGATCCTCAAAAATCGCTGGGCAAGATGTACACCCTATGGAAAGTACAATAAAAATCATAGATAACAAAAAAATGTAAAAACATAAATAAATTAGTGATTTATTTTTGGAACAAATAATAACGAATATATGATAAACTGTTTTGCAGCAGATTTTATTGATAAATTCTTTCTCTCAATAGTGTTAATAGCAAGTTTTAAGTTTTCCCGTGACCAACTGCCTCAATCCCATTTACGCATGTATTTGTAGACCATTTTTAAGTTTGATCCTATATCAATGTAAATGTAGGGGAAAGAAACACAAAAAAACTTAATATGGCCAAAAAACTCCAGAAAAATTTACATGGTAATTTCCATTTAAATTTCCAAAAAAAGTTGCAGTCTTTAAATTATCATTACTTTTTACATACTTATAGGTCACTTACAAGCTATGGACCATTATGGACCAAGCTTTTTTTTTAGACTTCTGGATGAAAACATCAATTGTGGTGGTTACAATTTTTCAAGTTCAATATTGACATATAGTTTATGAGACATTGACATTGAGATCTAATGTTGTATAGTTAAAGTTGATAGATTTTGATTAAATAGTGGTACTTAAGCACAGCTGGTTTGAAAAAAACTGGAAAAATTTAACATTTTGAAGTTAGAATATTTTTTGAACAAATAGATTCCAATAACTAAAAATTTTTTTCTGCTTTCTGAAAAACATTTCCAGTTTGTACATAAAATTAGGTGCATTTTACAAATTTTTTAGTATTTTGGGATGATTTTTTGCTCAATTTAAACAAAATAAAGAGTTATATTGTTTTAAATTTTTTTTGTAAAGTGGATCCTTTTTGAGTAAAAGAATTCCAAAGCATTTTATTTAATTTATGTACAAACATAGCTATTTTGGTGGGCGCCATTTTGATTTTGGCTATCATATCATTTAGTATACATGCTTTTAGATCCAAAGTTCTAGCACGATCCAAATACGGTATCCAGCTCAAAAAGAAGATTATCTAAAAAAAAATTTTGAATTTTTTTGTTTAAACAAATGTATTGCATAAACCGTTACATAAGATATCGCAATTATAAGGCCGGATTTCAAAAAAGCGGTAAATGCTACTTTACAAGTGGCATTTCCGTGTCGACCCATCAATTCTTTCCCTAAGAAATATAGCGTTAAACAAAAACAAAAAATTAAGGCGTTTTGGTTAAAAACGGGTTAAACCTATTTTTGGATGAAAAGATACACTTTGCCTCTCCAGTATATTAATAAAATTTAAACTTTAAAAAATACTTACTGTAAAAAATAGAAGAGATGAATAATTGATAAAAGAAAAGTGTTGTCGAAGCTAGCGATTTTATCGACATGTAGGAGTGACCGTTTTTAATTTTTATCAATAACTAAATAAGTTTTTGGGAAAATTTGGGACCAGAACGCTATTCTTTACAGTAATATAAATAATCTGTGAAATATTAGTGCGAATTCATTGAGTATTTACGAAAAATTGTGTGAAACAGTAATTTTTATGCAACATAACCTGATTATTGTGAATTTCACACTATTCTTCGTAAATACTCGATGAATTTGCATAAAAATTGGACAAGTTACTTGTAGTACTATATAGAATGGCGCTCTGGTTCAAAATTCTCCAAAAAGTGGTCTAGTTATTGATAAAAATTAAAAACGGTAACTATTATATGTCAATAAAATTGCTAGCTTCGACGTTCTCTTAATACGTATAAGATAATGCGGTTGAATATCGCAACTTTTCTTGTTAGTCGATCTATAACTACAAAAACTAAATTTTATTGTATCGACTTTAGAATTTAAGTTGATTATACTGATTAACTTTTCACATAAAAGTTATGTCTTTTATATGTGAAATTTGTTGGCGATGTATTGAGCAATAAAAACCAAGAATTTAGTTAGCAACATTTGATCGTGCTTCACCATTCTCATCAGGCTGTACTTTATTGTCACAGAATCATAATGTATATATCAAGAGTTTTGCATATTTTTTAAATAATTTTTAATAAATTAATATTATGAATAAATAAATTTAAAGGCATAAGGGAATCACCATATCAAATTCGTTATGTTATCGTCGGAGTAAATTACCGATTGGGATAACTATTTCAAATAGTATTGCATAGAGACTAAAATATTTATAACAATCTTGGTAATGGGATGTGAAATCCGAGCTACCGACAGTGAAGAATATTTCGTTAAAAATGTATTGTTAAACTAAAATTTAAGCAAAATCGCGAGAATATTGCCCTTTACCTTTGTTGCAATCAGTTATCAGACAAAATTTCACAATGATCCGTGCACGCATTTTCGAAAAAACTTTAAGGCGTCGGATATGATAATATTAAAAATTTCAAAATTAGTTTTCTTGAAAATGTGTGATTTTCAAGCCCTTGTGACTTTAACAATTTATTAATGATTTAATAAAAAGCGATTGAACATGTATTCTATTTTATTTTTAGGTACACAGAACAAGTAATCGTATTACGAAATATCACAAGGAAGCACAGAAGGTATAAATGTTAGTGTACGGAATTACATCTCGTAATGTCAATCGTCGAGAAAGATAAAGTAACTTACTCGAGGAATTATGTGAAACTAGCTCAATTTGCGAAAGATCTTGAGGATTTATGTCAGACAGATCCCGCGGTTCTCAAGAGGTTATATGAATACGACGCTGACATCAACTACAGGATTCCTATCGACAGTATCGTCCGGCTACACTCGCCGAATTTGCTAGGATTCACGGCGTTGCATTTTGCAGTGGTCAGTGGTAATACGTTGCTAGTAGAGTCACTATTACGAAATGGTGCCGACTGCACGATTAAATGTTACGGGGAGTTAACTCCGATTCGGTTAGCCATAGATCGGGTATACCACAAAAATGAAAAGTGTTTCAATGGGATGCTGCGTCATCCGATGGTGGAGACGCTGCTGCGGGCCCAAGTCAAGGCTAAAAACGCGGCGAATCCACGATGCGTGAACGGCGTCTCCCATTTTCACATAGCTTGTATGGTAAATGACGAGAACGCCATAAAGTTCTTCCTGGAGACCGGAGAAGTGCCTGTCGACGAAGCCATAAACGCCGATTCCATCATTTTACCGGGCTACACAGGACTTCACCTCGCAGCCAGATATTCCAGCTTGAACGTGGCCAAGGTACTTTTGCAACATGGCGCGAACGTCGAAGCCAGAGAGGCAGAAGGGATGAGCCCACTCCACCTACTCGTAGCACGTAAGCTGAAGATTATCGACGATTGTCCAGTCCGTAGAGTCTTGAATGTCAGTTTTGATAAATCAGAGGTCGACATTATCGATGAGCTGATGGAGGTGCTGGTGTCGAGGGTATCCGGTAACGTCGACAAGACCGGAATCTCTCTTCATCACCTCGCCTGTATGAGAACCCAAAAATCGGCGCTTTTGGCACCCTCCTCGAGTCTCCCGATAGATCAGCTAGAGTCGTTTGTAAACACCGATTCACCGATTTGTCCCGGCTACACCGCACTGCACTTTGCCGCTCATTTCAGCTTACCGACTACCCTGATGCTTTTGAAAAATGGAGCAAACTTCAAAGCCAAGGACGCGCATGGAATGACAGCGCTCGATATTTGCCTACAAGAGTACACGCCAAAATCGATCGCTCAGATGTTACTTACCCAAGATTCGAATTGCATCACCTTGTCCGAAGGCACGCAGTTAGTGACCGTTTTGCGAGCTATGAACGACTTTGGCACGTTTCAGGAGCTCTTGCGCACGCTAACCGAAGTTAATGCGTTTGTTCCGTTCGATTCGGATTTGTGGACTGGATACAACTTACTGCACCTCGCAGTGGTTTTCCGATCTACCAAGTACTGGATCGTATGCTCTCAGATAATTCAGCACTGCATCGCTCGGGGAGTTTCATTGGGCACTCGAAATGCACATGGTCTAACTCCACTTCACCTCGCTTTTCGACTGAGAAACGAAAAGGCGGTCAAGTGTATCTTAGACAATTTCAAGATAATAATGGTGACCAAGTTGGCGGATCCTGAGAATCTGACACATTTACACGTGGCGTGCACGATCGGATTGGAAATCGCAGTTTATCGGTTGTTGCAAAGCGGTGCTGACGTGAACGCTGCCGTGCGCTCCGGGTTCGAGTGGAACAGAGACACCGACGGCTCGGACACGACGTTCGTAGTCGCCGGGTCAACGGCACTTCATATTGCGGTGTACTTTGGCAGGCTGGAAGTTGTCAAATTGCTGCTCAGATTTAACGCTGATCCTTGTATCCGAAACGAATGCGGATTGAACCCGATACAACTCGCGTTCCTCCTTAACGAATCGAAGATCCTCGACCACTTGTGGGAGAAATCGAATACCAATTACGTACACAACACTATCAACGAGGGAGTCTTATACATCCACATCGCTTGCTTCTTGAACGACATGTCATTCATCTATCGAGAATATTTTCAATCGGATATCGACATCAACGCACCATTGATTCTCACTGAAGCTAATCGGTCCGTGAGCGAGTTTACTCAGATTCCGGAGGAGCTCGTACAACTCTCCACATTTACGGGGTGGACGCCGCTGCATTTCGCCGTCGAAGGTCGTGCCTTCGAAGCTGCAAAATTCTTGATTGGTAAGGATGCCAATTTTAACGCGAGAAATAGGACGGGGATGACACCACTGCAGTGCGCTATGTTCAAGGACAAAAAATTCTTGGTGCGAATTCTTGAATGCATTGACACAAATACGCTGATGGATGTGGATGATTACCAAGGCTCGAGAGTCACCGGATTGACAAGGCTTCACGTGGCGTGTATGCGTTTCAACGTGGAGAACGTACTCAACTGTTTGCGCAGCGGAGAGGATGTCAACGCTCGGGTATTTGATGCATTCGTCAATTCTGGAGATACAGCACTGCACATTTTAATAGATACCTACAACGACTGGAGCACTCTAAACGAAGACAAATTCATTCATTTGATTAAAATACTTTTGGATTTCGGGGCTGATATCTTCATCAAAAACAACGAGGGCTTCACACCTTTACATTTAGTTTATCAATTCCAGTGTCACAGTACGTATACGTATATTACATACAACCTTTGGAAACGGGAAAACTTATTCTGCTTATTCTGAGTATTAAAATTCCTTAAAAATGCAAGTATCGGTAAATACTTGTTCTAACAAACTTGAGTAGTAAGAAGATAGTAGTGGTTAAGATAACCAATTTATTTTTTGGTTCTTTAAAAAATATAGTTACTGTAAGTATCAGAAAGTTAGTTAGAATAAGAATTAAATAGCAACATAAACTACTTCATATTGATTGGAACGACTATCAATTTTTGCATTAGAACAACCAATTAAATGATAACATTTACTAATTCTATTAGTTAAAGCCACCATAAAAATTACAAAATTATTTTTTTATAATGATTGTTACAAATGTGTTTATTTAATGCATTTAATAAAATGTCTTCTCTGTGCCAATCCTTTAAGTTATTAGAGTATTGGGTGACAAAAGAAGTGCAAGTTGCTTTAATAGTTTTAATATACAATACTTTCCATACTTTTAGCACTTCTGATCTCCACTACTTTTCTGATCTTTAATTATTTTCTAACGCTTCAGATTCACCGATTCATAGAACTAAATGAATTTTTTAACAACTCAGAAAATGTAGCGATTTTAAATAATTATCATAAAAATATCTACTCATTAATTTAAGCAACGATAAAATAGTAATTTTAAGTTATGAAGTAATCATAGCAATTATTTTTAATACTTACAGTAAATAACAGTGAAATAACACTTCTAACTATGTGAAATAGTTAAAATAACCATCTTATATGTCGCGGTTAAATTGAGTAACCTTAGATTAGTTATTTTAAATATTAGGAAATGGTTGACGTAACAACCAGTAGAATCCTGGTGCTTAGCCTAACCATTTTTTTCGTGCAGGGTGGGTCACTAATCTATGAAGCCAAAAATCTCAGATAATTATAGTATAAACAAAACTTGCTTTTGACGATAGTTGATAGGGTCAATGGGGCCACCTTTTTGTCACAATCATTTTAACCGCATGATATCGATTTTGAGTGTCGCTTGAAGATCAAAAAGTTGAAAACTTAATTAAATATTTCTAAATTTTTGAATGTATCTCCAAACTTAAATATTACAAAAAATTGAGATCAAGAAGATAAGATTTGAACAAAGATTTGAAAGAAATAAGAATTAGATAAATTCTCAACGAAAAATGAAAATTTTATGGACTTTTTAGGCAAAAATTTAATCTTTTCTTATTTTTTCCATAACTTTTGACCAAATTCAGATATTTAATCTTTCTTTTCAAATCATAACTTCTTGATCTCAGTTTTTTGCTATATTTGAGTTCAAGTGTCTATTTCTAATGGTTTTCAAAGCATATTTTTTCACAATTTTTCATCAACCGCGTATAACTTTCGTGAAACTACCTATGAAATTGAATTTTATAAATTATAGTATTTTCATATTTGAATTTTGGAAGTCCTACTTGTATAATAAGTGCAGTTTTATCTCAGAATTGATATTTTGAATTTGAAATCGAGTACGAAAAAGATATTCCTTTAAAAAACACATTTTTTCGAATAATTTTTAAGAAAGTTTCTGTTTTGATCGCGATTATAGATAAAATATTCGTAAAATTTTGCGGTCAAATAGTTATCTAGCTCTGACTGAATCCTACCTTATAGGCATCTGTAAGTTCAAGTGTTTTCAGATTGTATCATTTCGAAATTGTTTAGTATATAATACTATATGTACTGGTAGTATTACGAATCAAAAAATTGAATTCAAAATATCGTTGATTCTCCATTTGGGACTCTTAAGGTCCCAACACCAATATAAATCGACATCAAAGGGAGATTTAGGAAGTTCAATTATCTTAGGCAACATAATGTCGAAGTTATTTGTGTATTATTCTCATTATCGGCACATTTTATACTGTATAGTACTTAATTCGCACATGTGCCAATTCAGTATAATGAAACATTATACAGCATTTTGGTAATCTGGTAATATTTCGATATTAAGGTTTTCCCGATTTCAAATTTTCTTTGCGTATACTATTTTACTGATTTATAGAAACATATGGTAATAATATAATAATATTAGTATAACTGTCATATTTAAATTTTTTAGATCCGTCGGTGAAGTATAAAAAAGTGATCGACCTGTTGTTGGAAAGTCCAGTTATTTGCCAGGAGAATCCTATCAACAATGAAGGGCTCTCACACTTCCACATATGTTGCACGAGAAATTATCCCGAAACAGTCTTGAAATTTCTACAAAGTGGCGTGGACGTCGATCATGCGAAAGATTATTTTGCGTATAGCGATGCTGGATTCACTGCCACGTATTTCGCGTTGCTTAATCAAAATGCAGCAACACTCGATATTCTTTTGAAATACGGTGCGGATCCTTGCAAACAAGATCGATTTCGCCGTTATCCTTTGATCGTTGCAGCCCAGGAAAGTAAACTGAATGCGCATCTAATTGAACAAATTTTAAAGTAAGTATACGGAAATACAGGTAAAACATAAATTCAACAAAGTTCAGAAAAAAAATATTTTTTTTACTTTTTCAACTTAATGAGCTTAAACTTTTATAGCACGTTTGTAATAAAAATATAAATGTTATAATAAAAAGTATAACATCAATTTTTAAACGTATTTGAAATTTTTTGTGACTATTTTTACAAGTAATTGTTTAATCTTTACACTGGCTTTTTGTAATTTGAACAGTTTTTTAGAAAATAAAACTTTATAAAAAATTGTTTTTTTCCAATAAAAAATAAATTTTAAATAATACATTTATCTTAATAAACTAGAAACTGTTCAAATTACAAAGAGCATGTGTAAAGATTAAACAATTACTTGAAAAAATAATCACAAAAAAATTCAAATACGTTTAAAAATTGATGACCGGCAAGGAGCATTTGTCACCGTATACTAATTTTTATACATTTTTTTACATAAATTTAATTAAAATGATTTTATCTTGTTTTAAATTTCCAGGAAAGTTTATATTTTAATCACAAATATGCTACAAAAGTTTTAGCTAATTAAGTTGAAAAACATAAATAATTCTTTTGATCTGACTCTACCCTTAATATAGATAAATAGATTAAACTTATTGCGTCTAATTATTATGATTCTGATTGACGTTGCAATTGGTTATAATTGCAGGACGGCGAAATCGAAAATTGAGGTGGAGAATATGTATATCGATGTGTTAGATAATCTAAGTATCGATTCCGAAGTTTCGCCAATCGTTGAAGTGTTTTTGAAGTATGGTACCCGAACGAATATACTTAACCCGAAAAATTCGCAAGGTCTCCTCGCTTCGTTGTTCCAGTATTCGCTAGACGAATTTAAATTTGTGTTGGATAACGCAACCGATCTACTGATAGTAAGCGTTGAGAATGGTTTCAACGCTATACACAATTTAGTATCCATTCCAAAGATTCACCAGAAATTGGAAGACTACGCAAAAGCTATCGAACGACTGGTCGAAAAAGGGTGCAAACTCGATCACCGAGATAACGCAGGTTAGTCGGATATTATTGTACAAAGATCGTTCGTGTTTTTTTCTAGAAATGAACTAATAATCGTTTGTATAATTTCAGGTAGAACACCCGTTCACGTAGCCTTGGAATGGAAGAACCTGGAGGGATTGCAAGCACTGTTGATGGCTGGAGCCGCAGTAAACATCCAAGACGCGAGCGGTAAGACTCCGTTGGCCATGAGCAAGAATTTAACGGAACGTTTGACTCGAGTATTCCTAATCCAACACGTTGACAAACTCACGTTGTGTGGATTGACCCAACACCCGAGCTACTCGGAGTATAAAAAATTACGATCGAACAATTCGCACAACCTATCGTGCATATATCGGTGTTTTATGAAGAAGTTACAAAGTTTGAAGAGAATACATCTGGACAGAGGATTCACATTGTACGTTTTGACGAGAGAGAGAATCGTCGCGGATTATTCTAGGTTACCTTTGTCGTGTCGTCAAGCTATCGAACGGATACTATCTGCCGACGATTTTTATAATAAATTTACAAACGTTAGCACGGTACTCAAATACCAATACAGAAGAGCTCGAATGAGGTTCGACCATTTGTTCGTACCGGCAATGGAAGCAGCTCAACTGCTTACCGATCTTACACTTCCTGATCCTTGTGCAGATTGTATACTCTGGCATTTGTCAAACGAAGATTTGATTAATCTGATCGTTGCTGTCACGAATAAACGTCCTGACTGTTAATGTGATTTCATCGACTACAAAACTTAATGAGTCATTCCACTTGATTTTTAAAGAACATTTGCGTTCACCGAATAATCATTATACACGTTCTTTGTTTTTTATAAAAAACAATTTCTTTTAACGATTTTTATATCTTATATGTACTACGAAACGCAATACCTCCATTGTATAAAGAAAAACCTTTGTAATGACCGAATAATCAAGTTCTGGTGTGATTGTGCAATTCTACAGAACGGGAGTCGTAGATATTTCTACCAACTGTAAACTTGGTTACGTAAACGTAATAATGCGTTAAATGTATATAAATAAATTTTGAGTCAAATAAAAAGTCGATTTGTGTATGAAAATTATCCCATCCTGATGATATTCTACTACAACTCAATAAGTATTAGATGTAGTAAGAACCTTCGCTATCAAGTCACTTAGTCAAATTCTAACCAGGGCTGGCCAAGTATTCGTCCACAACTTTTCGTCGAATCCTTTTTAAAAATGAAATAAAAATAGAGATAAAGCAAAAAAAGTGATATGAAATTAAATGATGATCAAGTCACTTAAAGCGATTTAAAAAGTATTCGCAGACAAAGTATTTGACGAAAAATTGCAATTGAATACTTGCCCACCTCTGCTACAGACGATAATAAAAGACAATAAAATGTATTAAAGAAAAATATTACATTTTAATTATTTAATTCTTTAAAAAATAATCTTTGCTTTAAATAAATAAAATATAATATTTTTTGTTTTTTTTTATTGTTTGATGAGAAACAGAAATAAAAAAATATTCGATCAAAATTATTCAACGAATAGTTTCGGTCGAATCTATAGTAAAAAATCTCACGCAAGAGCTCAGAAGAGATCTCATGCGACTTTTCATTGGAACGCTGCTTAAACTTCCCGAATAATAAGAAATCAATTTGTTAGGATGATGAGACAGTTTTTAAGTGATAACACCCCCCAGATAAGCACAAAAATCAAGGTTTTAAAGCGTTTCAGACATAGTTTTGATTTTTAAAAATATTTTCAATTTTTTTAAATTTCCCACGTGAAAATAATGTTTGAAAATCAAAAATATGTCTGAAACGCTTTAAACCTTTGATTTTTGTGCTTACCTGAGAGTGTTATCACTCAAAAAGTGATAACACATTATACTGATAAATTGATTTCTTATTATTTGAGAGATTTAAAACTATTTACTCTTGTGAAGTCTCTGTTTGATTGCTCGAAACTACGCAGAGACACATTAATATGGTTCTGTCTGGGGCAAAGAATAATGATCTCACGGTAAACATTAACAAATATAAACTTGTTTCATTTAAAAAAGGAAAATATTATATTAATTACCAATACTTTTTACACGGGAGTCCTATGGAAAGAGTTGACTATTAAAAATTTGGGCGTTTATATAAAATCCGAATTTACATTTAACAATTATTTAAATCATGTAATATCAAAGCAAATAGACTAATTGGGTTTTGACATGAAATCAACTAAGGATTTTAAGTCTTATTTAGCAGCAATTCAATTATTCAACTCTCTAGTTGTTTCTGTTTTATTTTAAGCCTCGTGAATGTGGTTATCTTATACTCGATTGGAAATAAATAAGTTAGAAGCTACACAATCAGCTACACATGAGTTATCAGATATTTTCCATTTAGGAGAATCTATTTATCAACTCAGAACTAAAAGAGCTTTGGAAACCAAATTATAAATTAATTTACTTATATTATCAAACATTTTCGAGGGTAAAACGCAATATAAAAAAATAATAAGAAAATCTGCCTGCTCAATGTGATTCTTCTATAATGAAGATCGAAATAATCATATTTAAGGAGAATTCCGCTTAGATCAAAAATATATTTTTTTAGTACACATTTGGAATAACCTTGATGATCGTATCTTTAAAATCAACTGAGAGCATATCTCAATTTAAATATAAATGTAGGATATTTCTGAGGCATTATAGTTCTTTGCCTTAACTGTGAACTACTTAAGTAAGCATAGTGTAAGCTAAATAAGTAAAAGGAAAATTGTCCGTCGATTTCTTGAAATAAATAAATAAATAAATATTATATAAGATTCTATATCACGTACAATTAAATTTTAAAGATTTCAACATTATTTTCCTTTTCCTTATCATTTTACTGCATTCTTAATACCACCAAATTTTACCTGTACCACGTATTATTTTTATTACTATTATCATCAGATCTTTTATTTGATTTTATATAACTCATTCTATTTTTATTTATATTTCGTTCGAAATCATATGTGATTAAGTACTGACTTTATCGTCTATGCATATATATTTTATACAATTTCTTCATATTTTAAAGTAATGTTTATGTTAATAAATTCTAAGCTGAAAATTTAATGTATGAACAACACATCTCAAGCAAGTGATTTCGTAAAATTACTTTTTCCTCAAAATTACAATTAGCTTACATGAGGATGCGACATCTTCGACATGTTCTGTTGTCGTTGGTATTTTCTACATTCTCATATGAACTGATTATTAGCTCCGGTGATATCTTCAGATTCTATAACTCACCGCTCTCTTCGCTACACGATGCAAACTAAATAATTTAATTGAGCAAATTCCAACTCCATAGTTCACAAGTCATGGGCGACTTTAATAGTCACCATGCATCATGGGGCTCATACAAAGTACACAAACGAGGAAAAATTATCGAAAAATTAATGGATGACTACATTGATATCTCCATATTAAATTCAAACGAAAGCACACATTTTAACATATCAAATGGTAGATTGTCAACTATTGATCTAACACTTGCAAGGACCCAATTACACCTCAAAACTGAATGGTCAACTGTATCGTACGGAAGTGATCACTTTCCAATCAAAATTAGCATCGACACTATATTAGCTTCGCCCTAAACAAATACTGGACCTCCTACGTGTAATTTTAAAAAAGCAAATTGGGAAAAAGAGTGAATATCCATTGAAAGTAAAATAATAAACCTAAACGTACTAGATGAAAATGAAATTAACGGTGAAAAAATAGATAAAGTAGTTAAACATTTTATTGAAATAATTAATCGAGCAGCTAAAGAAATATTACTTACAAAAATCCAACTTATAAAAACTGCCCAGTACCTTGGTGGAACGACCAATGTAAACAAGCTATTAAATAAAGCCATAAAGCATTTAACAAATACAAGAAAAATAAAACAATTGAAAACAAAATCTGTTTTCAAAAATCAAGAGCCACAATGAGAAGAATAATAAAATTTAGTAAACAAAAATTATGGTCAAATTATATATCCACTATAACAGGTCAAACCCAATCTAAAGAAGTTTGGAACACAATTAAATATACTAATTTTTCAATTCGTTATCTGCAGAATAATCTAGGTCAATATGTTTTCGAACCCCACGCAACTGCAAATCTACCAGGCAATACATATAGTGACAATTCTAGCATAGATATACTAATTAATGTATTTGCGAATTTGTATTGTTTGCAGGAATCCTTAAGCTACTTCAGGATATCTGCACTAAATACGAGATTTTTTGGGAATTCCGGCATTTTTGCACTAATTATTGGAATTTTCGGGAATCCCGGAAATATTTAAGGTATTTCAGGATATTTGTACTAATTACGGGATATTTCGGGATTTTGCATTAATTACGAGATTATTCGGGAATTCTAGGATATTTTTAGTCACACATGGATTTTTTTGGGAATTCCAGGATTTTTTAAGGTATTTCGGGATAATTGTACTAATTACGGGATTTTCTGTAATTGCGGGAAATTTTAGGTATTTCGGGATATTTGCATTAATTACGGCTTTTTTCGGGAATTCCGGAATATTTGCTTAATTACAGGATTTTATTAATTTTATTAATAACTGGATTTTTTGGGAATTGTGGGGAATTTTCAAAGTATTGCGGGATATCGACACTAATTACGGAATTTTTTGGGGATTCCGGGATTTTTAAGGTATTTCGGGATATTGGAACTAATGCGGGATTTTTCGTATAAACGAATTAATAAATACTTACAAGACTTGAAACTAAACATACCTCATATTGCAAACCGTAAACAAAACAAGATCCCACCTTGGATCTTAAATTTTAAAAATAATATACTACCTCAATTAGAACATATAGTACACCTATGTGACATATACACGTCTATACTGACACAAAAATAGATGAAAAAATATTACTGATCAAAAATCAAAAGTATATTAAAAAATACAAACTACATCCATCTACCACTCATATTACTGATTACTACTCATACTACTAATATATGCAAATTCTATCAATGCATTTAAAATAATCGATAACGAAATAACATCCAATGAAATAGCTATAAAGAAATACAAGACTTAATGCACGAATTTACTCTTCAAAATAAAAATAAAAATAAATTTTATGGTAAATAAGACAATCAAAAATGAAGAAAAATACAAAGGCAATTTAATTAATGAGAACCTATCTGTAACTCTTGAAAATGTGAAACTTATTAAAGGCATTGGTATCAACAAAAAAATAAAATAATTAAAAATTTGTTCACCAAAATACATTTAACAAGTAATAACTCGATTAAAAATAGGTCATGGCAAATTTTAACACAATGACATTTAATGCATAAAGAAGAACCTAAAAAGTGTAGTGAATGTGGTATAATAATGGACACCAAGCATCTACTAATAGGAAAAAAATACTTCCTCCTGACTTAAAAAGTTTACTCACTGTTCAATCAAATTTTAAAAATGTATTAAAATATTTGAAAGAAAATAACCTTTTTAACGAAATCTAATGCGCACATTTATCTACAAGTATTTAATTAATTATTTATTTCTCTATATGTATAATTTTTGTTCTTAATTTGTATTACTATTATATTCATAATTTTTTTTACTATGTACATGTCGTTAATGACCTTGTACTAGATATGACAATAAATGAAAATTAAAAAAATATTTAATTAAATATGATTATTGTTTGCAGGATTAATTATTAATTATGCGATACAATTTTATTCGTGCACATATTTACATACAGTTGTCGCGTCATCATAGACGCAACGTACACACATGCGCGTACATATACACACAACCATACGCACACATATGCATTTAATACTCAAAGTAGGATGTTCTCGTCAAGACAGGAACCGCCTTAAATTCTAGCCAATAACTTAATTAGAACACGCATGACAAAGAATAAACTAATTAGGTAAATGTACACAATGATGTAGCCAAATTGGATTGGTCAAGAGGAACAAAACTCCACCCCAAACCCTTGATATAAATAGGGATGTCGCGCCGGGAGTCAGTGCTATTACTCTTTAGTCTTTTCTCAAGTAAGGTAAATCCTGTATCCAAAATTTAACGCGAAATAAAGCAAGAAAATCGAAAATCATTTGTTCAGTCTCTTTAAATCTTTAAACACCAGTCATTTTCCTATCCCTTTAAATTCCAACTAGTCTATAGTGTCTATACCGCATTTCTATTGTAAGGCAGTCTTTGCATCGAAGTTCAACGAGAGCGAGAGAGACAGCCGAGCAGTTGCAGCCACCGGTCAGCCGTAGATCTCCCGCCCGATAAGGTTTGTTATTTTCCTTACCTCTCCTTCGCTCATTGTTGCACCTCGGGCTTACCCATGCACGTAAATTTCGGATGGGTCTATGACCTGTGCTATACCGAGGAGAATTGCCACCCATCCTTGACGCTATACGCGTACTAAAACGGCGAACCTCTATTTTTAATTTAAATTCAGTCCATTTTATTTTTCTAAATTATTTATATATAAATATTTATATATATATATACGTTATTTTTCGCTACGCTCTCGTGGTCATACCCCGCGGTGGTTCAACTAGGCTATAGACTCGGGCTCATGACCTGCCGCTATTGCCTTGCTTCTCGTAATAACTAGGACCTTTTCTATGGGGTTGCTATAGACAGTGCGTCTGCTACATTTAGGCGTCCCGGTCTGTATTTAATTTCGAAATCGTACTCCGCGAGCATTAGACGCCATCGCATAGCTCGTGAGTTCGGGTCCTTGTGCGTTTGTAACCATACCAGTGGTTTATGATCTGTTATAAGATAAAATTTTCGTCCAAATAAATATGGTCGGAAATGCTTAATGCAAAATAGTATTGCTAGCCCTTCTTTGTTAAACGTGTCCCAACGTTTTTCAACATCCGAAAGATCTCGAGAGACGTACGCAACGAGTTGATCTTTCCCTATCTCACCTTGACTTAAGACTCCGGCAATTGCATAGCCCGAAGCGACGGTCGTTAGTTTGAAAGTAATTTCGAAATTTGGAAAAATTAATACTGGCTTTTCGCATAAGCTAATGCGTAATGTCTCAAATGTCTTTTCTGTTTCTTCTGAGCATTTAAATTGAACGTCCTTTTTTAATAAATCCGTTAAAGGTTTTGCAATTTTCGAAAATTGATAAATAAATCTTCTATAGTAGCCCGTTAAACCCAAAAATTGCTTGATATTTTTAGCATTATGAGGGCGTGGAAATTTTCGTACAACTTCAATTTTTCGCGAATCTGGTTTAATTCCTTCTACACTTATAACATGACCTAAATATGTAACTGTTTTTTTTTAAAATTCACATTTCCCTGGTTGTAATTTTAAAACCGTTTTTCGCAATCTAATAAATAAATTCTCTAATCTTTTAATATGCTCTTGTCGAGTCTCCGAATAACATATAATATCATCAATAAAGCAAAAAAGTTCTTTATTGATAAGTCCAACGAGTGCAATCGAAAGTGCTCTTGAGAATGTGGACGGCATTGTTCGTAATCCGAAGCTTCCTCGGTTAACATGATACAAATCTCCATTTGTAACAAACGCGGTTTTGTGACGGTCTCGTTCGTTAATTTCTATTTGATGATACGAAGCCTTAAGATCAAAAGTTGAGAATTTTTTTGATCCGCCCAATTGGTCTATTATTTCAGTTAGATGCGGTAACGGAAATTGGTCGTCTAAGGTTTTCGCATTTAATTTGCAATAGTCGATCACCATTCTGTATTGCTTGCGTCCTTGTATGTCCTCTTTCTTAGAAACTAGAAAACAAGGACTTCAGTACGATGAGGTAAATGGTTCGATAATGCCGTTTTCTAATAATTCTTGCACCTGTCTTGCTATTTCTTCTTTATGTACCGGAGGTAATCGCTATTGTTTTGAAGTTATTGGTACATCGTCCGTTGTTGAGATTGTTAATTTTAAAATATGTGTTGCTGTTAATTTTTCACCCGGAAGGTAAAACATGTCGCTATATTTTTCAATTAATTTTTCTATTTCTTCTCTTTCATCAGCAGCCAAATGGTCAAGTCGTAGTAATGATTTTACCTTTTCCACTCTCCCCTCTGGTGTGACGCATGCTAAGCGATAAACTTTATGACTACCTTTTAGTTTCTTTCCGACTTTTCCTTTTAAATTAATTCTTAATTTAAGTAAACCCTCCAATGTATCTTTAATAACATTTTTATCAGATTCTCCCCGAAAGGCATGTAGTTGTACATAATTTCCTAATTTATTTAGATTTTGTCTCAATTCCTTTGAGTAATTTATTAAGTTTTGTCATGATACTTTATTTCCATTAGTAGATTACTTATTAACATTTCCATGTCTTGGTTATTACTCCACAGAATTCCATTATTAATTAAACCTTCCTCTAGAATTTTTTGTAACATGCATGTCGAAATTAGCAACTTTTCTTCATCGAATTCGTTTGCGTCTACACATTCATTTTGCGCTAATGCTTTTTTATTTTTTGTATTATTATCAAGACATTCCATATTTTTTCTCTTTATCTCGAAATTAGAATATTTTTCATTACTTATTTCGTTCTCGTTTCTTGAATTTAGGTGCGCGCTTGATTTATTAGTTGCCTCATCACTCTCGAGTTCATTTAAGAGATTATTTTTTTATTTGAGGAATGCTTATGCAATCTTTCTTTGTTAATTTCATGATTTAAGTATTCTTCATCCATCTCCGTTATTACTGAGTTCGATTTGGTATTTGTTTCTAAATTCTTAATAATTTTAATTTCTTGACTTGTTTCTTCGTTTTCTCGTTCGATTAATTTACATACATTAGGCTTATACGTACTGCCTTCGTACGTGAAATTTGATTTAGGCTTGGAATTTCATTTAGACTTCGATATTGAGTTACCTTTGAACTTGATTTTAGAATTTGAATTCGATTTTGAATTTCATTCGAACTTGAATTTTTATTTAGAATTTGATTTGAATCGAAGTTTGAGTTTAACTTCGATATTGCGTTAGATTTGAACTTGAATTTAGATTTAGAATTTGAATTTGAATTTTATTTGAATTTGAATTTTGATGTAGGATTAGATTTTGAATTGGAATTTGATTTTGATTCATCTTGTATTTCTAATTTATTGTTACATTGAGATCAAATTTGAATATCTTTCTGATTTTTTAATTGATTTCGTCTACCCGTTCGGTCCTGACTTTGAGATTTAATTAGAATTGACTCTTGCTTACGCGATGGGCTTATATGTCCTCGAATTAGCGTCTCTTCTACGATACACTTTCTCATTAATATGATCGACCTCTCGGGTCGACACCTCCCTTCGTTGAAAATTTTCATTAGCATAATTTGTTTTCCCTGTTTCCCTAAACGAATTCCTTTTCGGTGGTTTTATTACCTGTGTGATATGTTTTACGACTCCCTCACCCTCTCTTGCATCGACACTCATAGGGTTAGCGGAAATTCCCTTACACGTTCCCGGTTTCTCGTTCAATATACTGTTACGTTTTTCTATGACATTAATCGTCGGGTCTTCATACCTTTCCTTTGTTTCGATCAATAATATGTTTTCTTCTACAAAAGGAATACAGATGTCTACAACTCTTAACATTCCTTTCGCATAATCAATTTTTGCGCCTAGTTGACAGAAAAAATCACTTTCCAGTAAACCATCTTCAATTATAGGCACGTTGTCATTTATTATGTGGAATTCAATGTCAAACTTTGGAAAATGGATGTCAACTTTGCCTAAGGTGTAAATACTCTCTTCCGTGATTCCTTTCAATTCTAATATTTCATTTTTATTAACATTTCCGTATTTTGGTATGTTTCGTAATTTTAGTAAATTGGGACCTGCTCCTGAATCTAAAATAAGAATTATTTCCTCGTTGCTTTAAGTTTAATAATTGGCGACTTGCAATTTTTACTTAATCAAACATATCTTTTGATGATGTGGGTTCCTGATTTTTGTAGCTCGGACGCCTCGCGTACTCGGTCTCTCGTCTCGCGCCCTGTAGTCGGAGACCATTTTCGTTTTCCGATCGATTCTCTCGATTTCGATTATTAAATTCCCGTTTTCTACATTCTTCTATAATATGGCCCTTTTTTGCAGTATAATTCTGTATTTGTATAATTCTGTATTTGTATAATTCTGTTTTGGGAAAGTTGCATTTTGGCGGCGAACATATTGATTTTCTTGCTGCTTAAATTCATTAGTCTGTTTTTCACCTGGCCATTGTTCCGGTCTGCGTGACTCCCGAGACTCCGACCACTCATTCGTAGGCCGTCTTTCCCTGGTTTGGGGTTGTCTAATTTTTTCTAAGTGCAAGCATTTCGGTGCCAGGTGGCCCTGTCTACCGTAAAGTTGGCATTTATCGGTATATTTTGTCTCGGCAAAATGGACTCTTTGTATAGGATTTTTATTTTCTGTTATGACTTTTATAGTTTTATTTAATTCTTCTACTTCATAGCATGCAAAATCTCTTTCAATTTCTATAGCTTCTGTAGTAGCTTCGTCCAATTTTCACACTTGCCCCATTCGTGCTTTTATTACCCAATGTAAACCGCGAATAAAAAATTTTACTAAATCATTTTCTAAAGATCGATTGAAATTATTAGGTTAACCTTTTTTCTCTTTGAGCTGCTTCAGTTATTTCTTGGCCGATGGATCTAATCCTGTTTAAAAAAACTACGACACTTTCTTCCCTTTTCTGTTTTACATTAGCTAATTCACCGTGTAATTGATAATAAGATTTCGCAGACCCAAAAATACTATCAAAAAAATTTGCAATATCTTGAATCGATTCAAAACTTTTTTTTGCTGCACTTTTCAATGCTTCTCCATCTCATTTTAATTAATTTGGCGAGGTCCGGTTTATATTGTTCATGTATTATGGTGCACGCTTCCCTACATCCGTCAATAAATTGACCCAATAGAATATTTACCTCATTATATTTTGGAATTAGTTCAAGTGCGTCTTATAGAAAGGGGCCTCACTTGTCCTAAGGTTGAGTTTGTTAAATACGAATTTAATCTTGGCAATCTATCCGACACTAAATTAATATTATTACAGTTATTTGGTAAAATTGGTGTGCTTGTTGTAAATCTGACATTATTATCCCGTTTAACAATTTCAGGTTTCATTTGTTGTTCTGAAGTTTTTGCATTTTTAATTGTTGCATTTTCTGCCGAAGAGTAGGTTGTGGTATCGTCTGTTAGTTCCGGTTTAAAACCTATATCATTTACTTCTACTTTTGTTTTTGTTTCTAAATTTCTGATAATACAATCGATTATTAATTTTGGATTTACTCTTTTTTCTATAAAATCGCCTAAAGCTTCAATTAGATACTTATCTTCGCAAAATTCTATTATATCTTTTTTGTCTACGAATCCCTTTAATAAGTCAATTATTATAGGTATATTTTTATCGAGTCCTACTGCTTCATCAGACAAATGTATCCTGTATGCCTATCTTTAAAAAATTTTAACAAACTAGCTAAAGATTTGTCCGGATTTTCAGCACAAAAATCTGGTTTTATTTTAAGCGCCTGCTTAAGCAAAATTGAAGCCGCGTCTTTATTTCGAGAATACTGTTTTTCATTGGTGCCTATGGTCTGTGCTAATAAGAAAGACAATTGTTCTAATCCTTCTTTAATTTTTAGGACGAGCCCCCACTTGTTACGTCCTAGGGTAGACGTAACGTAGAAAAATAAAATGGACTGAATTTAAATTAAAAATAGAGGTTCCCCGTTTTAGTACGCGTATAGCGTCAAGGAAAACAACCAACCTTATTGGGCGGGAGATCTACGGCTAACCGGTGGCTGCAACTGCTCGGCTGACTATCTCGCTCTCGTTCAACTTCGATGCAAAGACTTCCATACAATAGAAATGCGGTATAGACTAGTTGGAATTTAAAAGGATAGGAAAATGATTGGTGTTTAAAGGTTAAAAGAGACTTAACAAATAATTTGTGATTTTCTTGCTTTATTTCGCGTTAAATTTTGGATACAGGATTTACCTTACTTGAGAAAAGACTAAAGAGTAAGAGCACCGACTCCCGGCGCGACATCCCTATTTATATCAAGGGTTTGGGGTGGAGTTTTGGTTCCTCTTGACCAATCAAATTTGGCTACATCGTTGTACATTTACTTAATTAGTTTATTCTCTTTGTCGTGCGTGTTCTAATTAAGTTATTGGCTAGAATTTAAGGTGGTTCTTGTCTTCGTGTTTTTTAAAAGTAGATATTACATTAATCGATCTATAAATTTGTATCTATATATTATTGTATTAATCTATATATTATTATATTTTTTTTATTTATCTTTTATTTTGTTCACTTATTCTAGTAAATCCAAAAGTGGAAAAGGAAAAAAATAAACATGAGGAAGGAAATGCTGAAAGTAAGGAAGAAATCATTCATTTTGTTAATATTCTTGTCCAGCTGTCCTTCTTTGTCTTCTAAGGAGCTCGTATACTTCCTCCTTGCATGAATCGCAGACGTGGAGTGATAAATCTCCGTATTCCCAGGTGCACCAACAATTTGATCCTTGGAATCTGGGGATGTCAAATCGGCCAATAAATTCACATCGCGGGCAATAATGCCGCGTGTTTTTTTTACCCTTAAACCACATTGCACGCAACGAGCTGGTCGCTCGGCCTCTTCCGTGCTGCCGTTATCCAGTAGGAATAATCCCTCTAAATTCAGATCGCTGTCCCAATGATTTGTTACTCCTGGCTTCAGTAATCCGACAATTACATTTTGCAGAAAACTGCGGTATTTCTGCCGCTGGTACCGCACTTATGTTTGGATCCAACTCATTGCAATATCCTCTCTCGTACGTGTTCCGTGTTCCATCAATGGTTGGCTATTCTTTCGACTGAAGTGTATTGTTACGTCCTAGGGTAGACGTAACGTAGAAAAATTAAATGGACTGAATTTAAATTAAAAATAGAAGTTCCCCGTTTTAGTACGCGTATAGCGTCAAGGATGGGTGGCAATTCTCCTCGGTATAGCACAGGTCATAGACCCTTCCGAAATTTACGTGCATGGGTAAGCCCGAGGTGCAACAATGAGTGAAGGCGAGGAAAGGAAAACAACCAACCTTATCGGGCGGGAGATCTACGGTTGACCGTGGCTGCAACTGCTCGGCTGTCTTTCTCGCTCTCGTTGATCCTCGATGCAGAGACTCCCTTACAATAGAAATGCGGTGTAGACTAATTTGGATTTTTAAAGGGAATAGGAAAAAGACTGGTGTTTGAAGGTTTAAAGATACTGAACAATGACTTTCGATATTCTTGCTTTAATTCGCGTTAAATTTTGGATACAGGATTTACCTTACTTGAGAAAGGACTAAAGAGCAAGAGCGCACACCCCTGCGCGACATCCCTATTTATATCAAGGGTTTGGGGTGGAGTTTTGGTTCCTCTTGACCAATCAAATTTGGCTACATCGTTGTACATTTACTTAATTAGTTTATTCTCTTTGTCGTGCGTGTTCTAATTAAGTTATTGGCTAGAATTTAAGGTGGTTCTTGTCTTCGTGTTTTTTAAAAGTAGATATTACATTAATCGATCTATAAATTTGTATCTATATATTATTGTATTAATCTATATATTATTATATTTTTTTTATTTATCTTTTATTTTGTTCACTTATTCTAGTAAATCCAAAAGTGGAAAAGGAAAAAAATAAACATGAGGAAGGAAATGCTGAAAGTAAGGAAGAAATCATTCATTTTGTTAATATTCTTGTCCAGCTGTCCTTCTTTGTCTTCTAAGGAGCTCGTATACTTCCTCCTTGCATGAATCGCAGACGTGGAGTGATAAATCTCCGTATTCCCAGGTGCACCAACAATTTGATCCTTGGAATCTGGGGATGTCAAATCGGCCAATAATTCACATCGCGGGCAATAATGCCGCGTGTTTTTTTTACCCTTAAACCACATTGCACGCAACGAGCTGGTCGCTCGGCCTCTTCCGTGCTGCCGTTATCCAGTAGGAATAATCCCTCTAAATTCAGATCGCTGTCCCAATGATTTGTTACTCCTGGCTTCAGTAATCCGACAATTACATTTTGCAGAAAACTGCGGTATTTCTGCCGCTGGTACCGCACTTATGTTTGGATCCAACTCATTGCAATATCCTCTCTCGTACGTGTTCCGTGTTCCATCAATGGTTGGCTATTCTTTCGACTGAAGTGTATTGTTACGTCCTAGGGTAGACGTAACGTAGAAAAATTAAATGGACTGAATTTAAATTAAAAATAGAAGTTCCCCGTTTAGTACGCGTATAGCGTCAAGGATGGGTGGCAATTCTCCTCGGTATAGCACAGGTCATAGACCCTTCCGAAATTTACGTGCATGGGTAAGCCCGAGGTGCAACAATGAGTGAAGGCGAGGAAAGGAAAACAACCAACCTTATCGGGCGGGAGATCTACGGTTGACCGGTGGCTGCAACTGCTCGGCTGTCTTTCTCGCTCTCGTTGATCCTCGATGCAGAGACTCCCTTACAATAGAAATGCGGTGTAGACTAATTTGGATTTTTAAAGGGAATAGGAAAAAGACTGGTGTTTGAAGGTTTAAAGATACTGAACAATGACTTTCGATATTCTTGCTTTAATTCGCGTTAAATTTTGGATACAGGATTTTACCTTACTTGAGAAAGGACTAAAGAGCAAGAGCGCACACCCCTGCGCGACATCCCTATTTATATCAAGGGTTTGGGGTAGAGTTTTGGTTCCTCTTGACCAATCAAATATTGTACATTTACTTAATGAATTTATTCTTTGTCATGCGTGACCTAATTAAGTTATTGGCTAGAATTTTTCAAGGCGGTTCCTGTCTTTTACGAGGACATCCTACTTTACGTATTAACGTGTGTACGTTGTTGCGTCTATCATGTCGCGACAGTACGTTGCGTCTATCATGACGCGACAGTATGCTGGATAGTGGTCTCCAGCTATTCCTATTCGGGCACGAATTGTGCGACGTACTTGTCCGTCTCTCATAGGTACACCCATAAAGAGAAGTATTTCCTTAGAAGCTCCCACAGGACTGTTGTTCTTTTTAATGCTCGTCGTTCCGTCATCCACCCCACTGACGACTCAAGTTCTATCTCCATGTCCCAGTTGTCGTTGCTCATCTTGATGTGTGGGGATTGACGTGTGGCCGTGTTGTTGCTACAATTAAGAATAGATTGTCAAGCGTGAAACCCCCCTATTTATTATAGGCTGGTACTGTTGGATTTTATGTTTTCTCTGCCCCCGTGACTTAATTATGAGTCAGGGAAAACAAATTATGCTAATGAAAATTTTCAACGAAGGGAGGTGTCGACCCGAGAGGTCGATCATATTAATAAGAAAGTATATCTTGTAGAAGAGACGAGAATTCGAGGACATATAAGCCCATCGCGTAAGCAAGAGTCAATTCTAATTAAATCTCAAAGTCAGGACCGACCGGGTAGCGGAAATCAATTAAAAAATCAGAACGATATTCAAATTCGATCTCAGTGTAAAAATAAATTAGAAATACAAGATTCCAAGCAAAATATGAATCAAAATCAAATTCCAATTCAAAATCAAATCGTAAATCAAAATTCAAGTTTAAATGAAATTCAAAATCAAATTCAAAATCTAAAATCGAGTTTAAAGGTAACTCAATATCGAAGTCTAAATGAAATTCCAAGCCTAAATCAAGTTTCACGAACGAATTATGGAAATATTAAATGTACAGAAACGTACCAAAACGTACGAAAATGTACAAAACCGTACAGAAATGTACAAAAATGTACGAAACTGTACATAAATGTTGAAATTCGGACACATTGTACGGTTTCGTACATTTCTGTACATTTTTGTACTGTTTGTACATTTTCGTGTGTTTTGATACGTTTTTGTACGTTTTGGTACGTTTTGGTACGTTTTGGTACGTTTTGGTACGTATTCGTACATTTTAGTACATTTTTGTACCTTTTCCTATGTTGCTTACGTTTTCGTACATTATCCTACATTTTCTTACGTTTAATAAATTTCTATAATATATTTAATTTAAATTAGATATATTATGGAAATTTATTAAATGTAAGCAAATGTAGGATAATGTACGAAATGTAAGGAAACATAGGAAAATGTACAAAATGTAAGGAAACATAGGAAAATGTACAAAAATGTACTAAAACGTACTAAAATGTACTAAAATGTACGAAAACGTACCAAAACGTGCGAAAACGTGTAAAATAAATGTATGTACAAAAAGGTACACTTTTTTACATTTATTAACTTTTCCGTACGATTAACTACATTTATTTACTTTTCCATACGATTATCTACATTTAACAAAACTAGCCGCATGTGTTCGATAAGACAGTTATTTATTAAATGTACGAAAACGTAGTAAAACGTACAGAAACGTACGAAACTGTAAAAAAATGTACGAATTGTCCGAATTTCAACATTATGTACATTTTCGTACATTTTCGTACATTTTGGTACGTTTTCGTACATTTTCGTACGTTTATCATTTCCATTGGGGAAGGCAGTACGTAATGTATGTAAATTAATCGAACGAGAAAACGAAGAAACAAGTCAAGAAATTAAAATTATTAAGAAATTAGAAAAAAATACCAAATCAAACTCAATAATAAGGGAGATCGATGAAGAATACTTAAATCATGAAATTAACAAAGAAAGATTGCAAAAGCACTCCTCAAATAAAAAAAATAAGGAATTTTTTAACATACTTTTTATTTATTATTACAATTAAATATTATTATTAATTTAATATACTTATACTTTGAATTTAGCGCGCTCTGACGCACATATTAAGGTCGAAGTTTCATTGCTATACATTGAGCCGCACCACTCCGTCTTACAATAACAGCGTTTGTACATATATGAGCATTATGTACAGGTTAAGTTATACATTTTCTCTCTCTACCCTCAAGTTTGTAACATTTAATAGTATCTTTTTTAACAATATTTTTAATATACGCGTAACTGAAAGAAAAGTAAGTATTAGATGCAAAGAAGTGTAATTCAAAGATGTTTGGAAAAGATGCTATTAAGTTAATTCAAGAGTTAGATCAATCAGAAGAAATAAAGCCATTTAATGTAAGTTATTTACTTTCGTTTCTAATTCATCACCTGTCTATTGCAAATTATAAAATTGTGAACATTGATTTTAATAAATAAGGTATATTTTGTACTCAAAATATCTAAATTTAATACTTGGTTATTTCAGAATTTTCACTTATTAATTATTGTATGCATTTTGTGCTGTAGAATCTCTTTTAAAATTAATTTAAAATTTTAAATTAATAAAGTACTTAATATATTACAATTGCAGGAAGCAGTATTTCGTCAAGTTTTAGAAGAAATTCAAACTTTATACCATGAGACCGAAGAAGATGTGTAAGTATTTAATTTAGTTGAATTGACATATACATATATATCTTTATCATTGTTAATACAAATGGAAATAAATTTACTTATTTTGATTTTTATTCATTTTTAGTCATTCAATTACGGAAGAAAATTTAGCTCCAAAAAATTCAGTAATTGTTCGACATTTTGCAATGAATAGGAATAAACGCTGTTTGCTGACTTACCTTTATCACAGAGTAAGAAGATTGAGACAAGTTCGATGGGAATTGGGTAGTATTTTACCACCAGAGATCAATGCTAATTTGATACACCCTGAATTGTTTGGTTCCAACATTAATAAGCCCTTGCTACATACATGAGAACTAATTGGAGAAGAACGGTTAAATAGTTTAAACGATGTTCAACCTCCAAATCATTATATGTAGAAGTAAGTATTTGTTCCTATAAATTATTTTAAAAGGATTGATTATAAAAATTAAATGTACGAATTGTCCGAATTTCAACATTTATGTACATTTTCGTACATTTTCGTACATTTTGGTACGTTTTCGTACATTTTCGTACGTTTATCATTTCCATTGGGGAAGGCAGTACGTAATGTATGTAAATTAATCGAACGAGAAAACGAAGAAACAAGTCAAGAAATTAAAATTATTAAGAAATTAGAAAAAAATACCAAATCAAACTCAGTAATAAGGGAGATCGATGAAGAATACTTAAATCATGAAATTAACAAAGAAAGATTGCAAAAGCACTCCTCAAATAAAAAAAATAAGGAATTTTTTAACCTACTTTTTATTTATTATTACAATTAAATATTATTATTAATTTAATATACTTATACTTTGAATTTAGCGCGCTCTGACGCACATATTAAGGTCGAAGTTTCATTGCTGTACATTGAGCCGCACCACTCCGTTTTACAATAACAGCGTTTTGTACATATATGTGCATTATGTATAGGTTAGGTTATACATTTTCTCTCTCTACCCTCAAGTTTGTAAACATTTAATAGTATATTTTTTAACAATATTTTTAATATACGCGTAACTGAAAGAAAAGTAAGTATTAGATGCAAAGAAGTGTAATTTAAAGATGTTTGGAAAAGATGCTATTAAGTTAATTCAAGAGTTAGATCAATCCGAAGAAATAAAGCCATTTAATGTAAGTTATTTACTTTTGTTTCTAATTCATCACCTGTCTATTGCAAATTATAAAATTGTGAACATTGATTTTAATAAATAAGGTATATTTTGTACTCAAAATATCTAAATTTAATACTTGGTTATTTCAGAATTTTCACTTATTAATTATTGTATGCATTTTGTGCTGTAGAATCTCTTTTAAAATTAATTTAAAATTTTAAATTAATAAAGTACTTAATATATTACAATTGCAGGAAGCAGTATTTCGTCAAGTTTTAGAAGAAATTCAAACTTTATACCATGAGACCGAAGAAGATGTGTAAGTATTTAATTTAGTTGAATTGACATATACATATATATCTTTATCATTGTTAATACAAATGGAAATAAATTTACTTATTTTGATTTTTATTCATTTTTAGTCATTCAATTACGGAAGAAAATTTAGCTCCAAAAAATTCAGTAATTGTTCGACATTTTGCAATGAATAGGAATAAACGCTGTTTGCTGACTTACCTTTATCACAGAGTAAGAAGATTGAGACAAGTTCGATGGGAATTGGGTAGTATTTTACCACCAGAGATCAATGCTAATTTGATACACCCTGAAATTGTTTGGTTCCAAACATATAATAAAGCCCTTGCTACATACATGAGAACTATTGGAGAAGAAGGTTTAAATATTTTAAACGATGTTCAACCTCCAAAATCATTATATGTAGAAGTAAGTATTTGTTCCTTAAATTATTTTTAAAAGATTGATATAAAAAATTTTATTTTAAATTTGCTATAGTATTAAATAAGAAACAATTACATACAATGAAAAATTAAATTACTTGTCTAGGTTCATTGCGTGCAAGATTATGGCAAGTTTGAGTTGGACGATGGACAAATTGTTAATTTGAAAGAGAATACCTATTACTTGTTACCTAGAGCACAGTGCGAAGCATTGATTAGACAAGGAGTTCTCGAAGATGTATCTTAAGAATATAAATTAAAATATCTGTTCATAATGTAAAAAGTTGTAGAATAATATTTTTCATAATAATACAATGTACTTTATATATTTTACTATTTTCAATGAATGGCAAGTAAAATTACATTGTCAATTTATTAAAATGAAATATGTAAACTAAGCAGTAAATATGAGATTAATACATTTTTATTTTATTAATACTATTCTACATTGTAATTAATAATGGATTGGATTAATTTAGTTGGTAAATGCTCAAATTTAATTTATTTAAACAATTACAAGAATGCACATTTTTAAAGGAAAGGGAAGCATTGTAAATTATTTTTTGAAGATACGATTAGTTTTTAACTATGTTAAATATTGCTTAATCATAATACTCTTAACAACTTTCTATTAAACTTAATTTATTGTAAGCAATTATGAGAATGTGCATTTTAAAAAGGCAAAAAAAACATTATAAAATAACATTTTTAAATAGTAAAAGTAATTGAGTAACTCTTTCGCATTGTTAAATAATGGTTGCGTGCAAGTCCTGGGTTTTGAAGAAAGAGGAATTTTTCCTTTCCAGAATAAGGCGCGTGACCAACACTCAATAAACATTGGTTTTTCAAATATCCAAGTCGGGCACAAGGAAGTGTCCTCAAATGTGTATCAACGATATGTCATTCAAGTAGCAAGCCCAGAGAAAAAGAAAATTATTTGCAAAAAACCCAAGCATGCATCACATATGCACTGGTATCTCTTCAGGGCCTTCTCTTAACGCGTTTTACGCTTGAAAATTTCCGCCTATAGAAGGGGCTATATATATAAGTATATAGAATAGATGCAGAGAGCAGAGCTCGCCGTATTTCCCCCTCCCCGATATATCACTGACGATTCTCGGCATCAGAGATTATTCGCGCGCACAGCCGAACGCGCAGGGTACAGTCAGGGGGCTTATTCTATAACTGTATCACTAAATGAAATTCTTTAACCAGAAATTTTTGTATGTCACCATCGATACAGTTACAGAGAGGCCTTATAAGAATAAGTAAGAACGCGATAAAATTACTTTATCGTCATAAGAATCATCGATATACAATAGTTTAATCGTGAGTTTATCGCCTAAGAATCAGGGTCCAGTTGCGAGCGAATCGCGAACGCAGTCTTGCGCAGTGTTTTGCGTACATCACTTTGTATATCCGAGATCGCTCTTGTTCTTATATCGTATATCTTTTTCGAGGTGTATTATATTATAAGTACATAATGATACTCGTAATGAACTGACAAGTTTACAGCGAAGACGAGGCTGTCGCGTTAAACACAATATATTCATGGTGCGAATTCCGAGCAGTATATTATTATTGATTATTAACACGCGCGCGCACATCCACACACACTTGACATCGACCGTTTGCGTGTGACCAAGAGAATTTTGTATACACAGGTTTTCTCGTCGACGAAACTCTTTGTCAATGAATAATTAGTCATCTTTTATCGTTTGTTCTACACTTGGATCCACCGAATAACTGATCAGAATGTGGTACCAGCAACTAGCGAACCAACAAGATTCAGTACGGTGCTCTCAATTGGACAGCATGGATAAAGACAGTTGCTTAGACTCTGCTACTGGAGATTCTGGATTTTTGTCTGGAAGTAACTGCACCAGTTATAGTTGCAGTTCAGAATATTTGCATTCTACCTCCAAAGATGCAAAACCAGCTGTATTAGATTCAGTCAAAAATATGGATAGTGATGTATACTTTGGTCTTACCAACAATTTTAATCAGTTATCTTTGAGTTCAGTTGATACATCTAAAGAACATTTGGAATCTAAGTTGGAATCAACATCTACTATCAATTTGGAAAAATTAAAGGAAACTTGCAATGAATCTTGGAAATTGTACTATACTCAAAATGACGATGGAGACACGTTAGTATTAATTACTTTTATATTTAATTTATTTTAAATATTAATTTATTGCAGAGAAAAATGCTCTATAAGTATTATTATTGTTGACAACAGTTTAAATTACTCAACCACTGTATCAATTAAAATGCTAAAATCATGAGAAATCTCTTGGTAGACAGTTAATGTGTGCACAAAGAATTCTCTGGGGAAAACCCATTATTTTTTTCTTTACTAGAGCAATTGTCTAGATATTAGTAATGAAATTTTTACCGTTTATCTTTTGATGCTTAATGTCAGTTATAGAATAGCTGAATTTGACATTTTTTGAAATAAAAAATGTTAATTATAATAGAATAAACAAATAAATAATTGAACTTTCGAGAGTAATAATTAATATTAAAAAAATGTTGAAACCATAACACTATTAATTAATATTACAACATTTAATTTATATAAACATGTATATGTAAATTGTTGTACTGTTTTAGACTCCTGCACCATGCAATAATTCAAGGGTTTGTGGAAGCAACTTACAGCATAATTAACTTGACACCTCATCCTTGTCTGTTTGACACTTTGAACGACGAAAGCCAAACTGCTCTACACCTTGCAGTAATCACTAATCAACCAGATATTGTAAGAAGACTGGTTATTGGAAGTGCAGATTTATCCATAAGAAATTATCAAGGCAATACAGCTCTACATCTAGCGTGTATTTCTGGCAATTTAGCATGTGCTATAGCACTCACACAGAAGCTTACACCAATAGAAAGGGAGTTATTATATATATGGCCAACATTGCCACAAAATTTGGAGCAACGAAACTACAATGGTGAGTAACAATGCAGTAATTGATAATAATTAGTTATAATGAATCAGACACCATAGTGAAAACAAATTATTGAAACTGTAATAGAAATTTAGAATAGTTGAACCAACGCAAATATAGAGAAACGGTATGAAAATAGTTGTTCAACTGTATTTTATCGATTCGTCTGGTTAGAAACATGCGGCTATTGTTGTATAGACATATTTTTTTTTCTCTTACTTTCCGCGGATATAGTTATATATAAGAGTAAGAAGACTAGAGTTCTATATACGCATTGAGCGCGCATACGAGCTAAAATTAAAAGTAATATCGATCGAAGAATGTGTAAAGCCGTGTGACGTATACATATAAGAAAGGCTTAAATGTCAATTTCTTTTTTGGTTTTTCCGTTTGTTCACGTGTTGTCTAGAAATAGCCTCGAGTGAAATCGAAGTTCGGGTAATCCCGAGCATAAACGTGACGCTGTGTACAGCTGTGGTTTCTGACCTACAAAAACACTTTCGCAAAAAAGAGAGAGAGAAAGAAGAAACTCGCCAAATTGATATTTAGCCGGTCGATTCCTGGGAGATTTTTAGCTTGACCGTCCGTGACTAAGCGATACGTATGCCTACCAATGACCAATTTTATCTAAAATCATCGATTACATACGCTCCGAATTTATTCTACAATTTGTATACATACAATTACGCAAGTGTTTTTTAATCACGCAATTATGCGAAAATTTAAATGTTACAAATAATCGATTCATTTAAAAAAAAATTGTTTTATTTTTGAAAAGTCGTGTTATTGTTAAATGACATTGAAACTATAAGTATATTTTACCGAAGTTGTAAAAATAATCATGTAAACGCCTACATCGATTACCTCTATGAAGTTTTCATCGTTGGGACTCAAAAATTTAAGTTTTTCAACACATGATTCAAGAACCTGAGGAACTTCTCATAATTGATTACGCTATTATTAAAAAAAAAAACTTCCAAAAATATAAATATAATTATACGGATTTTCTTATTAAAAAATTATACTTAAAATATCATGGAGGTATTACAATGTCGCAAAGTTAAAAAATCGACGAAATCTTTTTGAAAAATGAAATAACCGTGAAAATTAAAAAAAATGAGTGTATATAAAAATTCCAGTGCTGTCACTTTTATAATTGAAGGAGAAGAAAAACAACTCGCTTACATCGTTCAACATAACGATGATAAAACCCTAAAATTGATAAAATCCTTGAGCACGTAAAACCTATGTGTAAAAAGAAAAAAAAATTTCCTCGTCATCGACGAATTTTCCGGGTTGTGCGTTATAACAAGGCACGTGGGAAAGGATAAATCGAGAAATCGGAAACTACAATTTGTGGTAAACACGAGTATATACACAATAACGTCGATTAATGTATAGAGAGAAAGAAAAAAAGTTACTGCAGGTTTTTTCTGCGGCGGAACGTTATGTATTATGTACGCATGTGCAGCGACTGCGACAGATATTGCGGCGCGCGGAAGGTCAATGGTCGTCGTTGATTTTGATATAAAATACAACGATCGCGGTATATCTTCTCAAATCTACACTTCGAGTTTCATGCTTAAATGTAAAATGGTCTCTTTATTCGATTATTTAATTATATATATATTAGGCTGATGTTAGCACGTCCGATATTCATTCTCCCCTATTTTTTGCATTTCGATGTTTCCTCATTTATTCCTCAAAATGTTGTTCTTCTCTTCCAGATTTTGGTGGATAAAGACAGTGCTTAGACTCTGCTACTGGAGATTCTGGATTTTTGTCTGGAAGTAACTGCACCAGTATAGTTGCAGTTCAGAATATTTGCATTCTACCTCCAAAGATGCAAAAACCAGCTGTATTAGATTCAGTCAAAAATATGGATAGTGATGTATACTTTGGTCTTACCAACAATTTTAATCAGTTATCTTTGAGTTCAGTTGATACATCTAAAGAACATTTGGAATCTAAGTTGGAATCAACATCTACTATCAATTTGGAAAAATTAAAGGAAACTTGCAATGAATCTTGGAAATTGTACTATACTCAAAATGACGATGGAGACACGTTAGTATTAATTACTTTTATATTTAATTTATTTTAAATATTAATTTATTGCAGAGAAAAATGCTCTATAAGTATTATTATTGTTGACAACAGTTTAAATTACTCAACCACTGTATCAATTAAAATGCTAAAATCATGAGAAATCTCTTGGTAGACAGTTAATGTGTGCACAAAGAATTCTCTGGGGAAAACCCATTATTTTTTCTTTACTAGAGCAATTGTCTAGATATTAGTAATGAAATTTTTACCGTTTATCTTTGATGCTTAATGTCAGTTATAGAATAGCTGAATTTGACATTTTTTGAAATAAAAATGTTAATTATAATAGAATAAACAAATAAATAATTGAACTTTCGAGAGTAATAATTAATATTAAAAAAATGTTGAAACCATAACACTATTAATTAATATTACAACATTTAATTTATATAAACATGTATATGTAAATTGTTGTACTGTTTTAGACTCCTGCACCATGCAATAATTCAAGGGTTTGTGGAAGCAACTTACAGCATAATTAACTTGACACCTCATCCTTGTCTGTTTGACACTTTGAACGACGAAAGCCAAACTGCTCTACACCTTGCAGTAATCACTAATCAACCAGATATTGTAAGAAGACTGGTTATTGGAAGTGCAGATTTATCCATAAGAAATTATCAAGGCAATACAGCTCTACATCTAGCGTGTATTTCTGGCAATTTAGCATGTGCTATAGCACTCACACAGAAGCTTACACCAATAGAAAGGGAGTTATTATATATATGGCCAACATTGCCACAAAATTTGGAGCAACGAAACTACAATGGTGAGTAACAATGCAGTAATTGATAATAATTAGTTATAATGAATCAGACACCATAGTGAAAACAATTATTGAAACTGTAATAGAAATTTAGAATAGTTGAACCAACGCAAATATAGAGAAACGGTATGAAAATAGTTGTTCAACTGTATTTTATCGATTCGTCTGGTTAGAAACATGCGGCTATTGTTGTATAGACATATTTTTTTTTCTCTTACTTTCCGCGGATATAGTTATATATAAGAGTAAGAAGACTAGAGTTCTATATACGCATTGAGCGCGCATACGAGCTAAAATTAAAAGTAATATCGATCGAAGAATGTGTAAAGCCGTGTGACGTATACATATAAGAAAGGCTTAAATGTCAATTTCTTTTTTGGTTTTTCCGTTTGTTCACGTGTTGTCTAGAAATAGCCTCGAGTGAAATCGAAGTTCGGGTAATCCCGAGCATAAACGTGACGCTGTGTACAGCTGTGGTTTCTTGACCTACAAAAACACTTTCGCAAAAAGAGAGAGAGAAAGAAGAAACTCGCCAAATTGATATTTAGCCGGTCGATTCCTGGGAGATTTTTAGCTTGACCGTCCGTGACTAAGCGATACGTATGCCTACCAATGACCAATTTTATCTAAAATCATCGATTACATACGCTCCGAATTTATTCTACAATTTTGTATACATACAATTACGCAAGTGTTTTTTAATCACGCAATTATGCGAAAATTTAAATGTTACAAATAATCGATTCATTTAAAAAAAATTGTTTTATTTTTGAAAAGTCGTGTTATTGTTAAATGACATTGAAACTATAAGTATATTTTACCGAAAGTTGTAAAAATAATCATGTAAACGCCTAACATCGATTACCTCTATGAAGTTTTCATCGTTGGGACTCAAAAATTTAAGTTTTTCAACACATGATTCAAGAACCTGAGGAACTTCTCATAATTGATTACGCTATTATTTAAAAAAAAAAACTTCCAAAAATATTAAATATAAATTATAACGGATTTTCTTATTAAAAAATTATACTTAAAATATCATGGAGGTATTACAATGTCGCAAAGTTAAAAAATCGACGAAATCTTTTTTGAAAAATGAAATAACCGTGAAAATTAAAAAAAATGAGTGTATATAAAAATTCCAGTGCTGTCACTTTTATAATTGAAGGAGAAGAAAACAACTCGCTTACATCGTTCAACATAACGATGATAAAACCCATAAAAATTGATAAAATCCTTGAGCACGTAAAAACCTATGTGTAAAAAGAAAAAAAAATTTCCTCGTCATCGACGAATTTTCCGGGTTGTGCGTTATAACAAGGCACGTGGGAAAGGATAAATCGAGAAATCGGAAACTACAATTTGTGGTAAACACGAGTATATACACAATAACGTCGATTAATGTATAGAGAGAAAGAAAAAAAGTTACTGCAGGTTTTTTCTGCGGCGGAACGTTATGTATTATGTACGCATGTGCAGCGACTGCGACAGATATTGCGGCGCGCGGAAGGTCAATGGTCGTCGTTGATTTTGATATAAAATACACGATCGCGGTATATCGTTCTCAAATCTACACTTCGAGTTTCATGCTTAAATGTAAAATGGTCTCTTTATTCGATTATTTAATTATAATTATATTTAGGCTGATGTTACACGTCCGATATTCATTCTCCCCTATTTTTTGCATTTCGATGTATTCCTCATTTATTCCTCAAAATGATTTTAAATTGTTTTATTACATTCGTATTTGTTCTTCTTTCCAGATTTTGGTTGTTAAATTATATTTTGTCTCCATCGCTCCTTGTTTTACTCTTTTAATTATCTTTTTTTCTATCCTATTTGTTCTATTTATGAAATTTCTCTCCCCCCCCCCCCTCTCATGGTTTTAGTATTTTAATTAATTTCTTTTTGTGTTTCTATTTTCAATGCTTGTGTTTATTCTTTAAGCATTTTTATCTTTCTCTCTCTTTCCTGACTTTATTTTAAAAAAATTATATGTTTCCTTTCTTAATTTAAATATCAGTATTCTTTTAATATATTGCATTATTATATTAATTTTTTAATTATTTTCAATTCCTATCCTTCTTATTCTATATACATATATATATATATACACGCCCGCTTTAATGTATAATATTTTCATTGTAACATTTTTTATGTAATCAATACTCATTCATTAATGTTCAGCGTTTAACTCGGTTTAGGGCTTCTCAGAAAATAACCTCTGTTTTAACATGTTACTTTTTTTTGCAGTTTGTATATCGATGGAAGTATTTTTTAATTATTATATATTTTACTTGTATATCCAATATATATATATATGCAGTTTGACTATCTATCGGACATATCGACACATTAAACGATGTTATATTGAATGGTAAAAAATCCGAGTTTTTCGTCGGAAACTAAATAAAAATAAACTAATAAAACTAATAAATATAATTACGAGGATCGAATAATTATCGATCGCGAAGCAAACAGCAGATCTTTTTTTTGCTTTCCCGAGAGTTAAAATGTAATTGATGGATATCGAGGGATGCTGCGCACTACACAATTTGAGCGAATGATTTCCTTAACGTTGACGATATACGTATATGTGTACGAAATGCGTCATTTGATTAGCGGGAACATTCGAATGAACTATAAGTATTCACAAGCGCGCGACGTAGAATAATGAACGTTATAAATATTTTCTAGTTTTCCTCCTAAACCACCACGTTCAGTACGTATATACGTGTGTTCCGGTAGAAAACAAGCTGTTTACGTTAACGCAATTTTAACTATGTATATATATATATATATATAGATATACTTTTCGAACGTCGAGAATATCCCCTCGTTTTTCAGTGAAAACCCAAAAATTCTACTAGATTTCTCTTAATACTTTTTCCGAAAAAGAAAGGAAAATCATGTTTATTGATATAGCAGAGACACGTATACAGTCGCACATCGCGGACGCAACAATTTGGTAGAACGGCGTAAAAAAACAGTGTAGATTAAAAATTTACAAGGACAGGTATAGGTGTAAAAAAAAAATTAAACTTTGATGCACTTTGTCGTCGATGGGCAATTTGGTGAGCTCGATTCTTCCGTTCGTGCTTGCTGCGTCCACGCTTGTTGAGGCGCGCGCGTTTCGCGTTTTCCCGCTTGGCGATTTTGACGAAAAAGTACTTTTGCTCGGGGGTCAATCGCCACCACAGCTTACCCGCTTGGCAAGCTACCTCGATCACGTTTGCGCTCCGGGTGTTTGAAGTAGAGGGTCAAGAAGAAATTGATGAACGGATTCAACGAGTGGGGTTGACGGGTCTCTGATTTCCCGTGTCTACCGTGCTTCCTCGAGTGTCGCGAGTGCCTTGGCGTCGTCTTCGTCTTACTGCAACCGAGATTACGTTCGACGCTCTTTTGGGATCTGTGCTCGGATTTGCTCGCTCTACTATTCGCTCGCGATCTTTCGTTCGGTTCCCGTTGTGGTTGCTGCTGCGGTGTCCGCGGTCCGCATTGACTTGCTGCTCGCGATGGTTTTCTTTGTTCGCGCTCCGGGCAGCATTCCAATTCACATGCACCCTCCATCTGCTCGCTGCGAAATAATTGTGATTACTCGTACGTGAGAATTATTTTTTCTTCTGAAATATTCTTTTTAAACTATCAGGGCAATTGCGAACTCGATGTGCAACGTATTCATCGTTCTTTATTAATTATACGTCGAATGGTACGAAGCGAGGTTACAATTTTTCGAAAGAGTTCTTTATAATTTAAGTTTTATTAATATTTTTTATTTTACCTTCTCGTTGCACCCGCGCAGTCGCTCTCGCAGTTATTATGTAAAATGTAATTGATGGTAATTCGAGGGATGCTGCGCACTACCCAGATTTGAAGCGACACATGATTGTCCCTTAACGTTGACGATATACGTATATGTGTACGAAATGCGTCCATTTGATTAGCGGGAACATTCGAATGAACCTATAAGTATTCACAAGCGCGCGACGTAGAATAATGAACGTTATAAATATTTTCTAGTTTTCCTCCTAAACCACCACGTTCAGTACTAATAACGTGTGTTCCGGTAGAAAACAAGCTGTTTACGTTAACGCAATTTAACTATGTTTATATATATATATATATAGATATACTTTCGAACGTCGAGAATATCCCCTCGTTTTCAGTGAAAACCCAAAAATTCTACTAGATTTCTCTTAATACTTTTTCCGAAAAAGAAAGGAAAATCATGTTTATTGATATAGCAGAGACACGTATACAGTCGCACATCGCGGACGCAACAATTTGGTAGAACGGCGTAAAAAAACAGTGTAGATTAAAAATTTACAAGGACAGGTATAGGTGTAAAAAAAAAATTAAACTTTGATGCACTTTGGTCGTCGATGGGCAATTTGGTGAGCTCGATTCTTCCGTTCGTGCTTGCTGCGTCCACGCTTGTTGAGGCGCGCGCGTTTCGCGTTTTCCCGCTTGGCGATTTTGACGAAAAAGTACTTTTGCTCGGGGGTCAATCGCCACCACAGCTTACCCGCTTGGCAAGCTACCTCGATCACGTTGCGCTCCGGGTGTTTGAAGTAGAGGGTCAAGAAGAAATTGATGAACGGATTCAACGAGTGGGGTTGACGGGTCTCTGATTTCCCGTGTCTACCGTGCTTCCTCGAGTGTCGCGAGTGCCTTGGCGTCGTCTTCGTCTTACTGCAACCGAGATTACGTTCGACGCTCTTTTGGGATCTGTGCTCGGATTTGCTCGCTCTACTATTCGCTCGCGATCTTTCGTTCGGTTCCCGTTGTGGTTGCTGCTGCGGTGTCCGCGGTCCGCATTGACTTGCTGCTCGCGATGGTTTTCTTTGTTCGCGCTCCGGGCAGCATTCCAATTCACATGCACCCTCCATCTGCTCGCTGCGAAATAATTGTGATTACTCGTACGTGAGAATTATTTTTTCTTCTGAAATATTCTTTTTAAACTATCAGGGCAATTGCGAACTCGATGTGCAACGTATTCATCGTTCTTTATTAATTATACGTCGAATGGTACGAAGCGAGGTTACAATTTTTCGAAAGAGTTCTTTATAATTTAAGTTTTATTAATATTTTTTATTTTACCTTCTCGTTGCACCCGCGCAGTCGCTCTCGCAGTTATTATCCATTTTTAATTTTCTCGCTTGGTATTGTCAAAGAAAATTTGTCCAATCTTGATATTATCTGTTTTATATTTAAAAATAATAATGCTTCTCTTAAAAAAAAAATACTCGAATGATGCAAGAGAAACAAAAGAAACGATTATCAGGTTACTTCGCGCGGTTAATTTTTTCCATTGATGAAAAAAAAACGTAAAGTCGATATATATATTACGAAATTGAGAATCGCGAATCGCCGATCCATAAATTTCGAAACATAGCTGATGTTAACTCGATACAGTATACATTTTTAAAAATCCTATATCGTCACTATACTGCGTGTAAAATTTACAATATATGACTAACTATAATACCAAAAATTAATTTTACGACGAATAATCTACATATAATATTTTTTTGGAAAACCATTGGAGCGAAAAATAAAATAGATACAGTCGTTATATATAGAAATTGAAAAGTAAAAAAGAGAAAACGAAGTAATGGGTTTAAAGATAATGGTTACAAGAGACGTTATTGTATAGGTGTATATTACGAATCGGTTTTACACGTCCGAATCGACCGAGAGAAAGAAGAATAAATCGGACGAGCCTTTTCGGAATTCCCCATCGAGCGATATATGCGCGACATTTGAAAGTTGATCGTACGCCTAATAGTGTGAATGACATCACGAAATAATCCGTTACCATGTGATATTTCTTTAATATTTTCCTGCTTAAATTGGCCACCGTCGATCGTCTCGCTCTTTCTCTCTCTCCCGAAACAATTACTTCCCGCCCTCCGTCTCTCTCTCTCTCTCTCTCTCTCTCTCTCTCTCTCTCTCTCTCTCTCAAGTGTCATTCGACGATATGAAGCAACATACCGCATCGATGGCAAAAGAATAAACGCGTTGTTCAAATTAGAAATTGCAGAATACAATTTAATTACTTAAAATCAGTCGACTTTGTTAAATTTTTTTTTCATAAATTTGAACTTTTCACTGTTGTACTTAAAGAACATTTGAAAATATACTCAATACTAAAACTGTATTAAGTTGTATAATATGTTTAAAAGGTCTCTTTGTGAGTAATACTGAACTCGATTAAGTACCTTAATTATCGATCCAATTTTATAGTTTAACAATCAAATTAAAATGCAACAATAGAAACATTAAACTCATAATTTTTCAACGATTGCATTATTTTGTGTTTTATTTACGTAATATGGAAAATTTGAATCGAAGCTAATGAATTCACCTAAATATAATAGTTATTACTATATATAAGGACGCAGCATTAAAAAAAAAGAGGATTGTTTTATTTAATCTAGTGTACAAGTTACTCAAAGTTTCAATATTTTGTACAATCACGATGTGAAATTGTTTGTAAAGAATGACGATATAACTTACATGTTTCGTGTCATATGAGAGACACATATACGTAAGATAGATAAAATTCAGGGGAATCCCAGAAATGCGAAGACTATACTTGGAAATCCGCGTTTTTAAAACAAAATATATGTGTTATAATTATTTAATGGATATTTTCTTGACTGACGTTTACCCGCATTTATCTCGTTACAAATATATGGAATTTTCATGATTAAAATTTTAATGTTATTTTTATGTAATTTTAATGTAACCACCGTGTACACGCGTAAAAAGGAGTGGAAAATTTCCGACGCTACACGGAGAAAAGTGTTTATACCGTATATAGTACACACTATCACAGATTGTCTTCAATCCGAAAGATTTTTAGATAATGTAGTAAAACGTGCCGGAAATTTTACAATTTTTGTTGATAAACACAACGAAAAATATAGAAATGTCAGTGAATTCAATAATATATTAGTTTCGAATTGTCGTAAAGAAATAATTATTTGAAATTGAGAAACATTACATGTCGAACACGAAAATTGTAATTTATTTGTCAACTGTACTTAATATATATTAAATTTCAAACAAGTAATTTTAACAATCCATTGAAATATTTTATTAAATTTACTGAAATTTCGTTTATCTGCGTATTTATCATCAAAAACTACCGTATCATCTCCTCTAATTTCTGATCGGTATTTAATTGTTGATTCTTATTTGATATAAAGAATATACCCTAAAGATAAAGACTTTGGGGATATAAACAACTTTACAAAGTAATACACTCGTGAGAAGTGAATGTTTGCGAGAAATAAATATATCTTAACTGTTAAATAATCATGTATTTTTTGCACGTAAGAAAGATTCATCTTATAATAGGAGTTTATACATTAGTGAATTAATAATTAATATCGTATTCACTCATCGAAAATTTTTTTTTATTGTAGTCAATTTAAATATAACAATATTTTTCTTCGTGTATACGTTAAAAAAACATTTATACAGAAGTAAGCACAATATTCTATTTGTATGCAATCTATTTATAAAAAAAGAAAATCATTTTATCTGAAGAAACGGTCAGTTTATTACAATAAATATATAGACCAAAACGAAAATTTTTGAGAACACATAAATGAATGAATTTTAAACTCGAGCTGAATTAATTTCTTATATAGAAATTTTACTTAATCCTTGTAAAAATTAGGAAATTAAAATATTTTGGCTTACCTGTCATATGTGCATGAGTAAAAAAAATATAGATTTGAAGTGTAAGTGAAAAGAAGGTCTAACAAAAAAGAAAAAATAAACTCTCATTTAATTAATAATAATTATAAATTATTAATTAACAATTAATTTCGTATTTTGATTTTTATGTATTAATAACGGGGTGCCATAGTCAATATTTATCCTCTCTACCTTATCGGCAATAGCGATTATTAGTAATAATTTGTAAATAAAACAGTATGTGAAAAAATAAGAGAAGAGGCGCCTTCGTTTATTAATAATCTAACTGTGTGCTGAATTTCAGATTAAAATTATATTGCGTTTTTGAGAAAAGTCTTACCAAAAATGTGAACCTAACCTCAACGAGGTGAAAAGATTTGATATTTTTGGAAAGACTTTTCTCGAAAACGCAATAATATTTTAATCTAAAATTCAGCAGAAAATTAGATTGTCAATAACGAAGGCGTCTCTTCTCTTATTTTTTCACATACTGTTCTACTTTTTTATTAATTAATTATCAAAAATTGAGTATGGAACCCCCTTAATTAAAGGTTTTTAGCTTGTAAGCAACGTTAAGGATGTTCTATGGTGTCTTGCCGTGCGGGGAAGAGAGGGAGTCTCCCCTCTCTCCGAGTACTCCGTTGCTATGACCGCACAGCTCCCCGCACGGCCCATGAACTTGACTTTTTGTTAATGTTTTCATTAATTTCTTTAACTTTTGTGCGGTGACATGGGTTCAAATTTTGCATATCGCTTTATTTATATTCACTTGTGATATTTCTTTAATATTTTCCTGCTTAAATTGGCCACCGTCGATCGTCTCGCTCTTTCTCTCTCTCCCGAAACAATTACTTCCCGCCCTCCGTCTCTCTCTCTCTCTCTCTCTCTCTCTCTCTCTCTCTCTCTCTCAAGTGTCATTCGACGATATGAAGCAACATACCGCATCGATGGCAAAAGAATAAACGCGTTGTTTCAAATTAGAAATTGCAGAATACAATTAATTACTTAAAATCAGTCGACTTTGTTAAATTTTTTTTTTCATAAATTTGAACCTTTTCACTGTTGTACTTAAACAACATTTGAAAATATACTCAATACTAAAACTGTATTAAGTTGTATAATATGTTTAAAAGGTCCTCTTTGTGAGTAATACTGAACTCGATTAAGTACCTAATTATCGATCCAATTTTATAGTTTAACAATCAAATTAAAATGCAACAATAGAAACATTAAACTCATAATTTTTCAACGATTGCATTATTTTGTGTTTATTTACGTAATATGGAAAATTTGAATCGAAGCTAATGAATTCACCTAAATATAATAGTTATTACTATATATAAGGACGCAGCATTAAAAAAAAGAGGATTGTTTTATTTAATCTAGTGTACAAGTTTCTCAAAGTTTCAATATTTTGTACAATCACGATGTGAAATGTTTGTAAAGAATGACGATATAACTTACATGTTTCGTGTCATATGAGAGACACATATACGTAAGATAGATAAAATTCAGGGGAATCCCAGAAACGCGAAGACTATACTTGGAAATCCGCGTTTTAAAACAAAATATATGTGTTATAATTATTTAATGGATATTTTCTTGACTGACGTTTACCCGCCATTTATCTCGTTACACAATATATGGAATTTTCATGATTAAAATTTTAATGTTATTTTTATGTAATTTTAATGTAACCACCGTGTACACGCGTAAAAAGGAGTGGAAAATTTCCGACGCTACACGGAGGAAAAGTGTTTTATACCGTATATAGTACACACTATCACAGATTGTCTTCAATCCGAAAGATTTTTAGATAATGTAGTAAACGTGCCGGAATTTTACAATTTTTTTGTTGATAAACACACGAAAAATATAGCAATGTCAGTGAGTTCAATAATATATTAGTTTCGAATTGTCGTAAAGAAATAATTATTTGAAATTGAGAACATTACATGTCGAACACAAAACTTGTAATTTATTTGTCAACTGTACTTAATATATCTTAAATTTCAAACAAGTAATTTTAACAATCCATTGAAATATTTTATTAAATTTACTGAATTTTCCTTTATCTGCGCTATTTAATCATCAAAAACTACCGTATCATCTTCTCAATTTCTGATCGGTATTTAATTGTTGATTCTTATTGATATAAAGAATATACCCTAAAGATAAAGACTTTGGGGATATAAACAACTTTACAAGTAATACACTCGTGAGAAGTGAATGTTTTGCGAGAAATAAATATATCTTAACTGTTAAATAATCATGTATTTTTTGCAGTAAGAAAGATTCATCTTATAATAGGAGTTTATACATTAGTGAATTAATAATTAATATCGTATTCACTCATCGAAATTTTTTTGTTTTATTGTAGTCAATTTCAATATAACAATATTTTTCTTCGTGTATACGTTAAAAAACATGTATCAGAAGTAAGCACAAATTCTATTTGTATGCAATCTATTTATAAAAAAGAAACTCATTTTATCTGAAGAAACGGTCAGTTTATTACAATAACTATATAGACCAAAACGAAAATTTTTGAGAACACATAAATGAATGAATTTTAAACTCGAGCTGAATTAATTTCTTATATAGAAATTTTACTTAATCCTTGTAAAAATTAGGAAATTAAAATATTTTGGCTTACCTGTCATATGTGCATGAGTAAAAAAAATATAGATTTGAAGTGTAAGTGAAAAGAAGGTCTAACAAAAAAGAAAAAACAAACTCTCATTTAATTAATAATAATTATAAATATTAATTTAACAATTAATTACGTATTTTGATTTTTTGTGTATTAAGTTATTAGTAAGTAAGTTAACGGGGTGCCATAGTCAATATTTATCCTCCCTACCTTATCGGCAATAGCGATTATTAGTAATTAATTTGTAAATAAAACAATATGTGAAAAGATAAGAGAAGAGGCGCCTTCGTTTATTGATATTTTAACTGTGTGCTGAATTTCAGATTAAAATTATATTGCGTTTTGAGAAATAGTCTTACCAAAAATGTGGAACCTAACCTCAACGAGGTGAAAAGATTTGATATTTTTGGAAAGACTTTTCCTCGAAAACGCAATAATATTTTAATCTAAAATTCAGCAGACAATTAGATTGTCAATAAACGAAGGCGTCTCTTCTCTTATTTTTTTCACATACTGTTCTACTTTTTTTATTAATTAATTATCAAAAATTGAGTATGGACCCCCCTTAATTAAAGGTTTTTAGCTTTGTAAGCAACGTTAAGGATGTTCTATGGTGTCTTGCCGTGCGGGGGAAGAGAGGGAGTCTCCCCTCTCTCCGAGTACTCCGTTGCTATGACCGCGCAGCTCCCCGCACGGCCCATGAACATGACTTTTTAGTAGGAATTGTCGATCTGACGGAGGCGAAGGAAAAGAAAAAAAAACACAAAAAGTTTTTCTTCCAAGCGACGTTTCGTTGGCTTGGTCTGCCAACCTCTTCAGGCTATTTTTTATTGATAACACACAAATAAACAAATTAACAGAACGCACAAACAATATTGAAAAACTTAGATATAAAAAAATACCTTTTTTTATAATCGGATAACCGATTCGTCAAGCGGTTAGATAAACAGTCAACATAAGCAAACTCGGTGTATTTATATATATATCGCTAAAGGTAGTGTAACGTAAACATTGTACAACTGTCAAATCAGGCATTTAAATTTCTGAGAACTGGGAAATAAGAGCTATTTAAAAATCTAATTTAAATCGAATTTTATCGAATCCAATAGTTATTGATATCATTAAAAGCACGGAAAATTGTTTGCAAACTTTAGATATCAGTAAAGTTGTTAGTTCAAATATTAGAGAACAAGTGATAAATAACATCAATTTAACCATAAAAACAAAAACTCATTTAGATAGTAAAGAAAAGTACTTATCAATAAAATTAATACTACAAAAATTTTTTTTTAAATAACAATCCAAACATATTTTTTACTACTTCGGATTAAAGGTAACAAAACAGTGTATGTACAAATCCGATTATGTTACAAAACTGACTAACATTTTTCGGATAATTCTGTCTATAGGTGGTATTTCTAAGAATCCATTAACAAACTTACAATCTTCTACTTCTAAAATTTTGAAACATTTAAATAATTCTATGAATTTTTACAACACAAATTCACACTAATGCACTCACCTGTTCTAATACTGTTTAGCGAAAGGTTATGGTTTACCAAAAATCCATAAGATTGATAACCCGTTAAGACCTATCATTTTCTTAGTACTAGCCCTACACATTTTCTTGCTAAAATAATTTACACTGAATTTAAAAAAGCTATTAACATTACCGAAATCTCACATTAACAATAGTTTTCATTTGAAAGAAAAATTAAAGGATGTATTTTAGACAAGATCATGTTTTACTTTTCATTGGATGTTTGTTGTTTACTTTTTACTAACATCCCTTGCAATTTAGTATTAGATAGTCTAGAAGACGTTTTCTTCTATTAATAATAAATGTCGCATTCCGTTCAATGAGATCTTAGTATGTACGAAATTCTTTACAACAATACATATTTGTTTTTAACAATATCTATTATCAACAAATCATGGTACTCCCATGGGTTTCTCGATTTCTCCGTTATTTGCTGATATTGTATGGATATTTGGAAAATGATGGCTTAAATAAATTATTGAACGAACATAATGCAAACCACTTTTTTATTTAGATACGTTTGGATGATACTATCTTGTGTGTTAAGAAAGAACATGTAATTTAGTTATAAATATTTTTAATTCATATAATAAAATTTACAATTACTCAGAATTAGAAATAAACCAAAAAATCAATTTCTTGACATTACCTTAATTAGAGAAAATGATCGTATTATAACAAATTGGTACCAAAACCCATAGCTTCTGGTCGATGAAATTATTTTCAAATCATCCAACTCAACACAAAAAAGATGTTATTTAAATTTAGTAGACAGAGCTTTTTATTATCAGATGTACGATATCATACAACTAATTTAAATATTGTAAAAATCTACTTATCGACAATGACTACAATATCAAATTTATTAAGCACAATATTCTATTTGTATGCAATCTATTTATAAAAAAAAAATCATTTTATCTGAAGAAACGGTCAGTTTATTACAATAAATATAGACCAAAACGAAAATTTTGAGAACACATAAATGAATGAATTTTAAACTCGAGCTGAATTAATTTCTTATATAGAAATTTTACTTAATCCTTGTAAAAATTAGGAAATTAAAATATTTTGGCTTACCTGTCATATGTGCATGAGTAAAAAAATATAGATTTGAAGTGTAAGTGAAAGAAGGTCTAACAAAAAAGAAAAAACAAACTCTCATTTAATTAATAATAATTATAAATTATTAATTAACAATTAATTTCGTATTTTGATTTTTATGTATTAATAACGGGGTGCCATAGTCAATATTTATCCTCTCTACCTTATCGGCAATAGCGATTATTAGTAATAAATTTGTAAATAAAACAGTATGTGAAAAAATAAGAGAAGAGGCGCCTTCGTTTATTAATAATCTAACTGTGTGCTGAATTTCAGATTAAAATTATATTGCGTTTTTGAGAAAAGTCTTACCAAAAATGTGAACCTAACCTCAACGAGGTGAAAAGATTTGATATTTTTGGAAAGACTTTTCTCGAAAACGCAATAATATTTTAATCTAAAATTCAGCAGAAAATTAGATTGTCAATAAACGAAGGCGTCTCTTCTCTTATTTTTTCACATACTGTTCTACTTTTTTATTAATTAATTATCAAAAATTGAGTATGGAACCCCCTTAATTAAAGGTTTTTAGCTTGTAAGCAACGTTAAGGATGTTCTATGGTGTCTTGCCGTGCGGGGAAGAGAGGGAGTCTCCCCTCTCTCCGAGTACTCCGTTGCTATGACCGCACAGCTCCCCGCACGGCCCATGAACTTGACTTTTTGTTAATGTTTTCATTAATTTCTTTAACTTTTGTGCGGTGACATGGGTTCAAATTTTGCATATCGCTTTATTTATATTCACTTGTGATGTTTCTAGTTTTTTATCAAATTTTGTACACTTTTCATCAATCGCACTCTAAAGTCAATCACATTTTTTTCAAGTCTCCATATAAGCCTATGTATAAGAAGTCAACTACTATGTCGCATATCTTCAAAATTTGCGCGGAAAAAAATATTGAAAAAATTCATAGACATTTCTGACACTCTTACAAATAATATACTTCAATTTCATTAAATTCTGTTAACTTTGACCTAACCATAGAACATCCTTAAGTAATGCCAGACGTATGCACAAATACATATATTTTATCTCTACTGGCAGTTACATTATTGTAATAATAATTTTATAATTGTTACCTGGTAATAAGTAAATACATAAATAAACTCGCATTTCGTGTATTTCACGAAGTTTTGATTTTTGACATAAAGTAAATGCGTGTTATATATTTTTACTTAATCCCCAGTTGAAATCCCATTGTCGCTATATATATATTAACAAGACAATGTCTGCTATAGACTTAAATCGATGATCCATTTCCTCGAAAAGAAAATGTTTATCCTTTTCCGGTATCGCCTATACATAAACGAAAAATAAAAAAAACTTGTAAGGTATACAAGGTAAACGATGGCGTATTTCAAGTACGACGTATTCTGTTTGCAGGTGAAACGTGCCTCCACATCGCGGCGTCGAAGGGCCACGTAGATTTAGTGAAGCTCTTGCTCGAGTCAGGGGCAGACCTCGATGCTCAAGAATCCTTAGCCGGTCGTACAGCACTACACCTCGCCCTAGAGCACGGTCGATTGGAGGTCGTTCACCTCGTGTCGCACCTGTGCCGAGGTCACTTGGAAACGCCGACGTACTTGGGTTGTACCGCCTACCAAATCGCGAGGTGCATCGACGAAAAATTAGCCAACGAGCTGCTCAGGTTGAGCGTGACCACGTTGCCCGAGGAGTCCGAGTTCAGGGAGACACCGGGTTTCGCCCTACCTATCGCGAGAGCTTGAGATTCGATCGCACCCTGTACGGCCGACTACCTCTAACTTCGATACAAGGCTGCTACCGGGTTTCCTTTTTATTTTGTATTATCGACTTTCCAATTGTTCCCGCGCAGTGAGTAATCTGGAATTCACCTTAGATGCATTTACACGCGGACAGACGGTCGTATTTGGACATTCGAGTCGCATTAGGTATTACACCTACGTATGGTATTTAGATCGAATGAAACATCGGCTGATGTTATTAGCTAGGAAAATTTGTAAATATTTTGCGATGCGTACGCTAATTCATTAGTATACATAGACGTATATATTATACACGATGAGCTCTAGTATGTATATGTACGTTATACCGATTCATTTCGATTCATTGCTCGAGAAAATTCACTCGATAGACCGTAGATTAATTGTTAAGGTAAGTGTCTCAATAGTAAGCCACCTATCACCGTAAAATCCCGTTACTCTTCAAATATTGCATGGAATTATGTGTGAAAGATACAAAATATTTTTTTAATCAAAGAGAATTTGCTGAATGCTTAATAATAAAGTAATTAGTTATAAATAATGAAATACACATAGATTCGATCCGATAAATAAATAAAATATCATCGAGTTCCATGCACCAGTAGTCGACCACAATAGAAGTATTTCTTGTGCCTCGGTCTTAAAAATATTGGTCTCAGTACATGGTCAATTGATTCTCAGTGATAATTTCGTTAAAAATCAATGTCGTTCAACCAATGCAAATAGTCGATTAATTTATTCACTCCGCAATCACTTCTGTAACGTTCAAGTCATTTAAATAACACCTATACGTGTCTATTTTTCTGCACTTTAATACCTAATTTATCTTTTGTGCACGGGTGGTCAAGTATTGGGTTCCAAAATCAACTTAAACTTAAGAGAATGACCCAATACATGCAGGCCACTCTTTTAAAGCCATCGTTATAGATAGTATATTACGATACATGGCCAGAAAGTTGGATTTCCTGGCCTGCGTGATTATGACGGCCGAGGCGAAGCCGAGGACGTCATAAAACGCAGGCCAGGGCATCCAAAATTCTGGCCGAGTGTCGTATACTATTTTTCTTTATCCCAGTCCGAAAGTACATCTAATAATTAGGTAAACTAATAGAAAAATACCCGGTGCCGCAATATTCGTCTGCAGCTTCTTTCGTGGCTGCTTCAGAGCCATCCAGATGTAACCTCTCGTACCGCGACGTGACACGCGATATTCAATGTTTGTTATATATTTGATGCCCGCCCGACATTTGCAAAACCGAGGCGAAGCCGAGGTTTTTGCTGGTCGGGGGCGGGCATCAAAATATAACATACATACATAAGCATGTATAAATTTTATTGTTAAATCGTATTACTTTAGAAGCGGTTTTAATGCAAAGTTGCGATAAACAGCGTGCATAGAAGAAGTCGACTTTACATGATTAAAATTTACATTGTAGTCAAATATCAATTGCACTGTTAAAATTTGAACATAAAAAAATGAAACATATTTCTTTCACATGTATTTACATCACCGATATTAAATCAATACTAAATTGATAGTGTGAAATTTGAAAATGACACGAAATAGATAGAATGAGCACAGTCTACATAAGTATTCTATATACTCTCGCTCTCTCTTTCTATCTCTCGTTTTATTAATTAAAACAATTATACAAGATAATTTATACGGCAATATTATAATGCATTTACATTTGAAAAACAAAAGTGCTGTAGTAAATCAATTAATAAATTTAAAATAATTTAGCAATGTTTACTTGAGAGGTTAAGCAACGCACATGTTATATTGGGAACTTTGCGGCCGTTGCTACAGCCGTTGCTATGCATCGATGCTGCGAAAATCTATGAGCCAATCAGAGCGCGCGAGACTCCGGCCGGCCGCAAAAGTCGCTCTTTCCGTATCCATATGCGGCCGGGAAACACGTACTTTCGGCGGGGGGATGAAGAAATAGTATATACATACCATGGCCAGTAAAATAAGAAATGTCTCAGATCACATGTAATTGTCGGCCGAGGCGAAGCCGAGGTGGACGGTCATGTGATCTGAGGCTTTCTTTTTTACTGGCCAAGGTGTGTATACTATTTTTCTGCTCGACGTAGCCGGAAAACGGCAACTTCAATTCGCGCAGCGGCCAGAAAGTTGCCGCTTTCCGGCCGGAGGGCAGAAAAATATTTTTAATTATTACAAAATCTAACTTATATGCGCCCGCTAACTTCTAATTATCGATGTATCATTGTTCCCAGAATCTAAACGAACATATAATTATCCTAATAAAATATACGTTATAGCGCGACAAACATTTACAATTTAAATGAATGACTATCGATACTGGTACCAATATTTTCATAACCATATTTACTGGTACATTTACCTTATATTATATTCCATTTCTCTCTTCTTACATTAAATACACGGTCTTTATACGACAAGTCAAGTTTTTTAGCTACGCGGAATATAATAATCGATTGCCGTATAGGTGGCTGACCTTTTACCGTCGTTTTTACTATTTACAAATACATCCGCATGTATACGTGTGTGCAGTATATATCTTTGTTGCGAAACAAGTCTATATTACGTCGACATATTAAAAAAAAAAATAAGAAAAGATCGTATACGAATGAGCGTAAAAAAACTCACAAGACATGTTTATCTCGGTATATTACGATACATGGCCAGAAAGTTGGATTTCCTGGCCTGCGTGATATGACGGCCGAGGCGAAGCCGAGGACGTCATAAAACGCAGGCCAGGGCATCCAAAATTCTGGCCGAGTGTCGTATACTATTTTTCTTTATCCCAGTCCGAAAGTACATCTAATAATTAGGTAAACTAATAGAAAATACCCGGTGCCGCAATATTCGTCTGCAGCTTCTTTCGTGGCCTGCTTCAGAGCCATCCAGATGTAACCTCTCGTACCGCGACGTGACACGCGATATTCAATGTTTGTTATATTTGATGCCCGCCCGACATTTGCAAAACCGAGGCGAAGCCGAGGTTTTTGCTGGTCGGGGGCGGGCATCAAAATATAACATACATACATAAGCATGTATAAATTTATTGTTAAATCGTATTACTTTAGAAGCGGTTTTAATGCAAAGTTGCGATAAACAGCGTGCATAGAAGAAGTCGACTTTACATGATTAAAATTTACATTTGTAGTCAAATATCAATTGCACTGTTAAAATTTGAACATAAAAAAATGAAACATATTTCTTCACATGTATTTACATCACCGATATTAAATCATACTAAATTGATAGTGTGAAATTTGAAAATGACACGAAATAGATAGAATGAGCACAGTCTACATAAGTATTCTATATACTCTCGCTCTCTCTTTCTATCTCTCGTTTTATTAATTAAAACAATTATACAAGATAATTTATACGGCAATATTATAATGCATTTTACATTTGAAAAACAAAAGTGCTGTAGTAAATCAATTAATAAATTTAAAATAATTTAGCAATGTTTACTTGAGAGGTTAAGCAACGCACATGTATATTGGGAACTTTGCGGCCGTTGCTACAGCCGTTTGCTATGCATCGATGCTGCGAAAATCTATGAGCCAATCAGAGCGCGCGAGACTCCGGCCGGCCGCAAAAGTCGCTCTTTCCGTATCCATATGCGGCCGGGAAACACGTACTTTCGGCGGGGGGATGAAGAAATAGTATATTACATACCATGGCCAGTAAAATAAGAAATGTCTCAGATCACATGTAATTGTCGGCCGAGGCGAAGCCGAGGTGGACGGTCATGTGATCTGAGGCTTTCTTTTTTACTGGCCAAGGTGTGTATACTATTTTTCTGCTCGACGTAGCCGGAAAACGGCAACTTCAATTCGCGCAGCGGCCAGAAAGTTGCCGCTTTCCGGCCGGAGGGCAGAAAAATATTTTAATTATTACAAAATCTAACTTATATGCGCCCGCTAACTTCTAATTATCGATGTATCATTGTTCCAGAATCTAAACGAACATATAATTATCCTAAATAAAATATACGTTATAGCGCGACAAACATTTACAATTTAAATGAATGACTATCGATACTGGTACCAATATTTTCATAACCATATTTACTGGTACATTTACCTTATATTATATTCCATTTCTCTCTTCTTACATTAAATACACGGTCTTTATACGACAAGTCAAGTTTTTTAGCTACGCGGAATATAATAATCGATTGCCGTATAGGTGGCTGACCTTTTACCGTCGTTTTTACTATTTACAATACATCCGCATGTATACGTGTGTGCAGTATATATCTTTGTTGCGAAACAAGTCTATATTACGTCGACATATTAAAAAAAAAATAAGAAAAGATCGTATACGAATGAGCGTAAAAAAACTCACAAGACATGTTTATCTCGGTATATTTCGTTTTGGCGTATCCGCCTATACGTATAGGCCGGAGCTAGTCCACGTCATAATTATTTATAAGCACGCGATTGATACATTCGAAAAGACACGATGATGATGATCCTCAAGTATAACTTTGCCGATTGATCTTACTGACTTTTAAAATAATCATTGAATTTACAAAAAAAAAACGCCCGATTACTTGTTTTACTAATACAGTATTTGTTCGCGGGGTTTATTATATAAAATTATATATGTATTCGCTCGCTGCCGTAAAGAAAATTTAATTATAATTCTCGATTTCTCTTAACGCTGATTCTGCATATATTATAACGCTCAAAATGTTCACACGTATACATAATATTGTCAAAATTATTAATATGTCATTAAAAAAAACTAAAAATATTATGTATTCTAGATCTTATATGTATATGCATGTGCATATATACACATATATATATATATATATATATATGCATACATATATATGTATATGTGTATAGCGGTATGTAGTTGAAAAATATATATTATAATTGAATCGAATTGAAAAATAAAAAAAAAGTAATAAGAAATTTAATTAAGAGACACGGTTTAATATTACAAAAACTCTTTCACACGAGCTCTAAACTCCATAATTTTGCACCAACCAACTTGAATAAGTTGTATCCTGCATACCCATTGCAGGGAGAATCAAAGTTGATCTCAGGATTATGTTAATATGCGAAACAAAGGCCAACACAAAGGCACTGAGTTTCCCATTTAGTTAAGAATAATTAAACTCTATAATAGCTTTTCTATATATACGTATCTCTCGGGTAGGAGTGTCTGGAAAAAAAGAAAACTTTATTTTTTTAACGATATGTGTAGCATGTCTACAAGTAAATGCATATGAGTATAGGCGAAATAATGTAATTTCTTTTTTATAAAAATTGTTCGACGAGGTGTGTACTTGAATGAAAAATCATTTATTTGTTTTTTTTTTTCGTATGTCTGCGGTAAATGCGATTGTAATTATACCTGATGTTTAATAGACAAATGTATAATATATATTATATATATATATATTTTTTATGTTCCTACGATAGACTCGTTGTTTTCGATTGACGTGTAGATTGAAACTGTAATACGATCTATTGTCCAAAAATGAGCAACGCATAGTGGTGCGTTATTTCGTGACGAAACCACGTAAAAGTACTGAATAATCTATAAGCTTTATAGTCTATATGTATATATAAATATAAGCCTTGTAAATATTATATAATTACAATAATGTTTTTTTTATAACGATAGCGTTACGTTACATATAATATATATGATACCGAAATTATTTAAATATTGTTAAATAAATATCCAATACGTTAACAGAAAACTTATTTGTTATATTCATATAAGATATATACACCCTCAACCACATTGTCCTGATCTTTCCAAACAACTGATAAAATAGCATTTTTATTTTTTTACAAAATACTTGACGTTTTGCACTTACGCCGAAAGAATCGGGACGTATATTAATGTCAAGTTACGTCGTAGAAAACATTTTGAGATGCGAAACTCGGAACGACGCGAGACAGAGTGAATTCAAAAGTTACCGGAAACATCGGGCGATTTATATATATATTAGCGCATTAGGGAAAACCAATACGCTCGGTGACGATTTTCAATTCGCTTATATTTTCTGTGCACATATATACTCTGGCTATTCAAATTTATTACAAATATTCGCAAGGTGGATTTATCATTCGAGCGGTTGCAATGGTAAAAATATAGTGCACTTGTAGTGTATATTAAAAATTATACTGTAAGTATATTGTATTAGTAGGGATATATATTTGGATTTTACGGCAAATATTAATAGACGCACGTAGTAATTTTGAGTAGAATTTATAACGAAAATTAATATATATACGGGTTAATATTGATGTAGTTAATATTACTCGAAAAAGATGGTTTTAATAAAAATGAGAATGTCATCGAATAATCGAGGGACGCAGATACTTTAAAAAATGTAAAAATGGATATTTATAAAATTCCCCATGTAAAACATGTTGTAAATTGTTACTATGTACAACATATTACATTTTTATTGCAACTTATTTCCCCGTGTATATAACGGTAATCAAAACTATTCCATGCTACAAATTTGACAGTTTGGTAATTTATTAATGAACCATTTTCTATCGATTTTTTAATAAATAGCGAATGTATACCTAAAAACGGTTTTTTACTATATACAAGGATACGTTATTATAATATTATTTATTTATTTATTTGACCTTAAACGGGCATAAATTCTTTATTACAAAAATACAAAATATATTGTCAGTCTAAAAACTGCAACCTTTTTTAAATTTACCGATAGAATTTAAAGTGCATTCCATAATCTGGGAATTCTATGAATGGATGAAAAATAAATATAGTTAACAGACTGTACATCCTCATAAAGAGTATTACTATTTCTCAAACCATCACGATGATCACCAACCTTCAAACGAAACTAAGGTAACAATATCATCGCAGTTTATAGCATTATAAAATATATTTTATAGACAAATAGAAGGTTGTAATATCTACGAAGTAGGTCCAAACGCATCAGATTTAATTCACTCAGGTTCGAATAAAAATCATGCTAAGTATTTAGCCTTAGGCTTATGCATCTTTCACGCAACGTAACGTACGTAACATATATACAACGTGAACAGATTGTAATTCATTAACTTGAAAATTCTAGTCATTTTTAATATATAATTTTTCTCAGCGTACAGTGTAAGTTAAAATAAAAAACCAGCTACTGTTTTAAGATTTTAACTATATCTAATTTCTATTGATATATTTAAGGGTTTCCGTACTCAATTTTTGATTAATCAATAAAAAATATATTTAAAATATATATTATAAAAAATTATATAAAAATTAATTAATAAAAAAATAAAAGAACACTTATGTAAAAAAATAAGAGAAGAGGCGAATTTCAGACACCAAATATATCAAATGTTTCCACCTTGTTGAGGCTAGGTTCACATTTGTTAGTAAGACTTTACTCGAAAACGCAATTCTAAATAATATTTCAGTTTGAAATTCAGCTGATAATCAGATTAATGACAAACAAAGGCGCTTCTTCTCTTATTTTTTCACACACTCTTTTATTTACAAATTGAGTACCAATAATCGCGTTTGCCGATGAGGTAGAGAGGATAAATGTTGACTATGGCACCTCGTTGCATTTACACCGAAAAAATGGGTGCATGCATATATATATGTATTAATATATAAACCGGTAACCCGAATACGTTAATGATGTACATTAGGTGGAACATTGAAACAATAGTATGTCAAAGGAGAAACGATTAAAGCTTCTGGGAAACCATGAGAGTGATTATCGTTACCTGAACACATTGTACCTCTCGATGTACATATATATGTATATATACTTATACATGCGCAGTCTAATGGGTGAATCGTAAAAATATTGTATATATATATATATATATATATATACGCATTTATTCCCTTTGAAACCGACGGCAAGAGCAAAATGCATTAATAGCGATTATATACCTATTATTAGGTAATAACTACATACAACACGTATCTCGTTTGGTTTAGTTATATTTATATACATATATATGTATATTGGCTGGTATGCAGAAGAAACTGATTATTGAAAAATAGTGCGTTCGACAGGTTGTATTATCACTCAACAATTTTTACGAGCAAGCACGCATATAGTTTATACACAGTTGTTTTAAATAGTAACATCATTGTATAAATATTTAAAAATATTACACGGAGATAAAATGTTGTAGTAAAAATGACAATGTTGTTTAGTAAAATGGTGAGACGGACTTGACAAATGATAAAAATTACTATTTTGTACATAGGAACAATTTACGAGACGTGTATTAAATATTGATATATTTATCTATGTAGAGATGTAGTAAATTTTCCTATAAAAAATGGTAATTTCTATCATTTGTCAAGTATGTGGCTCACCATTTACTAACAATATACTGTCATTCAAATACTTTGGTCTCACAGCGTGGAAAAAAGTTAATTAAAAGAAATATAATAACGTTTTTTTTGTTTTACAATAAAATTTTCTTGATGGTTATATTATTTATTTATTTGACTTTAAACGGGCATAAATTCTTTATTACAAAAATACAAAATATATTGTCAGTCTAAAAACTGCAACCTTTTTTAAATTTACCGATAGAATTTAAAGTGCATTCCATAATCTGGGAATTCTATGAATGGATGAAAAATAAATATAGTTAACAGACTGTACATCCTCATAAAGAGTATTACTATTTCTCAAACCATCACGATGATCACCAACCTTCAAACGAAACAAGGTAACAATATCATCGCAGTTTATAGCATTATAAAATATATTTTATAGACAAATAGAAGGTTGTAATATCTACGAAGTAGGTCCAAACGCATCAGATTTAATTCACTCAGGTTCGAATAAAAATCATGCTAAGTATTTAGCCTTAGGCTTATGCATCTTACACGCAACGTAACGTACGTAACATATATACAACGTGAACAGATTGTAATTCATTAACTTGAAAATTCTAGTCATTTTTAATATATAATTTTTCTCAGCGTACAGTGTAAGTTAAAATAAAAAACCAGCTACTGTTTTAAGATTTTAACTATATCTAATTTCTATTGATATATTTAAGGGTTTCCGTACTCAATTTTTGATTAATCAATAAAAAATATATTTAAAATATATATTATAAAAAATTATATAAAAATTAATTAATAAAAAAATAAAGAACACTTATGTAAAAAAATAAGAGAAGAGGCGAATTTCAGACACCAAATATATCAAATGTTTCCACCTTGTTGAGGCTAGGTCACATTTGTTAGTAAGACTTTACTCGAAAACGCAATTCTAAATAATATTTCAGTTTGAAATTCAGCTGATAATCAGATTAATGACAAACAAAGGCGCTTCTTCTCTTATTTTTCACACACTCTTTTATTTACAAATTGAGTACCAATAATCGCGTTTGCCGATGAGGTAGAGAGGATAAATGTTGACTATGGCACCCTCGTTGCATTTACACCGAAAAAATGGGTGCATGCATATATATATGTATTAATATATAAACCGGTAACCCGAATACGTTAATGATGTACATTAGGTGGAACATTGAAACAATAGTAGGTCAAAGGAGAAACGATAAAGCTTCTGGGAAACCATGAGAAGTGATTATCGTTACCTGAACACATTGTACCTCTCGCATGTACATATATATGTATATATACTTATACATGCGCAGTCTAATGGGTGAATCGTAAAATATTGTATATATATATATATATATATATATCGCATTTATTCCTTTGAAACCGACGGCCAAGAGCAAAATGCATTAATAGCGATTATATACCTATTATTAGGTAAACTACATACAACACGTATCTCGTTTGGTTTAGTTATATTTTATATACATATATAGTATTATTGGCTGGTATGCAGAAGAAACTGATTATTGAAAATAGTGCGTTCGACAGGTTGTATTATCACTCAACAATTTTTACGAGCAAGCACGCATATAGTTTATACACAGTTGTTTTAAATAGTAACATCATTGTATAAATATTTAAAAATATTACACGGAGATAAAATGTTGTAGTAAAAATGACAATGTTGTTTAGTAAAATGGTGAGACGGACTTGACAAATGATAAAAATTACTATTTTGTACATAGGAACAATTTACGAGACGTGTATTAAATATTGATATATTTATCTATGTAGAGATGTAGTAAATTTTCCTATAAAAAATGGTAATTTCTATCATTTGTCAAGTCTGTGGCTCACCATTTACTAAACAAATACTGCATTCAAATACTTTGGTCTCACAGCGTGGAAAAAAGTTAATTAAAATGAAATATAATAACGTTTTTTTTGTTTTACAATAAAAATTTTCTTGATGGTTATATATATTTATTTAAGTCTACATATATATTATTGTTTACTTCCTCGTTATATTATTTTTCGGTACATATATGCTACGTGTCCTTTATTAACGAACGCTCTACAATCTCGCGCGTCGATTTAAACGAGGATACATATAGTGTAAATTTAAAAATAAAGTTGCTTTAAAGCTGCCATAAAGGTTAATTGTAATAATATCGAGTTAAGGATCGTATTTTATTTCAGGCAATGAGCGTGCATATAAAGTGGCCCTCGCACCATAAATTCCAGTTCATTTTCAGGGAGAACGGCCGTATATATATATATATATATATGGGAGATTCCATGTGAAGTGATCCATTTAAAAAATAGAATTTTGTTTTAATGTATGGAATCAGTAAAAAACTACTTGAATAGAGTGTAGCTAAATTTTTAGACCTAAATTTCAATTAGTACCAGAGCTGTAGCCAATCAAAAAATCGAATTTTTTGAAAAAAATGACTTTATGGCCATTTTTATCACTTAATAACTCAAAATCTAACAATTTTTCTTATATACATTAAATTTGAAAAAGTTTATAAATTTCAAGAAGAATCTGTTGAAATATTTTATTTACATTAGTTTAACACAATGAATATAGTTATAATTAATAAAAACCTTTATAGTAAAAAAAAGGGTTGTACGATCAAAAATATTTTATCCATCCAAGAATCTAATTCATCGATGATTAATTACCTTCAAAATGGTGCAAAGTTTGAGTGCGGCAGAGCATTTCAGACAAAGTTATGGTGATTTTAGGCAAATTTCTTAAAAAAAGAGAGCGAATGCATTTTATGAAAAAAACAGAGTAACCGTATACTTGCATTCAAACAACATGGCACTAATATTCTTCAATAATACTAAAATATACTATTTAATGTTAGTTACTGATACTTTTCAATCTCTAAGCTGCTTACAAACACAAAGCAGTAGGTGTAAGCAGTTACACCTGTTATATAATTGAATAAATACCTGAAACTTATTAAAATTCCAATAAATCCAATTACATAACAGGTATAACTGCTTACATCTACTGCTTTGTGTTTGTAAGCAGCTTAGAGATTGAAAAGTATCAGTAACTAACATTAAATAGTATATTTTAGTATTATTGAAGAATATTAGTGCCATGTTGTTTGAATGCAAGTATACGGTTACTCTGTTTTTTTCATAAAATGCATTCGCTCTCTTTTGTCAAGTATGTGGCTCACCATTTACTAAACAATATACTGTCATTCAAATACTTTGTCTCACAGCGTGGAAAAAAGTTAATTAAAATGAAATATATAAACGTTTTTTTTGTTTTACAATAAAATTTTCTTGATGGTGTATATATTTATTTAAGTCTACATATATTATTGTTTACTTCCTCGTTATATTATTTTTCGGTACATATATGTACGTGTCCTTTATTAACGAACGCTCTACAATCTCGCGCGGTCGATTTAAACGAGGATACATATAGTTAAATTTAAAAATAAAGTTGTTTAAAGCTGCCAATAAAGGTTAATTGTAATAATATCGAGTTAAGGATCGTATTTTATTTCAGGCAATGAGCGTGCATATAAAGTGGCCCTCGCACCATAAATTCCAGTTCATTTTCAGGGAGAACGGCCGTATATATATATATATATATATATATATATATATATATACGCATTTATTCCTTTGAAACCGACGGCAAGAGCAAAATGCAGTAATAGCGCTTATATACCTATTATTAGGTAATAACTAATTACAAACGTATCTCGTTTGGTTTAGTTATATTTATATACATATATATGTATATTGGCTGGTATGCAGAAGAAACTGATTATTGAAAAATAGTGCGTTCGACGGTTGTATTATCACTCAACAATTTTTTAGAGCAAGCACGCATATAGTTATACACAGTTGTTTTAAATAGTAACATCATTGTATAAATATTTAAAATATTACACGGAGATAAAAGTTGTAGTAAAAATGACAATGTGGTTTAGTAAAATGGTGAGACGGACTTGACAACATGATAAAATTACTATTTTGTACATAGGAACAATTTACGAGACGTGTATTAAATATTGATATATTTAATCTATGTAGAGATGTAGTAAATTTTCTATAAAAATGGTAATTTCTATCATTTTGTCAAGTATGTGGCTCACCATTTTACTAAACACTATACTGTCATTCAAATACTTTGTCTCACAGCGTGGAAAAAAGTTAATTAAAATGAAATATATAAACGTTTTTTTTGTTTTACAATAAAATTTTCTTGATGGTGTATATATTTATTTAAGTCTACATATATTATTGTTTACTTCCTCGTTATATTATTTTTCGGTACATATATGTACGTGTCCTTTATTAACGAACGCTCTACAATCTCGCGCGGTCGATTTAAACGAGGATACATATAGTTAAATTTAAAAATAAAGTTGTTTAAAGCTGCCAATAAAGGTTAATTGTAATAATATCGAGTTAAGGATCGTATTTTATTTCAGGCAATGAGCGTGCATATAAAGTGGCCCTCGCACCATAAATTCCAGTTCATTTTCAGGGAGAACGGCCGTATATATATATATATATATATGGGAGATTCCATGTGAAGTGATCCATTTAAAAAATAGAATTTTGTTTTAATGTATGGAATCAGTAAAAAACTACTTGAATAGAGTGTAGCTAAATTTTTAGACCTAAATTTCAATTAGTACCAGAGCTGTAGCCAATCAAAAAATCGAATTTTTTGAAAAAAATGACTTTATGGCCATTTTTATCACTTAATAACTCAAAATCTAACAATTTTTTCTTATATACATAAATTTGAAAAAGTTTATAAATTTCAAGAAGAATCTGTTGAAATATTTTATTTACATTAGTTTAACACAATGAATATAGTTATAATTAATAAAAACCTTTATAGTAAAAAAAGGGTTGTACGATCAAAAATATTTTATCCATCCAAGAATCTAATTCATCGATGATTAATTACCTTCAAAATGGTGCAAAGTTTGAGTGCGGCAGAGCATTTCAGACAAAGTTATGGTGATTTTAGGCAAATTTCTTAAAAAAGAGAGCGAATGCATTTTATGAAAAAAACAGAGTAACCGTATACTTGCATTCAAACAACATGGCACTAATATTCTTCAATAATACTAAAATATACTATTTAATGTAGTTACTGATACTTTTCAATCTCTAAGCTGCTTACAAACACAAAGCAGTAGGTGTAAGCAGTTACACCTGTTATATAATTGAATAAATACCTGAAACTTATTAAAATTCCAATAAATCCAATTACATAACAGGTATAACTGCTTACATCTACTGCTTTGTGTTTGTAAGCAGCTTAGAGATTGAAAAGTATCAGTAACTAACATTAAATAGTATATTTTAGTATTATTGAAGAATATTAGTGCCATGTTGTTTGAATGCAAGTATACGGTTACTCTGTTTTTTTCATAAATGCATTCGCTCTCTTTTTTTAAGAAATTTGCCTAAAATCACCATAACTTTGTCTGAAATGCTCTGCCGCACTCAAACTTTGCACCATTTTGAAGGTAATTAATCATCGATGAATTAGATTCTTGGATGGATAAAATATTTTTGATCGTACAACCCTTTTTTTTACTATAAAGGTTTTTATTAATTATAACTATATTCAATGTGTTAAACTAATGTAAATAAAATATTTCAACAGATTCTTCTTGAAATTTATAAACTTTTTCAAATTTAAAGTATATAAGAAAAAATTGTTAGATTTTGAGTTATTAAGTGATAAAAATGGCCATAAAGTCATTTTTTTCAAAAAATTCGATTTTTTGATTGGCTACAGCTCTGGTACTAATTGAAATTTAGGTCTAAAAATTTAGCTACACTCTATTCAAGTAGTTTTTTACTGATTCCATACATTAAAACAAAATTCTATTTTTTAAATGGATCACTTCACATGGAATCTCCCATATATATATATATATATATATCGAAGAGCTAGGAAGCGTCATTCGAATAATTGCAGTTCGAGTATATACATTTTTGACTGGCTTAATCAAATATTATTACTCTTTATACTTTCTTGAAGAGAGCAAATTTTCTTTTTACGAAAAATGTCATATATTTTTAACGGATCGATGAAAATGGATCGTGATTATAGGTTGTTACGATTATAAAATACGAATAAACGCACAGTTATATATTTTTCATTTGAATAATTTCAAATCCACTCCAGTAGTTCAAACATTATGACTAATTTTCCGGTTAGGAAAAGAAATTATAAAAACAAATGTTACATTATTTCTCACTCGTGAATGCTATAGGAATATTTAACGATTAATTCAATGAGTCAGTGTAATCATTAGTGCACAACGTTTCGGAGACATTTTTCCGTCTCCATCTTCAGGTGCTTGCAATAGTCACATAGAGTTAATTTAACATGTCAGAAACATACACATGTTAATCCTTATGAAAGTCAAAAAATAATCAAAATTACACTTATATTCATTGTTTTAATTTAAAGTATATAAGAAAAAATTGTTAGATTTTGAGTTATTAAGTGATAAAAATGGCCATAAAGTCATTTTTTTCAAAAAATTCGATTTTTTGATTGGCTACAGCTCTGGTACTAATTGAAATTTAGGTCTAAAAATTTAGCTACACTCTATTCAAGTAGTTTTTTACTGATTCCATACATTAAAACAAAATTCTATTTTTTTTAATGGATCACTTCACATGGAATCTCCCATATATATATATATATATATATTGTAATAGGAACAATTTACGAGACGTGTATTAAATATTGATATCTTTATCTAGTAGAAGATGTAGTAAATTTTCTATAAAAATGGTAATTTCTATCATTTTCAAGTATGTGCTCACCATTTTACTAAACAATATACTGTCATTCAAATACTTTGGTCTCACAGCGTGGAAAAAGTTAATTAAAAGAAATATAATAACGTGTTTTTTGTTTTACAATAAAATTTTCTTGATGGTTATTATATTTACTTAAGTCTACATATATATTATTGTTACTTCCTCGTTATATATTTTCGGTACATATATGTACGTGTCCTTTAGTAACGAACGCTCTACAATCTCGCGCGGTCGATTTCAACGAGGATACATATAGTTAAATTTAAAATAAAGTTGTTTAAAGCTGCCAATAAAGGTTAATTGTAATAATATCGAGTTAAGGATCGTATTTTATTTCAGGCAATGAGCGTGCATATAAAGTGGCCCTCGCACCATAATTCCAGTTCATTTTCAGGGAGAACGGCCGTATATATATATATATCGAAGAGCTAGGAAGCGTCATTCGAATAATTGCAGTTCGAGTATATACATTTTTGACTGGCTTAATCAAATATTATTACTCTTTATACTTTCTTGAAGAGAGCAAATTTTCTTTTTACGAAAAATGTCATATATTTTTAACGGATCGATGAAAATGGATCGTGATTATAGGTTGTTACGATTATAAAATACGAATAAACGCACAGTTATATATTTTTCATTTGAATAATTTCAAATCCACTCCAGTAGTTCAAACATTATGACTAATTTTCCGGTTAGGAAAAGAAATTATAAAAACAAATGTTACATTATTTCTCACTCGTGAATGCTATAGGAATATTTAACGATTAATTCAATGAGTCAGTGTAATCATTAGTGCACAACGTTTCGGAGACATTTTTCCGTCTCCATCTTCAGGTGCTTGCAATAGTCACATAGAGTTAATTTAACATGTCAGAAACATACACATGTTAATCCTTATGAAAGTCAAAAAATAATCAAAATTACACTTATATTCATTGTTTTAATTTAAAATAAATAAGTAAATTTGAAAAATAAATTATTTCTAGTCTCTTTTGAACTTATCGAGAAAATTGAATATATCGATCTTTTAAAATAATTTAAATATTTGTAATTCTTAAACTCACTCTTTCAATTGTTATATATACATTCGCTTATTTATACATTCAACACTTTTTCGACTTAGATTTAACGAATTAAGCTCATTTGAGAGGGAATTAAAAAATCCTTACATAATGACATTTAATTTACGCGTGTAAAAACGTGACGTGACTTTTTCTCATTAATTGAGAGTTTATACATTTATTATTTCAATCAGTTTTTACAATCAACGCGTAATGTAATTATTAAATCGACAGTGGTAGCCAATAGAGGTTTCATTAAATAAAGAACTTCAGTTTTTGCAGTGAAATAGTTACTACAACGTTTCAATGACTTATCCACGTTTGTCAGTCTCCTCATCCACTATCTGCATACCAGATACATTAACAAATTAACAACATATATATAAACAATTACACCGCTTACTCGTCACAAATCGTTCACCCATTTTTTTTCTTTTTTTTTTTACAAATTTTCGATATTCCCGCGAGCGTCAGCATTTCTTCGAATTGTAATGTTGTATAATATTTAATACACTTTTTTTATTCAGTTCATTAGAACTATTATTTCAAGTGAAAATCATCTTTTTTTTGCTCTCTCTCTCTAAAACTAAATTACCGCGGATATTCCTATTTTAATGAATAATGACTTATCTAACGTCGAAACGCTCGAGCGTTCGCGCAACGCGTTGCATTCACCAATGTAATAATTTGGAATAAAATGCGTAAACATTCGATTAAATATATACGTATTTTTATGTATTTTTCAATATATAATTACACACTGACAAAATCCACAAAAATTAGTACACGGAGAAAAAAGTTGTAGTAAAAATAGAAAGAGAAAAAATGTATATAAAAGTAAGTGTAATAACTATATGTTTTATATGTAGTGAGATATACTGCATTTTTGGGAAAATTTAACATTATGGATAGTATATATTAATGAATCGATGGTAATTTTTTTATAAAACATATGGTCATTCTGATGATTTATCAAAAGTCTGTCTTTCGATTACTCAATAATGTATAAGAGAATTTTTAGTATATAAGTTTCATCCATGGGTAGAAACTATTATAGTAAAGTTTGCTCAAAAATTTATAATTTTTCCTTATTCATTATCATAAATAGTCATTTTTTAGATTTTGACAATCGATCTACGATTTCATTGCTATACAATTTGTTAAAATTTTGGATCATTTTGTATTTAATAATTTTATGTATTTATAATAAGTATTTAGAGAACCTCATAAAGTAGTAAATAGATGAAGTAAAAATTTTATGTAATAGAAATATTATGTTTATTATTAATTTTTGTGCATATATATATATATAGGTGTGATCAGAAATAAGGTTTAAAAAAGTTCACGTATCATATATATGTATATATATATTGCATGAGTAATGCACGTGATTTTTTTGGCCTTTGTTGAAAGATATGGAGTATCAATTGATGAAATTTCATAAAAAATTTTATGAAACTTACAGAAGGAATTACATGTAAAAGAGATTCATGTGTAAATATTTTTATACGGATTTTCCTCATGTAATTTCGTGTGAAATTTTCATAAATTTCTCTTTAAAGAAACCGAAATATATAGTATTGAGTATTTTTCTCGAAATATCCAAAAAAACCATGTGGAGTTTCGTTCATATAAGTTACGATAATAATCCGATTATACACACTATCGGTGTGCTTAAGTAAATTAGAAAATAGATGTAAAAAATTTAATCAGTATACGCGCGTAAATGAGTAAGTACATTTCAAATAATAATAACAAACAAATGAGAAATGACAAATAAACGATTAAAAATTGTTGCGCAACAAAAGTGCGCCGATTCGTGCAACACGAGTAGAGGAAATTTATCGTGTTTTATACGCGCAACGCGAGCGAATTGTACTTACGACCTTATATACGTTGATCCCCCCGTGCGCGCATCTGAAATCGTAATTTAAACAAACCGCAATAATGAACCAATAAGTAAGTAAGCGGATCGTGAGCATTAGGGAAAAGTAGAAAAAAGTCAATTGATATAATACGTAAAACGTAATAAAATAGGAAAAATAATCCCCGATCAAACCCATGCACCGGAGGGGGTAAAACCGCATATACAGAAAGTAAGGGTAAAGTAAATTATGATACTCGTGAATAAAAGTAAACGAGTCGACAAAATATATGAAGTATATGGAAAAGCCCATTTATATAGCGTTGAGTTTGAAATATCCGCGTTAGAGAGTGCGCTGGGATCGTCTATAGTTCCCACTCCTTCTCGAAGATTGTCGGTGGCGCGTGCGTCGTTTCAAAGGCTCTCCTTGCTCTCCGCTCTTCAGTCGTGCTACAACAACAAGAATGTTAAGACGCTCGCTACTACGTGCGTGACCCTCGAGTCTCGGTAAGACGATCGCTATAGTCTCTCCAAAACAAATATACTTACTCATTACGCGTATACTTACAACTTTTTCCACTTTTTTTTATTTCTCTTCGTTCTACGCGCGCGTAAATTTTCCGTGCGGGAGACGCGCGCAATGCCGAGGAAAAAGTGACGGTGTATCTCCGTATACGCGCGCGTGCGAGAGAGAGAGAGAGTGAGTGTGTGAGTGAGTGAGAGAGAGAGAGAGAGAAAGAACAAGCAAGAGGAGAGAGGGAAGGAGTTCGACTCGACCCACGCAACGAGGAGAGCGAATCCAGGTTCGACTTTCCTGTTGATTTTTGACGTCGTCTGCCGTAATCGGACCTCGTGTCACTGTGTGTGTGTGTGCGTGCGTATAGGATACACCGACGCTTTTATCACAAATTCACAACCCGTGCCTCTCCGCTCAAGACTTTCATGTTTTCCTACATAGTGGTGCATCTTATCCTATGATTTTTATTTCGAGACTCCTTTTTTCTTTTATTCCGCCAATGTAAGCGTCTCGACGACTTTGTGTTTACGTTGGGTAATGACTAATTGTGTACTTTCCATTTTTTTTTTTTCGACGAGTACACCTATGTTAACCTTGCGCGATTAGTTTTTAATTACGTGTACACATATACATTATTGGAGGAGCGCGCACGCGGCCCGAGGATCGATTTTCACTGCGTGTAGAAAAAGTGAAAGTGTGCTTTCGCGCGAGTTGAGGTCGTTTTTTGGCGATCCGACGTGAAAACACCTCATGGGAGAAACGCCGTTTCTAATCTTCACTCCTCTCTTTCACTTTGGCCTTGTAGGTGGAGCCTTGTTAACTGTCTTTCCCTACGCACAACAACATGTGGAACCAGACATCCCAGGATAGGACTGACGGGCAAGTCCCCAAGGATAAAGAACACCAAGTCGACAGCCAAGTTGACTCTGGCTTCTTGTCCGGCAGCAACCTTATCAGTTCCGAGCTCAATATAGATCCAGAGGAGGAGGAGGAAACGATAGACCAACCAAAAGTGGCACCTGAGCCTGCTCGTGCTATTGACAGTGGATTAGATCTTGGCCTCAGCGACAACTTGAGCCACTTGTCTCTTAAGGAACCCACAGTAGAGGCATTGGACAGTGGAATCGTAAATCCTGATACCGAGGATCTAACATCCGAGGAACCAAAGATCGAAGAACCTCAAGAACCGTGGGAAATTTATTACACTCAAGATGACGACGGTGACACGTGAGTGTGCCTTCATTTTTTACATTGTGTACTTACAATATTTTCATTTGCAATGATACAATTTTAATTATTAAACTAATTTTACAGTGCTTGCGTAACAAGTAAATGCATATTTTTCTCTTTTCAGACAATTACACATTTCGATAGTTCAGGGATTTCTGGAAGCAGCATTCTTTTTAATTAATATGGCACCTCATCCTTGCTTACTTAACATCTTGAACGACGATGCTCAAACGGCATTACATCTTGCAGTATTAACACATCAAGCGAGGATTGTGCGACGGTTAATTTTAGCTGGAGCTGATCCTACAGTAAGAAATTTTAGAGGAGATACTCCACTACATCTTGCCTGTGCTTCCGGAGATTTGTATTGCGCGAAAGCTTTAACTAACCCATTTACACCCGCTGAAAGGACATGGTTAGAACCAAGAAAACAGCTGCCATCCCTGCCACAGAATTTGGAGCAGAGAAATTACGATGGTGAGTTAAATGCACATTTACATTTCGTAATACTAGTCATGACAATTAGAATTTATTGACACACAGATTCAATTGTTGATACAACATGGTTGACTTAATTATTATCTGCTTTTTTTTGTGGCACGATATACAGTAAATATTAGTGCAATGCCACTTGATCGAGCGCCAGATAAGCTACTATTCTCATGTCTATAGTCACACCTGGGGGAAATCCCAATCTTTAAGTTACTTTGATAAGATTCAATTGATTCACACACATCTTGACTTGCTTATTTTATCACTTAACACACAAAAAAGTATTTTACAAAGAGGTACAAACGATACAAATGTGAGCGTTGCAAACAAATTTTTAAACAAGTTAAACTACTACTTTTGAGGTATTATTTAATTTAATTCAACATAATAAATAGTAGATCTAAAATTTATTTTATAAATAGTTCCTAATATTTAACACAATGTAAAAAGCAAGTATCATAACTATCCCAATAAAAAAAAAATTTAGTGTTAAGACATTTTTGAACAATTGCAACAAATAATAATATATTTAAAATAATTAGAAAACCGAAGAAAATGTCAATACAAATAGAGTGTATATAAATTTCGCACTCTATTCTCAGTGCTCTCATAAATTTTATATGACTGAGAATTTTATAACGGTTTTAAGAATCGTTCCTTTCCTCCGTCGCGCGCACGAAAAGGAGGCCGCAGATCGCGGTTTTTCCAACCGCTTTCCAAAAGGGTAATGCACTCGATGGTAGGTGCAGAATCGAGTATTTCTCGACCAATTTAACGACATTGGGAGATGCTTTCGTGTTACAATTACAATACAGAGTTTAATAACGGATTGACAATATATGTGAAAATATAACTTTTTTTTCAAATACCGAATGGTATAATTATTCCAATATTTTTTTGCGAATACATTACAATATGACGTTTGTTGCAGCGAAAAATTGTCAATCCACGTAGCATAATATTCTATAATTTTTACACGACCTCTCAGTGTACTAACATCAGGAAAATCTTATTATTGTTTAAATAAAATCTCATCTTTTCTAAATACATTGCTATTTAAATTGCAATTGCAATTGTTACGATTACCCGAATTATCAGTAATAAAAATATATTTTATTTCAAATCCATTTTGTAATTTTATACACACACACACATATACTTATATAGGTCTATTAAGTGTATCGTAAAACGTGTACTGTTATTGCAATCATCGAGCGCAAATAAAAATTAGATATAGATGTATATTTTTTTTTATTAATGCATCCGGCAGATAACATAAACAGAAGTTAAATCAGCTTAAAATTTAAATAATATTCAGAAATGTTCGAGTTAGCGCAATTGTTACGTATATGTATACGAGTTCGCGAGTGCGCGAAGATATAGAAAGGAAAAAGTGGGAGAAGCGATTCAGCGAGAAAAGCGTTCGAAGGAGATTTCCTCTCGGTCCGAAGTCACGACATTGTTGTGCGTCGCGGTTGCGCCAGGGTCAACGGTCGCGGTTGATAAGCCTCATTTCTCCCTCCCTCCCCCCCACAATCCTATTTATACACGATTTTTTTCCATATGCTTGGTATATACCTTGATCAACGATTCAATTTCGTTACTGATAAACTTTGGAAAATTTTACCGATTTCTATTGATCCGATACGCGATTAATGACTAGACTAGGCGCGAGTCTGTCTGTCCAAATTATGATATAGTGCGTTACAATTTTTTTTTTTTTAATAATCGGAATAACTTTAATGACGAGCGTTGCGTTATATTATCGTGTTACTTACTACTGTAACTAAAATTATTATTTAATTTATTTGAATTTATTAATCTATGCGTAATATGAACATTACATAACTTTATACAAAAAAAATGTAAATCCAGCAGAGAAAAAAAAATTTCTGCGCGTTGGTTTTTTCTTTTCTTTTATTTGGTCATTATAATTTATTTTTTTTTTAATTATGTTTTAATGTATTTCTTAATATTAATTTTTATTTATTTATTTATTAACATTTTTAACATCATACAAATGTTGTATTTGCCATATGAGAGATAAAATATCCGACATAAGGCTATAACATATGCAAAAAATAATCTTATTATAAATTGTATAAAATAAATAATTTAAAATTACAATTTTTCGCGCTACTAAATAAATAACAAAAAGACTCTTGTGCGCACGACAAATTTGTTGGAAATCGTTCGTGAAAAAAAAATTAGACATTTCAACAAATTTTAACCATATTCCTTCTCTTTGAAATATATCAAAGACTAGTTACGACAAACGGAATTTTTTTTTAGAAAATTCGTACAACGATCGGTGTTTATTTTTTCATGTATACGTGTAATACGATTCACGAGTGTACGTAGTTGGAATATTTTCGAAAAAACGTTTCGTTACAACTAGGATCGATGCTTATCGGTCGCGTCCATTTAAATGTTAATCTTGTATATACGTATATACGCAAATACAAAAGAGGTAATGCGATTAAAACGATAACGCGACGCAAAAGCTCGCGTACATATATATTTGTGAGTGTGTGTTTGTGTGTACATATATACATATAATAGATAAACGTAAACACTGAGAGGGTAGTCCGAGCGAGCATTAAGCAAAACTGCTCATTCAAAAATGACTAAATGCGATTAGATATTCAAGGTCGAGAACCGTCTATATGTGTACGTATATATGTACGAATAAATAAAAAATAAGTATGTATATATGTGTGTGCGAATTCGATAGAGGCTCCACGAATTTAAAGTCCGTCAGTAATATTTTTGAAAACAATTAGAGTATATGTACATAATGATCGTACAATTATGTATAATATATTGAATAGTTATAGAGACGTATTATATATATATATACACGAAAGACTTGGGCAGCGTTCCCGTTACAATGATCGTTTCCACCTTTCAAGGTCTACGAACACGGAATCGCTATAAGGCCGATATACACAAGCTTTTCCTTTGTCGGACCGTTCGTACGTGTATGTCTACACACACACACACATATATATATATATATATATTCTTGAGTAGTCTGCGCGATTCTATATCGAAGGTGCGCGAACGACCGAGAGATTTTTTAAGCCTCGGAATTCCCACGTGATGTCATCCTCGACGGTTCAAGTATATATATATGTTTGCGCGGCTTGACGACTCGCCGCCGCCGACCATCGCATTTTTCTTTCCATTATTTTATATAATATATCCGCGTCTGTGTCTATATATATATATATATATATATACACACACGCGTACTCCAGAATTAGGTTTTTTCTTTTATTTTCCAAATTCCAATTGATGCTTGGAATTCTTCAACGCTTTGTTCTTTTCGTATTTGGGTTGTAATTCGAGTATACCTGTATTTTGTTGAGAAGATTTGTGTATGTTTCTGCGTAAGAAAATTGTACTTTATGTATTTATATAAAACTATAGTTTAATTGAACGTTACGTATGACTGAGCCGAACTTGACAAAATATTATTATTTTAGTTTTTGTACGTCAATTAGTGACTCTTAAATTTTTATTTTGATGATTCAATTCATTATATAAGCCATTTGTAAGACTAGATATGTTAATTTATCTATAAGATATATTTTGTAACAATAATTTCGTTTCAAAAGTCCGCATAAATTAAAATTTTCTAGCGATTGCAGAATTGGTGTTAACAGTCTTAAAACTTAACGTCAACTTGGAAATTTTACGTTATAAAAAAAGAAGAAAGGTAAAATAAATTTTATGACCGTAATCTTTGTGCAAACTTTAACATGAATCTTTACTACTTGCTTGTACTTTTGAAGAAAAAGTATAATGCCAACTCAACTATTGTTTTTATCATCGCATAAATTTAAGATTATAATTCTTCAAGCACATGTTTCGATGGTTTTTCGTATACAACCAAAATTTAATAAGATGACAGAAACAATAAAACGGTTTATTGCAAGCTTCGAAATTAAAAGTCGGGAGTTAAAATTTCCAAATAGAGCTTTTTCCTTTTTTTTTAGTAATTCAAAATTCTTATACGTTATAAAATGCATTTCAAACTAGAAAGAAATATTGATTTTAATTTCGTCTAAGATTATAGAAATATTTGGTCAAATTTTTCGACGGATAATATCGTATTATAAAGTTTAGCCACATATAAGTTTTTTGTACGCGGTGTATTATAATAAATATATGTTGAAATTGAGGTTACGAATCGTAATTATCATAACTTACGATACGTATATATGAGTATGACAAATATTTATGCGATTATTATAAAAAAGCACGAATTTGAAAAAAAGAACGCAGAGAGATAAGTTCGAGGTACTTATAGTTACGATGATACGATTTTGATAACCATATGTATGTATAGCAACTCGGAATGCGTACATATATATATGCAGCCCCAAGTTTAATTTCAACAATTAGATAAGCTTTGATAGTTGAATAAATGTTTGATAATGCACACGCGTGTATATAACCAGTTTTGTAGAGTGTTTCAATCAGCTGACAACGTGCAATACGATGTATCTTTAATTATGCTAATGTACACCAATATATATGCGTCATACGCGTTCTCATTGCTCGGAGAATGTGAATACATTTATAAAAATTCTTAATGCTCCGTGCGAATAAAATAATAACGATGTGTATAGCGTAAACTATTGCTCGTTACAACTAATCATCGATGATTCCGCAATGTTTACAACGATCGTTCGCTCGATTATTTCTTCATTAGTATGTATACTAATTTGATTTTTCAATTTTTAAGTATACGACTTTCAGATATTTGTATCGCACTCACTGTAGATCTTTGTCAAAACTTAGGTATTGATCGTCCATGCAAATAATTTTTACATATGGGATATTCTACTCAATGTTGATGAACAAACTAAAAATGTTTATTAATTACCGACATTCCGATGGAATCTTCGACATTCTCTCTAAATATTCCTTAGGGTGAAATAGAGAAAAGTCACACTTTTAGAGACTTACTCAGCGTTCACTCTAAATATATTTTTCTCCTTTTTACACCTCAAGGAAATCAGAGAGTCGAGTGGAAAATGATTTATTAAAAATCACTTTATTTTGCAGTAAGTATCTTAATTCCGACTGTAACATTTTTTGTGCACGGAAAAAGAGGTACTATATATATGTATATAAAAATTTTAATTATTAATTATTTGTATTTCTATTGGTGCATTTTCTATCAACTCGTCATTTTTAATCGTCTTAGAACCACACTCCTTATTGTTTGCGCTTATGTACCGCAATTTCTCTACTAGAAAGTATATCTTACTACAAAATACAGTAATTTTTAACAAACGAATTTTCTAGCGTAGAATTTAAAATTAACGGAATGTCGGACCCAAATTACAAGAATCTGAACCTTTCAACCCAAAAATTATATCTAAAATATTGAATTAAAAATCTGAACAAAATTCATATGGATAGCTTACAACATAAAGAAGGGCTTGCTATTTTGATTTTTTAAAGAAAAAATCATTTTTTAAATAATAATTGACTGTACAATTTTTGGTCAGTAATTAGTCAAAAAAGGCATAAACTTTCAACCCAAATATCGTAATCAAATTTTGGATTTAAAAATCCGGAAAAATTTGGGTATATTTTTTAAAACATGTCTAATGACCTAACAATGTGGGTTTTTCTAAAAAATTAATTTTTTGTATATAAAAAAAGTAAAAAATGATCATTTTCTGAGTCTGAAATCCCCTTAAAAAGAAGACTAACGGTATAGTAAATTCAACGAATCGTATTACATATATTACAATACGAGGCCGAAAACATTGTTTTCTCGCGGTTTCTATATATCGCTCTGAAACTTCCACGTTCGTATATATAGAGCTATATATACGCGGTCGAGGGAACTCGCGGCCGAGCCTCTTTGGGGATTCCCCATCAGTAGCGGATGTGTTGTAGGAGAAGGCGCGCAGCTGCGCCCAAACGCGTGCATTACCCCTCCTTGCTTTCTTTCTTTTTTATTTTATTTCTTTTCCTTACATCTTTTTGTTTTATTCTTCATTCTTTTTTCTGACCTTCTTGCCTTCTTCCACCACCTTGTTGCGAAGGATTTTGTCGAATTCGAGGCTCGCCTATGTATATCGTTTCCTCGGTACTTTCATCTGCACTCGTATATATTTGCACGCACCTTGTTTACGAGCTCACTGTTAATTGCGCGCATTGTTAAGTAATAACGAGATAGATTAATTCTACGATCGTAAACGATAGTGTACACATTTTTTTTATTTAAACCGTAACCTTGGGAAAAACCAATTCTTCTGCTTATTCTTTTTCTTCTTCTTCTTCGTTTTTATCTTCATTATCACGTTCAAATGGTGACAATTAGTTGCTCGTCCAGTTTATTACCTTGTTAAGGTGTTCCTATAAGAATGTATAATGTATATATCTATCTTATTCATTCCGGTTTTTCGTTATCTACGCGTTTTACGTTGACTTTTTTTAATAGTGGCTCTCGTGATAGTGTGGAATTGATTAAACATCCAGGTTCTAAAGTTCTCGCTATCTATTTTTATTTATTTAATACAATAATGATTCAACCACTCACTACGACCCTCTTTAATAGATAGATACTTTTTATTAATCCCGTCTAAATAATATCATAAAGAATTGCGGGGTTCTTTAATAAATGCAAGAAATTTTTGTGTGTTACAAAATAAATTTATCATTTCCAATACATTTTGAGTCAACATTCGAGGGAGGGGTAATTTTTTCCTATTCAAAATATAAAAAGTAACTATATATGTCCTATATAGTGTCGAATCGTCTACTTATCTAAACAAAAATTTTATAACAGTACTTCACATTATGTGTTAACGTGCAATTTATTGTACACGAAGTGGCACAAAAATATACAACATTTCAGATAACAGTATTTTCTACGATTGCATTATATATCCAAAATTTTGACATTACTATAAAGCATCTTCAAGCGTATATTTTTTATTGTTTTTCATAAACAATTGAATTTTTGCACTTCAACCTTTTATATGTTAAATGATTACAGCGCAGCCAATAAAATCAACCTTATTTTGGCTTCACTTCTAGACAAATCTCTTTTTTATAAAAGAACTAATGTCAAAAGAATGATTCAATTCGTTTGTATATGAAAAAGCTGACTTCTCATTTTTATTTTCGAAATTACGTTTACGCTTATTCATTCGAAGTTTTAACTGTTTAGATATAACTGCCCAACGTATGACACCTTTCAATCCAAACAATTAGTTTTGTAATCATCATAATTACACCTGACAGATATATCAATCGCGTCCTTACTAAGACCGATAATGTTATTATATTTGCTCTCTTTGTAAGTAGAATATAGTTAGTCTTGATTAAGAGGTTTGCTACGAGATACAAATTGTTCTTATATGAAACAACGCTATAATTTTTATTTTCTGCTAATCGTAGACAGTATTCTCACGAGCTAAACTTTACAATCAATTCGAAAGGTAAAAGATATGTCGATCTACATCTTAAAATAAAAATCGTATAATGTACAATATTCTCGGGTGAATAACGGCTCGTAGAGGGGTTTGTATTACAATTAAACGTGCGTTTGTGTACACTAAAAGATAATAAAATCAACACTGCACGAGTGTCACGTTCACAAAGACCATCTTTATATAGCTAAATAACGTTTTGCAGTTGCGTCAACGTGACGCCGAATGTTATCTCGTTGAATACAAGAAGCTAATTTAAATTACCATTATTTTTATTATTATTTTATTTTAAAAAAGACATGGACCTGAAAGTGAAGCCAAAATAAGATTGTTTTGATTGGCTGTTACGAATGTTATCGATTTGCGATTTCTAGGCACATTAGATTTTGGGACTTTTGGGGGTGGAGGGTGAAGACTTGGGGAGAAGAAGTTAAGGAGTTAAAGAGTAAGAATAAAAAAAAGAGATAGTAAGATATAGATTTATCTATAGAAATGGAGAGAGACAGAGAGAAAGAGAGAGAGAGAGAGAGAGACCCGAGTCAAAATTCAGATTAAGATATGCACTGTGACCACGTGAGCATTTAAAAATTTAACCTATAATAATTTAATATTTATTTTGAAAAAACGGTAAAATTGAACGAAATGGATAAATAGAAAAGAAAATAGCGCGCAGCGGCTGATCTCGACGGATGATCTCGATGTATATAAGAAGTTAGACATTTAATTATCGTTGATTCTGGTTACACATGATAAATTTCATCTTCGTTTTATTATCAATGGAACTGATGACGTTCCGCTTTGAGTGTATAACGAGTACATGTATATAGCGTTAATTTAATTTCATCTACACCAATTAGGAACTCGGTGTATTTTTACGTCAGTGATCGTATATAAGCGTGTAATTTTCGGATTAATCGAATAAAAAACAAGTTCGATCGTAATTTTTCGTCGTTCTTTATATGGTTAAAAGGATTCAAAAATATAGTGCACTCTTGTGCGTATGTAAATGCATGTATTTTTCATAAGTCTATATATTTCTATTTATTGTAGAATACGGACGAAAATTCTGAAAATTCGATGAAGTAGATATTTTATCTGCATACATGAATTAAATTACAATGAAAAAGAAAATGTAGGATGATAAACGGAAAAATGTGTCGATTTTAAGAAGAACCTTATTCATAATGCATATATACTCTCTTTTCAAGAAAATTCGGAAAATTTGCGAAATCCAATTCAAAACAAAAATTTAGTGAATTCTAATCCTAATAAAATTCGAAACAACTTTTAGGTATGTATTAGACTAATTTAAGAATCATTAAAAAATGGCTTATTATTGGTCTCCATCTATTAACAATGGCCCAAATTTTAGTTGAAAATATTCGTTTGTTAGTCGATAGTCAAAGAAATATATTGATTATGGAGGAACATATTTTAATATAAATAAAAATAATATATTTAACAATTATTTGAAATATTTCTTAATTTTAAGCAATTCGTATTTATTCGTATTCGTAAGCATTTTGTTGAATATAAATTATTGAATACTATAATTATACAAAAATTATAAATTATATTAATAATTTATTAATTATATGAGTTATTATTATTTAATATTATTTTTTTAATTATTAATTTATTAATAATAATCCTAATAAAGCCGTATTAAAAAATTAAAACTTTGTATTACGTCTCAATTTGATATTTTTCAAAAATCAGAAAAAATGGGTTTATTATTGGCTGTATAATAGCTATTTTTAGTTTCAATGTATCAAGAAACGATGAAATTTGTACTAGGGAATATTTGTTTAAAACTACGAAATATTTATTAAAAACGAAATTTTTTAATTAATATATATATACTGTATTTGAAATTACAAAATATTTCTTAATATCGATAAAATATTTTGTTAAGTCTATCCAATAAAACATTTAATTAAATTCATTAACGTGTTCACTGCAACAAATGAATTCGTGTCGTTCTTTACCAAGGCAACGCGTGTTAATTTAAGGTTCCACGCCATAAAAGCGTATAAATAATAAAATAAAAATTTACAAAAGAGATTAATAAAAATGTATATTGAAACCCGCGGTAACGAGTAAAGAGTATGGTTAAAGATCAACGAGTCACTTCGATAAGGATAAATTAAGATAAATGTTGTATCCCCGATCGCGTATGAAATAAAAATGTTCAACTTTCTTATCACGAGTATAGAGATAAATCGCGCGTTAAACTGCAACAGAGTCACTTTCCTTCGAACAGAAAGGAGGTATAGATAGAGAGAGAGAAAAAGACTCGTATTCTCAAAAACAAGGGTCACAAAAGAGGCATACAAACGTCATCGGTGTTGTATATATACTCGCGCGTCTGTGTGTGTGTGTGTGTGTGTATGTATGTACAAAATCGCGGCGCCCGGTCGGAGAAATGTGTGGCAAGCTCAAAAAGTGTTAATCTCGGGGAATTCCCCCAGAGAACGAAGGACGGCCGGAAGTCTACTTTTACTCGACTCTCACCGATGCAGAAGCTCGCGGACACATCACACCAACACCGACCGAACCGAACCGAGAAAGAGAAACTGCGTGACATACCTTTTCTTCGTTTGCGTCGTCTCGTCGGACAATTGTATATATAGCCTATAGAGTCGGCTCGTTACATCATGCCACGCTTCGCTCTTTTTCGACTTGGCGTTTTGGCCATTCTTCCTCTATACACATGTCTATGTATATGCGCGTAAGATGAGGCTCCTTCTCCAATCGGGACCACTTGATCGGTGGACCATTTCTCGAAGACGACTGCTTTGGTTCTTTATGGGGATGTCGGATACCAAACTAGTAATTTTCTTTACTTTCTTTTTCTTCGGTATGAGGATCAATATTTTATAAATATGTACTACGTCAAACCCTTGCTTTAAACAATATACATGAACTTTTGCAAATTTTTAATCTATAATTTAAATAACACTTTTGAGTTGAAAATGTGGTGCTCTTTTTTCGATTGAAATTACCGAGACTAATAAATTACCGAGAGTAATATTTTAATTACCTTAATTTTAGTCATAGCTAAGAGGGAAAGTACCTTACAACAGCCCAAAACAGCTGTAATTTTTAAAATTTATGTTTGAAGTACGTTCTTCGTCGAATTTGCCACCTAACCGCAGCGCCACTCAGATCAAGCGACTATTGACGGAGGTGATAGCCCCCTTAAGGGAATGTCAAATTAGTTACGTTACATTTCGAGTAATTTACCGACAGAGAAGTGTTGTTTTTATTTTATATTAAAAAGTAAATAGAAGCATGGGAATATTGACCTTTATAATGAAATAGTCAATGATTGGGTACAGTATGAAAGCATAATAAGGAGTATAGTACGGAGTAGTCTTTGAAATTGTTTTAATTCTTTGAATGTCAGTGTGACTTATAAGACCCACCTTTATAGTCTCAGTTTTTTCTACCACTAATATATTTTTGCACTTTCTATACGTAAATAATTGCAGTTATATATTTATTTATTTATTTATATCTTCATTAGAAGCAATTGACATGAAAAACATGGCTTTTTCAGAAACACTGGTTGTTACAAAACGAAATTTCATAATTTCAAAAAATGCAACATTAGTCACATTTGATCCGTCAAATTTTATAATTTTGATATAATTGATCACCTTTAATTTACTAATTTCCAATTCCTTAATTTCTAAAACCTTTAATTTATTCAATTTAATAAAATTAATATAACATTTTAGTTGATATCTACTGATGATTCAAAATTTTTAAAACGATCTTCTTAATTAATGTATCAATCGCTTTAAAAATTGGCACAAAAATATATTGTAACGTAACAAAGGGCAAGGTTTTCATGATATTGCACAAATTTTTATACAAAATATTAATTTTTATAAAAACTCTTCTCAGTCGGTAAATGACTCGGATGGTAATACAATAAGTTTGACACATCCTAAAGGAGATGGAATACTCAATATTTATCGACCGAGTCAATAGAGATGAAAAAATTATTCTGGGTAAATAAATAAAGGAAATTGTGCAAAATAAAGATATGATTCCCTTCTTTTGACTATTATCTTTTACTGTGTGAAATTTCGAACAAAAATATTGATGCTTTAAAAATGGCATTGGAAGGAAATTTACAAGATTTGCAACATTAGAAGCAGACAAATGGTCAAATTTCCTTCCAATGCCATTTGTTAACGCAACATTAATTTTGTTTGAAACTTCACACAGTGATAGATAATAGTCAAAGGAAGGGCAATGATATCTTTATTTTGCAGAATTTCCTTTACCGTCACATACCCAATTGTTGATCATGAACCAATTTCTGATCAGTGTATTATTTCAATAGAATAATAAGATTTACATAAATCTAAACGTTGCTACGCACAATTTGAAGGTTAAACAATCAATAATTGTTTAGTAGACTTAAATAGAAAGTGGTATATGTACCGAAAATTTACTGATCAGAAATTGGTACTTACCGCTTTTTTTTCTTAGATTGTTGCTTACTTTAAAAATAGCACCTATTTTATTTTTCTGAAATGGCTAAAAGGAAGTTTAATACTTATACTTTCTGTATCCGTCTAAATATATACAATTATTAGCTTTTTTAACATTAAATTATTCTATGAACGTACAGATTTACCTTAATTGATCAACAATTGGGTATGTGACGGTATTTATTTAAACAGAACAATTGTTTCACCTCTATTGACTCAGTCGGTAAATATTGAGTGTCCCATCCCCTTTTACACTACGCGACTCTCAGTATCGATGGATAATAATATAATTGCCCTTAGATACACGACTTTTTTTACATAACCGAATCATGAGTTTCATTGATCTATACCACAAATTCAGAGAAAGAAAGGAAATTTAGAATAGAAATAATCAGCTATATTTTAAAAAATTTATCAAGATTAAATTGAAAAAAAAACATTATTATCACATCTAATTATCTGTTCTCAGTAGACGACGTTATGACTTGAAAGATTAAGAGAATATGGTTGCATATAATTTAGTACCGCTATTAATTTTTTATTAATAGGTATGATTTTATTCAAAAAATGATTTTATCACGCACTGCTATTTGTTATGAATGTTATCTACAAATATTTTCACCTATATTTTTATATCTTGAATGCAGATTAAGATTTTTAGGCATCAGCAAATCTCGATTTTTTTTATCTACTTATCGGTACGAATAAGAAGTGATTATTTATTATTTATTAATTAAAAGTCAATTAGATAAACTCGGTCTATGAGCGTGATATTAATATCACAACACTTAGAAACTATTTCAGATTTTTAGTTTTATACTTTGGTTTCAATTTTCGAATGTTTGACAGTCGCATTCCTGTAATTTAACTATACCGTTAAACGTCAAACTAAAATTACATACTGATTACGAATTTTATTAATTTAACCTTTCTGTTCAACACGTTTGTAGCATTCGAATAAAATACCAATTTATATAATAAAAACATCTCCCTTATGAAAATGATCGTCTTAGTAACGTAGACCAGGTAATTTCGATCACTAATTTATAAATTACTGTGACTGCACACATATATTTTTACTCGAATTTATTTCCCTTATGCGCGATATCAATAAAACGTAAATTCATTTCATTCAAGACACATCATCCATTTATTCATTCAAGATTGAAATAAATCAATAGCACGTATATGTTTGCATATAAATAAAATTAAAACATTTGAAAAGTGAAGCGTACGTTCTCTTAACGATGCATCAGCTGTTACACGTATATTACATCGAGGTATTGCAGAGAGAGCTTAAAGTTAACCGCGGCAGCGGTCGAGGAGGTATTCGTGGCCTCGGGAAAACCCCGTGTCAGTGGCGTCGCGGTTGGTGGGCCGACGCGTGTGCACGTATTATATGTATAGGTGCGCACAACGTGATCAAACTCGGACGATCTCTCTTCGCGGAAAAACCGTACCGATATCTAGAAATATTGGCTCCGAGACGACGACGAGCGTTCGACCGAGTGTGTGTATATTAACGCTGGCGCCGCCAAGGAGGACCGTGTTGTATTACCGGCAATTTGTATATATACCTATATATATATCTTATTCCTTTTTTATTAACCGCACTTGATTCACGGGTTGTTTAATCGTTCAATTATCATACAATCCTCGAGTTTACTTTGCTGTTGCGGTTACACGGAAAGAAATTTGGAAGGCTGACACTTAAAATAAATGTCAACTCGACTCATTTCCGACAATCGGCACTATTTATGCAAGTTCTTGTAAGAATTCGCGTCGAAATCGGCACCTATGAGACTCCGATATTCTCGGAGTCTCCACGCTTCAAAGACGAAGTGTAGCGCTCCCAGTAGCGCCCCCCAAAACCTCCGAGTTTTACGGCGTCGTGTTGATTCCGCTTTGGAGCTCTCAGACTTCCAAATCTGCGGGATCTCGGATGCGCTTATACGAACGATCGAGTTGAGTGTTTACATTTTATATTTACATTATATATTTGTGTAGTGGTATTAAAATAATTTATATAGAAATGAAAATAATAGCTGTTTATTATGCGAGCTCGAAAATAATAAGAATTTTTACATTAAAGCGACTAATTCTAAGAAGCGCTAAGTCAAAATACGCTTCACGTGCTCGACCCGACAAGATACCACGTTTGGAGGTCTGAGAGCTCCAACGGGCGGAGCTCACTACGCAGCGAAATCTCGGATACCCAGCCCTTCCAGTATGACTGCTCCTACTTCCATTCTGAGCGCGTTGTATATCCGAAATTGTTGGAACCGAAACACTTCTATTTAGAAGCGAATAACTCCCATTTTTGTGGTGTAAAGACGCAGTATTTTTCGGACATACATTGTTTCCAAATCTTCGACGCTTCAGCCTTCCAAATTTCTTTCCGTGTATATATACATATGGCTTTTACGTACCCGTTTGAATCGATGCCACATTTTACGCGAAAAGGCAGAGGCACTTTCGTAATTAATATATTATTAATTTTTGTTATCGCGACCTTTACGTCTAATGTACATGTATGAAATAACTTGGTAATGTAATGACATGCGTGTGTGTGTAGAGAATAGTCAATAAAAACGTAAACAGAGTAATTGCTAAGACCCACTTTTCCTGTATAGATCTTTCTCGTTTCGATCGGATAAAACGGTAGCTGATCTTCCGTTAATTATGCGACCTAAAACAATTATTGCCGATTTGTTAAAATTAGAAAATTAAAATTGAATTATATACCGATGGAAATGATAAAATTATTAACCTTTAGACTGTCGGGAAGCCGAAATATCAGTCAGGCCTGTAATATGAACTTTGTATATAAGTAGTTCGTACGTGATATACGACATCAATTCGGACACTTAAAGGGCGATTTCATTGCTATAAAATCCCGGCAGTCTAAAGGTTAAATACGCTGTATTTCTATATATCATCGAAATCTTTATTTTGTTTTATATTTTACTTTTTTTATAAATAAAAGAAATTACACTTTTATATGATTTTTTATCATCCTAGGAGTTCAACTGCGAACGAAGTTCGTATCTTGAAGGAAATTTTATTTTAGATATTTCCTTTTCGTCAAGCCTTCGTATTTGCTTTAATTTTACTGATTACACGGAGAAAACATTTTTTTCGAAATTTTAATATGATTCTCAATTTTTGTATGAAATTGAGGACTAACATTATACAAATAACGAACGAACGTCATACTTTTAAAATAAGAGGCCTCTTCGTATATCAATCATCTACACTGAAAAAGTAATTTCTGCAAACGGAATTCTTATTAATTGTAAATCAAGACGAAATCTGGTTGATATTAAATCAATCCTCTATAATCAAATTGGTATTTCCTTATGTTCAAAACTAGGAAGGTTGACTTAAGTAGATCAACCATATTCTTCTAAATTTTACAAGATTCATTTAATATCAAGCAGATTTCTTCTTGGGTCATATTTAACAAGAATTCCTCTTAAAGTAAGAAATTATTCTTTTAGTTTATATAATATAAAGTGACTTATTTTCTTTCCTTAATTTAATCAATAAAAATTGAGTATGGTACATCCTCTTAATTAAAGAAAAATCAATTCACTAAACTCAACCAAACTTCTCATGATTCTAAAGGAAAATTACATTTGAATAACAAGTTTTTCTTTTTGAGATATATATTTTTAACAAGAATTCCGCTTAGATCGAACATCTATTTTTTTTGCAGCGTGTAACGAACCACTTTCAGTGTCCTACATATATACCGTCAGTTTGTAAACTAGACTATATAAGAAAAGTATACGACGGAAAGAATGATAATTTCCTTAACTGGCGCGTTTGTTTACCGTTTTATTTGCGTATAGACATATAGATCTAGTCGGGAACGCGTCGGATCATCGTTCTAAATATAACAGGTCGCAAAAGAAAAGTCCCACGTTGCGGAGACGAAAATAGGAAGAAATTGCGGAGACGCGCGGGTCAGAGTATGTCGCGACTATACGTTTAATTTTAGAGACTCTCGCGATCCAAGCCTAGTTTGGATCACGGGATCTCATCCAATTCGTGATTCAGACGTCCACGTACAACCCGCTCTCCATTGGTATGCATCCCGGAGACCAGACGCACACACCTTCTTATTTATTTATTTATTTGTTTGTGTTTCCTTTTCTTTCTGTCTACTCGACCTTTCCGATCCTTTATTTTGATCGCTTGCTTCTTCCCTTGCCGACGATTCTTTTCGTCGGTTTTTCTTTCTTTCTTTCTTTTTTTCTCGGCTATTTTCGGAAAATTTCCGCAACCGCGTGAGAGAGTGCCATCCGGTGAATGGAGAGACACGAGTCTTGTGAATGAATACGATGCGCTTTCATTCGAAACACTCCCGCGTGGGAGAAAAAAAGTTTCCCTTTTTGGTTTCGGAGGAGCAATTTATTCGCGCTTTCACTTCGGTCGATCGCCTTATGAATTAATTATATTAACAATGACTCTTTTCGAGTTTACGATTTTGGTTGCACCAATGTGCGTACATTATAAATTTCTTTTATTTTATCGTTTTAGGTCGACATCATACACGTATACTTGAATTGTACATATACATTGCACGTGTGTGTGCGTACTATACGATTGCGCTTCTGACGTATTCGTGGGTCATGGGGAATTTTTTTTCTTTTCAACTGTAATACACCGATCGAAAATTTACGCGGAAAGTTTATTGAATCATTAATTCTTCTGTTTACTCGTAACTCCTTCCGTTTATCTATTTCTTAGACCTTTGATGTATTACACGTTTATGACTCGAATAAAATACGAAAGCACGCATAATCGCGTGTTTTTTCTAATTACGTTCAAATTTTTAATGATTTAACAAATTGAATTCGAATTTGCATATAATACCTAAATATAATTATAAAACCATGCAATAACTTTGTATTGTTTTTTATTATTGTCAGAATTAAAGGGACTTGAAAGATGAAGATTGACATATACATGTATAGGAACTAAAATAAAAAAAATTAAAATCTAACAATTAGAGATTTTCTAGCATATGTCTTAATGAACCAATCGATGAATGGGTAGAAGGTTTCAAGACAGTTTTACGAAGAAAAAACCCAATATCTAATGAAAAAGTTACTCTAAATAGCATTCTGGTGGTTATAAAATTAGTGACTATATAAGAAATAATATATTATAATTCATTGTTTTTTATATGGAGATGTAAGACTCAGAAAATGGGCGTTCTTTATATTTTTTTAAAAACAAAAAATTAATTTTTTCTTTTGAAAAGATACCTAAATATTTTTAGATTTGCAAATCGCTGTATAATTGAAGTATATAATGTTTGGATTAATGTTTATACCATTTTTACTCAAAATTACCAAACAAAAATTGTTTATTCAATTATTATTACACAAATTATTTTATTAAAAAAAAGTCTATCCGCCATGTTCTCCTTTTTCTTTTAAACTATCCGTATAAATTTATTTATTTATTTTAAAAGAAAGATATCGTCAAAATAATTATTAACGTAAACAATATTATTATAATGCAGATAGTCTTATAATTAAAAAGACTAAAAATGCATGAAGAAAAAAAAGGATATCGTTGATTTTATTTTGAACATAATAAACAAAAATTGTGCTTATTAATAATTAGTCAACCTAATATAAAAAATATAACTTTTCAATAATAAAGATTATCAATTTTAAATGGTCATAAAAATGTTTCAGGTGAAATGTGCCTTCATCTAGCGGCAGTCAAGGGCCACATCGACGTGGTGCGCCACTTGCTACGACTGGGCGCCGACATGGAATCGCGAGAGGGACTGGGAGGACGCACAGCCCTTCACCTGGCGATCGAGCATCGACGACGGGACGTCGTCAACTTCCTCATCCGCGAGTGTCGAGCTCCACTCGATACCCGCACCTACGCCGGACTGACGGCTTACCACCTGGCCCGGTATTGCGATCAAGATCTCGCCAAGGAATTGATCAGGCTAGGTGCCACACCTTCCGTACCACCTGAGCTATTTACCAGCGACGACGAGTCCGACCAAGACGACGACGACGAGGAAGAGGAGGACGATACTCGCGACAGCGCGGCTTACCGACTAGCTCTCGCGCGGCTTGGCATCACACCGACATCGGTACCGCTTACCGCTTGAGACTTATTCTATTATCTCTCATCCGTACGTTAATCTACCGTTTAATTTGTTCCGCTTTGTTCTAACAATTTGTCGTGACTGTTGCTACTTTTTTTTTTTAACTCGACGAGGAGTGTGCGAACCACCGTTGTTTAGATGATCACGTATACCATTATACGAAAAGAGTTTATACAATAATAGTTTTTAATCGATAATTGTTTATTATTTTTAATGATAGATCCATCTTTATTTATATATATACATACACACATATGGGTAGCTAGCTCGTTTATTTTCTTCTTTTTAACTTCGCGCAGTCGATCGAGAAAAAACTGTTAAACTTCAGATGTGACGATACGTCGCGCGACAGTCACTCGTGCACAAAAGCAGCAATTATCTTGTTTTTTTATTTTCTGTATCGTAAGTCTAAGATTTTTTATTGCAATTGTTCGATCGTTTACTTTATTTTACAATGTGCAACGATGTTAAGCACGCTCGCATCGTTTATAACGCAATATATTTTTTTAATTCCATCTTGACGAAATTACAATGTGCGCAACGCGTCAATTTATACTTTATCGGAATACTTTTGTGAGATCTCGTTGCTTCGACAATTTTTTTTTATTTATCAAACGCTCAGTACTGCGAATATCGAGAATTATGAAATTTGTTACGTTTTATAACTACGTATTGATTGGAAAGACATGTATACGAAATCATCATTTTGTACAATATATTAATATTCAAATATCACAGTTTGTTCACCAGGAGAAAATACTTAGAAAATTTAATTTATATACAACTTTCTTGTGAACGATCTACAACAGTTTTCATAAATACAACGTGTAAATAAACTAAATTATATACATTACTATAAAGTTTGTAGGATCACGAGTGCTGAGGTAATTAGGATATCATGAATCGTGTTACGTTATTTCACTTCATCAAAAAATTAGTCAATGTTAACACGTACAGTGAATATTTATATATATATATATAAATATATTTTATTTTCACTTAACCAGTGAAAAATAATCATCATATGGGTATATATGTGTTATTTCATTTTATAAAAATAAACCTTGTGAACGTTCGTATTATATATGCGTTAAGCTTTGTGTCCATTATTATAATAGGAATAATAAAAGGTTGATTCATGATAATCAAAATGTTTATCGAAAGGTTTAAAACTTTTTTTATTATTATTAAACAAATAAAATCTGTTGTAATTCTTTAAGTAAAGGATTCGGTATATTAATTTACGCATTATTATATATTTGAATAAGATCACCTGTGCGTTTGAAATAAATGTGTAATGTTGTACAACCTTTGAAAAAACAAAATTAGCGTAAAAGGATTTAAAAGAAAGAGAGATAACTTGTATCAACTGTTATCATCGTCGGTAAAAATTGTTCTATATTTATACCCATATACTTTGTAAACGAGACAATTAATTATTAAACAAATCTGTACAGTAAAGTTATCTGCGAAATTAGACGTATTAACGGCATCGTAACGTATAAAAAGTTGATTAAGTAAATAAACATACATTTATATTATTAAATTAGCCAGAGTTTGAATTTACGATTGTAGGATATATAGAGAATCAGCTAACATGAACTCTACTATAACATCGTGAACGATAACTCTTAATGTATCTATAATAGCCGCGAGAGCCCGAGAGTGTATCGGGATTATGTAAATATGTGGAGCTAGGACCTCGCTGGTGTTATTTCAAGACTCGCAAGCGCGACGTCGGGGTTTCCAAATCCCCGAAGCTACGAGTCAAACATATTTTCTTCCTTTATTTTCGCTCGTTTTGCGCCGGTCGTCTAGACTCCAGGAAATAAAAGGAATACGAACCGTCAACTCGAATCGTCTGCGCGTACTGAAAATAGACGATGCCGTGCCGTTCTTTTGGAGGAAAGGCGAAGTTCCATAGATATCACCAAGCTGGTGCAATCGAGCGAAAGAATTTTAGGGATTTTAATGACTATGTAGGCAGACAAAGTGGCATCTTACAAAGTACATATAAGGATGTTAAATAAATTTATATATTATATTAATTTTATTAGCTGTCTTTTTTTTCTTACTTTCTTTTTTCACTTCGGTTTTAATTTCGATTAATTTAATTAATTAATTAAAGTAACGTATTTATAAAAATAATAATAAATAATGTACAAGTCAAGGCACTATAGACACGAATACGCGAATGATGAATAGAATCTCTTACATAATGAAAAATATTAAATTTTCTTTTTTCCTCTCCAGTCGATGTAACGCGTTCACCTCAACACCTTAACACGACGGACAAATTTGATGAAAATTAACGTTACCGCAATGATTGTAGAAATTCAGATATCAATTGTATACGGTGTATCCGTGATGTTCGACGAACCGTCAGTATATATATATAGTAATCGTTCGGTAATTAGAAGTTTGCAAACGTTCGTGAAACGTATACGAGTTGTTTTCCGACAGTTGGGAATTTCCGACCACACGCTCTTCTACAATAGCTCCAGGAAATTTTGTATTTTTGGTAAAATTTTGTTAATTTTAACGATACAATATAAGTTAATATTAAGTACGTAATGAGTATATATATATGTAAGAATGTATGTTTCATTGTAGGCAAACTGTATAAAACAAAAAAGAAAAAAAAGATAAAGAAATAATGTTCGAAGTTTAAATTAAACTGTACAGGTAAATAAACATTGAATGAACGTCACATTTAATAAAGAATATTATTGTTTTATTATTTCAATGCCATTGCTGTATATTTTTTTTATAAGCGTAGTAAGTTTTCTTATATCTTGTAACATGCGTGTAAAATTTGTAATCGAACTCTAATCATTATATATATTACACATTGTTCCAAATGGTAATTTCAAAGTCAAAGCGATTACACAGAGATAAAGAAAATTGGCGCAATAGTAATCACTATCAAATGTCGAAAGAATATAGGAGCCGTAGATCTTGACATTGTTAACTTATAAGAAACTAAATTTAATTGACTAAATTTTAATAAGAGTCGACCAAGTTACTTGCATAACATAACTAAACATACTGTTCAGTATAGAACTCTTTACATCTTTTTTCTGTTATTTAAATATTGTAATTCATTTTTAAGTCCATACTTAATCCATATAGAAGCTATACTACTAGAGGTGATTATAATGTATTTTGTTTTCGAAACTTAATATTAATAAACGTTTTTAGTTAATAGCGGATTATACGCGTAAGCAATAAAAGTACTAAATTAACTTTTTTAATTTTAATCTGCAGTGAAGTAACGAAATTGATGATTCTTACGCAGGAAACCATTGTGACTCTATAAGGATTAAATTTTTTTTTTCGATCTTCATCATAGTCGCATTCAATGGATATCAAAATGCTGATTTTTTCCATACAGTTTTGGATCTCTATTGTTTCGAATGCCATTGGAAAAATTGACCTGTCATTTAAATAAATAATGATTTTTCAAATGAGAAAACAGCGTAAAATAAAGAATATTAATTATTTTATAGTGTATTTTCATTAAGATCACATTTTTTGACAATCTGTAGCAATAAAAAAACAAAAATCTGGGGTTAAAGATATCATCCAGTGACTTTCACGTTAAAAAAAGGAAGCCATACATTTTATTACATTATTTTAAGTTCGAAAGATAACATCTTTTTTTTAATGGGATAAGACAATTTTTCTGACGGCATTTAAAACAGAATGGATACAGGAAAAAAATAACATTACGATATACTACGATTAACCTGCATCAGCCGATTAACCGATCGGCATCATCTCAAGGTCGGGCTTCATTGCTAGTTAATCGGGAACTTTTTGTGTGGAAAAATTTTTTGAAGTATCACTTTTGGACATCCTGAAATGCCGGCCACCTTCAGGTTAAGGGGATGCCGGCGTTCTGCATACCTTATACGTAAGATTACAGTCGAAATTTTTGTTAATCGCAATGGTACGAACCTATACATTCCATGAAATCAATAGATAGTTGATACATTGGCCAAGTATCAAAATTTGACGTAGTCTTTGAATAAAACGAGAAAGCGAGATTAAGCAACAACAATGAAAATCGAAATAAAATGAATTGTGGTCGGCCGTTTGGACGTTAACGGGTTAAAATGTTACATTATACAAGTGAGTAAAAAGTCCACCAGCAAAATATAAGTAACTCTCCGTAAAAATGACAATACACGCGGAGAAGAATGAAAGTCGATTTCGATTTTAGCGGAGCGTATATAAATATAGACGCACGTATATCGTCGATGCGTGGAAGGTATATATACCCATGAAGGCGTCGCGCGTGATCGTTTTGGGGAAACACGGTTGGCACATATGTGCAGTTACCTGGGGATACAGTTGCGCGTGCACCTTCGGTATATGTATATATGAACGTTCCGAATCGAGAAAGAGAGAGGGGGGTATAGGGAGTGCACGCGCATCTCGATTCCCACGAGGAGACAATATGCTGTAATAATCCGATTCTGTTTGTCCACATCGGGACGTCCTATATATATATATATATATGTTAGGGGTCGTAAACGCGAAAAACTCCGAGAACAGAGTGGCCACCAGAAAGTGCCCCAAATCTCTCGACGGGATGTCTCGAGCGAGTCCGTGCGCCCTCTCCACATACGGATCTTCGTTGGTACCCTCCACCCACCCCCGCCGGGAATTTCTTTACGATCCAACGTCGTATATAAACGGTTCTAAATTATCTCTGCTGGTGGATTAATTGTTTAATAATCGTTTTCCAGTTTTTTCCTCTTTGCGGGTGGCAAAGTAGGCTTGAACACTCGACACGTGTTTGTGCAGTATATATACCTTCCCTTTTCCCCTCCGCGTCCTCGTCACTCTTTCTCTGCTAGATGGATCCTCATCCCCGCCGCGCTGCTTTGCAGTTCCTTTTCTTGCGCGTGGATTACCACGGTATGGCAATTGTTGCGCGACGCCGTCGTTATGATTTATTTCGTTTTTACAATAATGAACGTATATATATTCACACGAAAATATTAGTAATTGGTTAATTAGAATCTTTGGTGTTTATAGTATGCTAATCCTGTAATCTATTACTTTCGCTTCCTCGTAGAGGAAGCTTTGTAATAGTACAATTTTTCGACTCGCTAAAAACATGTTATACGTATGTTTTAACATGTTAGTAGTCAAAATCACGTGTTTTTAGAAAATGAAATGAAAAACAAAAAATTTTCAAAAATTAACATGGTAATTCTCATTTAAATTTGTTAAAAAATTTCGTTTTTTTTTAAATTATCATAACTTTTTACAGAATTGAAGACCATAAAAATGCTACAGATCATTTGAAAGGTATTGCTTCAAGCTTTCTTTTAGATTTTTGAATAAAAAAATCAATTGTGGCGTACTTACACTTTTTTCAAATTGAATATTGAGATGCAGTTTATGTAACATTGACCTTGAAATTTGAAATTCTAACCCAGAAGGATAAATTTGAAGAAATTTAGCTTAAAAAATCAATAAAATTTGTAGTATCCAATTTTTGTTAAAATTGCTTCTAATTCTTAATTCGATTATAACTTTGCTCTATTTTAACGAACTTGAGCGTCTTTTTTTTTAATTATATATTTTATCTCTGCTTTTCTTTAAACTTTGGCTTGAATGTTAATATCTGATAGTTTAGAAGTTACAAGCATTTAAAGTGAAGTCTTTTTTTGGTAAATTTTGCTTTTTCATATTTTTGTATTAGAAAACATATGCTACAAGCTGTGCACGATCCGTTTCCCAAACATATGAGGTTCTCCTTGTAAGTGCAAACGTTAATCGTTTCAGATTTGTATTAATTATCAATTTCGTTCACTGCAATCAACATTTAAATTAAGAATGAAGTTATTAACACTACATTAATACTATACATACTATACACATACTTATTCCATTTTTGGAAAAGATATAAGTGAGTTATATTACATATATATAAAATTTATAAAAATTCCAAATTAATAAGCTACGAAATGTATAAAAAAGTAATGCATCCTTCCTCCTAGTTATAAGATATTACGCGAACGGCTGAATTTTAATAGCTATTATTTCAGATAAACTATACGCAGATAATATATTTTTAGTTTTTATTAATTTCAAAACTTTCAATAATTATAATAATTAAAGCTTCAAAAGCTGGTACATTAAAGAATCCGATCGAGGCTTCGGTAATCCAATTCATATATATATGCAGTTGGATACAAAATCGAAAAAATTTCTTTGTTCAGAACTGAACTCTATATCCAAATTATTAATGCATTTTAAATAAAATGTCAAACCATTTTATAAAACTATCAAATCATCTAATTTATATACACAAAGCCATTCTCATTATTTATTTTGAATCCGACTCGAGCCGTAATCACTATTTGCCCGATTCGACAAAATACGTCATATTTTGAAAATATAATCTAATATAGATTGAAATTTTTTTCATGATGAAGCAGCAATTCAATCTATTAGATTAATCCATTTCAATATATACAATTACCCTTGATATCAATCATTTTTAGATTAAAAAATTCATCTATAAGATAAATCTTTTAAATCTAATACAATTAATCCAAAATCCGATCACTTAGTTTGAAAAATTCAATCTAAAATTTTTGTAGCTGTCCAATTATTAGTCATTTATACGCGTAATTATAATCAAAGTTTTCGTAGTGTCCTACACACACATATATAATACAACTACAAGTATCACCATTAAACGTAATATGTACGGTTCGGGAATTTTACTGTTTTGTAACGTATATACATATATATACGTTTACGTTAAATTCACTGATTCCCTTCTTAGTAATCAAGGAAAATTAATAGTTTAAACTTACTGGGAAAGTCGCATGATTACATATATTAATTTTAATAAATTATCCGCCGTCTCGATAAAATTACGATGTGCAATTTTATTTATAATAATCGTTCAACAACAAATGTATACTATTACGAAAAAGTATCTAAACTTTTTTACTTGTTAATGTGGATGTATGTTAGATTCAATAACAATAGTATATATTCTTGTGTCGCGCGTATTACAACGAATTAAAAATAAAACTATTTATTATTTCAATTCGCATATTTCACGAGGATACATGTGAGTATAATAATACGTTTTCCGTATAATAGAAAGTATAAAAATAGTGACTGTAAATTACAATATAAAGGTTAATTTACGTCGATGATAATAAATTCGTGCATCGGTTAGACAAAAAGTATTTACGGATTTAACATTATTCTAATATCTATATATTACAATCGCAAAGTAATATGTTCACAATCATACATGTTACTTACAGAAAATACGTTTACATTGTTCGATAAGTAAAAAATTTTATTGAAACGACAAATGCGTCAATAACACAAAGTGAATACAATATCAAAAATTAGTGGCTAATAAGACAATATATTTTTGAGAGAAATGTACGCCAATTTATGCAGCAGATTATACGATTGTACGTACGTTCTCTTGTTAGTATTTTGTTTTGACGCTTAAACATGATTATCGTTTCGATAGAATTTTATTATATAGTAATTACAAACGTAAAGGATAAATCATTATACATTATTAAAAATGGTGTATATTTTCCAGGTGTTTATATTTTATGGATATACGTTTACCTTATAAGTATCCCTCATATCTCATGTATATACCTTTACATTATTATTATATCCGTTAGGATTCTAGTTCGATTTGTTCAGCCGGGTTTAAAAATAAAATAAATATGTATAAAAGAAAAAATGTATACGTAAACTTTAATCAAGGTATTGACGCACGAAAAATACTAAATAAAAAGACGATATATGAGAGTTAATATTTAGTTGTAAATAGAAATACGTATATAATTATTGGTTTTTGGCAATTAACAAATAAATCTTTGTTATTTAGTCGGTACGAAAGAAAATCAATGCAAACTAAAAATAGTTTCATATCGATGGATAAAACGTTCTCATTGACGCATTGATTAATTATGGTGTATTTACGAAATAAGTAACGAAAAGATACTTAATATAAAATTTGCATTGGTTAAATACTATTTTGTTATTAATATATCCAGAAAATGTAATTATATCCTGCCATAAATGGCATTGAAGTACCGTATGGCATTATTACTATTATTGTTATAAATAATAACGATCTAAATAATTTTGGATATGATAATATTTGGTTAGCCTTGTGAAGTATAATAAATTCATATATTATCATTTCGAAACCTTAAATTGATTGTTAGTTTATTTATATGTGTATCACTGAGAAAAAAATCTGAATTGCGGCAAATTTATAATGATTGTCATTAACTATTGATGAATGGTGCGGATTGGAATTTAGGTAAATATAATTATTGGTTTGTTAACAGTTGAATGGAAAAGAATCAGTATTTCTAAATTTTACTATTTTTAACTATTTTAAAAAGAGGGTTTTGCGCAATATTTTTAAGAAAATATTGAGTAATGCAATTTAGTTCATAAATACCGATTAAAATTCATACATATATGTATATACACTGAAATCAACTATTTTAAGTTAAGTATATTCAATAAATGCAGATTTTTTAAAGATTTGATAGATAATTGTAACGTTACGAGAAGAAGATTGTAACAAACAGAAGTTAAGATGAACGGTGACTTGAATACAAGTAATTCTTTCCCTTAATTTATATAGGTCCAAAGATCTCGAAATTGCGTAAATTTCGTTCTGCAGCAACCGCACAATATATTGCCATGTCCTTCTGCTCGACAAACACATCTTGTATGTCTTTTTAGAACAATTACCTGTACGTATTTTATACAGTATTACGCGGTAGGTTATAAATATAAAATATTTCCAGTTATAATCCCAAAGAATATAAGACAGCTATATGAATGAGCGTGCACTAAACGCATTAGAAATTACAGATAAAATTGAAAATCACTCGCATCGATCACCGATCGAACGCGTATATAATTATAAACACATGCCGGGACACGTGGAGGAATATGCGCCCCCTCGATAAAGGTATATATATATATACCTTATGGAGCACATGCATAAAACGAGGAAGTATATGTATAGTCCCACGTGTAAACAGTCGAAAGTGCGCGTAATTTGCCATATTTTCCACATACCCGAGCCACATGGATTGTGAGCTGGGGCACCACCAGCACCACGTGTAATTCACGTCTAATCTCCCTCACGTGGTTTTTCCACGTATAAACGCGCTCGTTACCGGACCTACTTCTCCCCGGATTAATCCTTGAGTTCGCACAGTTAGGTAAGACACGGAGAAAGATGCATCTGGCGCCGAGAGATATATATATAAAAGTAGACCATTCCCATAGTTTCTCAAGAAAACTCTTGACTTTTCAAACCATGTTTGTTGCTCTTCCGCATCGGTTGAGCCTACTTCCTTTGTGGTTTCCGTCTACGCCCCGAACGATTTTACCTCTCCCCGACCCCTTACCCCCTAGCCCCGTCCCCCGCTACCCCCGTCTCCCTCGCCGAGAAAGTCGCGTTTCGACCAAATATCCCTGAACCGAGTACCAGTAAACATTGACCATACAGAGTGCTTACGCCCGGGGACTTTGACTTTGGGATTTAACGTTACCGCAATTCTGGACGAGAGATTTACATCTCCTCTCGAGATCGGACTGTGTGTTTATCCATAGGTTTAACCTACCTTTTTGCTTTTTCGGTCTATATGTTTATCCTACTCTTGTTTGTACTAAACGATCTACCCCCACGTGCATAGAAAGATATTCTGCTTTTCGGGGTTTTCTCGATCAAACGTTTTCTACATGTATCGAAATTACCATCGTTTCTTTTACGCAACGATTTTTTCAGTATATATAATCATTCGGTTCGTTAATTATGGTTACTTTTTCGATTCGTATATCTTTTAAACGTTTTCGTATAATATCGAAAAAAAAATAATTTTTTATAAATATAAACACACTACCTGTAAACAATAAGACTTCTTCTTATCTTGTTAAGATTCTTGATTTTTATTTTTCAAAACTGGTAGACGGTTAGCTATTTTTAACGTCCAAGATTTAAGGTAGTTATTTCCAGAGATATCGGCTGTTTTACCCAAGGCCTCCTGGAATACGTTACTATATTTGAATGCAACGACTATTTACTGTTTTCTTATTTGTATATCGGTTTAAAATTTTTGTTTTTATTACATTCTTTTTCGCTCTGATATGCTCACAAAATTTTAAAATATTGTGCACTGAAAAAAATATATTTTTAATCTAAGTGGAATTCTTCTGTAATATGTCTTAAAAAGAAAATGTAGTTGGTTTAATGCGATTCCTTTATAATCAAGAGGAATCTGATTGATTTTAGAATATTGATCTTTTTGAGTTCTAATATCTCATTTTTTTACAAAAAGAAATTTCGCTCGAATATAGAAGAATCCGTTTGATTATGAAGAATCACACTGGAGCAAACTTTCTTCTTGAGGTATATTTAAGAATTCATAGCTTAAATCAAAAGTATATTTTTTTCGGTGAGATAAAAATTAAAATTTTAATGGTGATGCTAAAACGTTAATTAAATATTTTAAAAACTATAGAATCTAATCAATTCAAATCTTATCGTACCTAATTAAATTTTACAAGTTTAATTAATTTATTTAAACCTTTACTAATTGAAATCGACTAAAAATTAAAAAGAATGTAAGACCTTATTTAGTGATCATTTAGATTAAATAACATTATCAACCTTTTGTATAACATCATAAATTCTTTTTTCCAATTTTTATAATATACGTTTTCATCACTCATACTATAAGATAACTAAAAATAAAAACACTTTAAACAAAATCTGTATCTTGGGAAATAACTACCATAAAAATAATAATGGCGTTTATGAAATGAAAACATAATGCAACTGGGAAAGTCATTGGAACGTGTTAATTAATAAACGTAACGGGAAAAAAATGACGTCTATATTCCTCGGATTTTTTTAAGCAACGCAATCAATTTAATCAGTACAACTCGAATAAGAAACAGGCCACGATAAAATTCGTTTGAAACGATGAATTGAAAAGTTTCACTTTCATTGCTCTTGACTTTCGTGTATATATGTATGAGGAAAATCGAAAGAGAGTAAAATTATGAAAGAGCGATGATCGAAAATCCAAGAAATCTTATATATATGACTAACGCGTTAAACCGTAATGCAAGCTCGCGATTTATACATTGATGAATTATTCGAAAAGGTCGCCAGCGTCATTGCCGGTCACTTCGTCATCCCCTCGTGTTCTCATTTATATATAACATCGTCGAAAATTCGAATCGCATTGTCAAGCAAAACTGATCTCTCACGAGGAGAAGGAGGAGACTCAGGATCGGGCCGCTGACCGCCGCGATGTCGACACTCCAAAGGAATTCGTCCAAAGAGCATCCACTTTCCGGGTGGGGAATTTCGAGTGATTCGTTCAGACTGGTATAAAAATGTCATTTTCCTTTTTCTCTTCGTTTTGTCTCGCATATTTTAAAGAATATGCGCGTGTGCCATCGACTCATATGTATAAACATATGTCAACCTTTTTTATTTCGTTAAACGTACAAATTTTCTAATGGAGGTTGCGTGGTGACAAAAACGAAATGGTAACATAACGGTGCATCGCACGAAAATCGCGACGTCAGCTGTTTTACCTGTACATTTGATGACCATAAATAATTACAAATATAGCATGATAATCGGTAAAGTTTGCAGGCGCGCGTTAGTCAATTGAAAATTTTTTATTTTAATACTCGCGCGGTGCATTCAAAGTCATTTATGGATATAACGATTACTACACACAAAGCTACAATAAAATATAATAATGTTTATAATTAAATATTACACCTACTGTATTCGATAGTAAATATAATCAAATTTAAGAATTATTAAATATAATATATATACTACACATTTTATAGAATTATTTTTTATAAAGTATCTCGTATAGTATGGTGGTATAGTATAAATTCAACTAAATTATATAAAACAATAACTAACCACATATATTTTGTAGACACGGTATGGTTTTTTTATATAAGAACAAAGTATAAACGCCGCTGAATTACAGTTTTAGTTTCATCATAAATTGTTGTAACTGCATTTATTTTCCTATGCAATATAGTAATAATTAACAACAATTACAATGTAACAATAATTACAATATGTGTAAAAATAAGAGAGGTTTACACGTGATTCCAAAATAATATATAAGTACATAAATGTTAATACAGTAACTCTTAAACGATGAAAATTCAAGTTAGCCAGGTGTCCTATTCTGCATAGTATTCGCGCGTTAGTAAAATTAACGTATTAACGTATTTTTTAATACATAATTTCAATTATAAAAAAATGAATTGTATTTATTTATATATTTTTAACTAAATAATACATCGTTTGTAATATAGGATTGTTTGAAATATAGTATACGTAACAAACAGAATAATTTTGAAGATGACGATCAAAGAGAAAAAAAGATCCTTCCAAAAATTATTAAGTAATCAAGATGCAGACTTGACAAATTACTATATTTTATCGGTAAAATGATATTACAACTTTATTAATATTTGGTAAAGCCTATAAAAAATATTCATATTTATAATTATTCGTCAAGGCGGTTGTTTCTCGATTACTGTGTAACACTGTCATGTTTACTGAAACCTTGTTCTCCGTGCACAAAATTTCAGCTTTTACCATTATTTTATTTTAATTTTTTTTACGTTATACAATAGCACATACGATTATCGATAAAAATATCGATATAAGTCGCTTCAATGCAGTATTGCTTTTATATTAAACAGTTCTATTTATCCCGTATGTTAAATTCTACATAACGAGGCTCCTGGTGTAGAACAGAAATTCGCGACAAAGATATATCGCGTCGTCCATACGGGAATCGATAAGGCATCGGAAAGAAAAAAAGAGAAAGAAATAAGTAATAGTTTAATGAACGAATTATCGTCTGGCCGATCAGAGACGAATTTTCCCGTGGGTTCGCCCAATGTAAGTCGCAAGAGTTCGGGGGAAACACTGTGTGTCCACGTGCTCCGTGTACTTGGCCTTGCAGGTATGTGTATACAATGCCGTAATAATCCCATTCGGCTTGTCCACATCTCGAGAGTGAGAGAGAGAGAGAGGGAGGGAGAGATAGTGCGTGCGTCTGGACGTTGATCTTAAAACAGAGTGGCCACCAGAAACTGCCCCATTGCCGGACAATAGGACCCGGGAATTTCTTTACGACGCCGGTGTTGTAGTCCCTTGAATTACCTGCTGGTAGATTAATAATCGTTATTCCACATTTTTTCCCCTCCCCGCCTTGCGTACTCCACAATATCTCGTTCTTCCGTTTCAACTCTTTCACAGACAAAGGGTTGCTCTTTTTTAATCGATTATTTTTGTGTCATTCATTTCTTTTTTTTTATTTACGTATATCGCATAATTAAGGTAGTTCGATTGCGCAATGGCAGTATATGTATAAGTGGGTAAACGTTTGATTATGTTTTCAATCGAGGAAAATATTCACATCGCGAACGTTTCGTATACACTAACTGTTTTTGTTTGGATCATCGTAAAAGATCCCGTGAAAATATTCTTCGTTTTCGCTTACTTTGTTGCTATTTGCCCACATTGTTTTCTTTTATCGGTCGGCAAGTCGAGTGGAAAATTATAACACTGTATAAATTCAACGTTACATTGACAATACAAAGTTAAATTTAATCGCCGTACGTATATATCGCAAAGACGACAAAAATAACTTTAAGTTTGTTGAGAGTTTAATTGAATAAATTTATATCGATCGAAGAGCTAGTATATATACAAAACTCGAGAGTTTACGATAAGACCGCGGCGCGATAAGAATCAGAAGGAGCGATATAGCGCGTGTACGCACACGTAAAACGATAAAACTATAAAACTGTCAAATCCCTCGCGGTGCGGGAGACGCGCAACGAAAGAAAACAAATACGTATATTGAAACAGAATAAAAACCACTGTCACGAAAAATTCACGTACACTATCAAAAATGTATTCTTGTCATTATAGCGTATTGTCGTCTTAAATATGGTTCAAAAGGAAATCCATTTGCTTGTATGGAATAATCGTTCATTTTCAAGTGGATTTCATTTCGAGTCCTATTTGAGGTACGTCAATCCTCGAATCACAAGAATACATTTTTGAAATAAAAACCCGCGAATTTTCCAAAAGTCGCACGTGTTCGTCCCGAAAGCTCGAGCAGTCTCGGTTCACGTATATTCAGACGAAAATCGAGTTTGCCGAAAAAGGAAAAGTGAGCTTTCCGGAAAAAATCGTCAAATCAATATGGTATATATACGCTTTCGGATAATCCATCGATATAGAACGAGTGGTACATCCCTAGAAAAATCTTTTATTTTTTTCGTACAACCGTTTAGGAATATGTAATTGGAGCGTACATGCTGAATAGACGGGAGTCACGGGTATTTCTCTTTGACGTGACTTACGTCCATACGATCTCGTGGTAATACGCGTATTTTCCTTCAACGTTTATTATTTTTCTTATATATATTTCGATGCGCGCGATTATCATTTTCATTATATATATATATATATTTGATTCCGCTGACTCGGAGAGAAAATTAAGTAAGACGAAACGCGCGTTAAATAAATATTTTTTTCTTTTCACACTCACACAAGAGCGAAGAAAACGTTTTTTATTCTTTCTTATATATAAATAAATACGCTGACAAACGTATAACAATTATTCTTTTATAAGTTAATTATAAATAGTAGAGAAAAAATAAAGAATAATTAAAATAATCGCGAGATAGTGTAGTTTTATGTATATACACCGAACGATATGTTATGATAATAAATCAATGTATTTATCTGAAGTGTTACTCAATCGCAAAAAAAAACGTGTACTTTTAAAAGAAAAGAATGTGCGCGTATTGAAGCCTGCAACCATTCTAAGTCGGTAGCTTTGTTAACGCGAATTTTCATAAATTTTAAATCCAAGGTAATATACACAATAGGTATATGCAGAAACTACTCGCGCGAATTCATGTGTAATATATATACGAAAATGTAGAGTTTGAATTTGTTAAACTTCAAGTTAAACACTTGAATGCATATGGTTATATGTACTTGATTATTTTCATCCACGGAGATAATTTGAGGAAGGGTGATTTTTCTTTTATTTTGAATTCAACATATTCTTTTATTTTGATGAACAAACGCAGAGGAATTTGTCAACTAGTGACGTTTCGATAACAAATTTTTTTAGGATTCCGTAAATTGTACCTTCGTTAAAACTTATACGTATATTACAAGATTGTATATGCTCTTATTTACTTAAATAGATAGTTATACTTACTATTTGGCCGGTTTAATAAAGCGCATAGATAAAACGTATCCATAACATATCTCCGATATGCGTCAGTCTACGATCAAAAATGTAAAGAAGTAGCTAAAAACTACTTGCACAAAAATTGCGGTTATGGAAATTAATTTGCCTTTCCTCCCTGAATTGTACACATACAACGTCATACTATTTAGCGTAAATAAATAAATAATTTAATAAAAAACGCATAAGACAAATTAAGCAAAAGTCAAATAATATGTATAAATATGTTTTGTGAAGCGCAATATACGCGACAACAGAAATTATTATAAATATATATATATACATATATATGCATATATATAGTCATTTGAAATTAATTTTTATATTGGATACAAAGTTTTTAATTGGTAGGTTGTAATGATTTTCCGGGAGTGAGCGAGAGAGATTGCTAGTAAGTAAATATAATATAATTTTTATTGACTCGCTTACGTGTACGCGAAGAATGTCACGTTGCATCTTACTCCCCGTGTAATTGTACGGATGTGATTAAATTCGATAGTTTGTCGGATAAATAAATACTACGGAAAAACAGAGTTTGCTAGATCGACTAATATATAATTTGATTAGAATTAACAATTGATTGTATTGTTCGTATAATTTAGAAGGTTTGATTAATAGAAATATATAAATATTCAAATTATATGTATATTTGAAGATTATGAATTTAATTTTATTTTATTTTTATGATTGGGTATCTTATATTTTGATATAGGCTACAAGTAAAAATAATTTATATTCAATTTCCCTTTGAAAAAAAAATAATAAAATCTGGGTGTTTTTATCTAAACCGAATATTAGTTAAAATGTGCCTCAAAGAGAAAATCTAGTTGCTCCGATAACCACAGTAGGAATTGAAACCATTTTTTAGGTATAAACTTAATTTTTTAAAAAATTGGTAGAAAATCATTTGTTATTAGCCTACAACTATAGAAATTCCCATTGATCATAATAGAATCCTATATTGATTATGGAGGAATTACATTAGAGTAACCGGATTTTCTGTTTGAATCATATATTTCATAAAAATTTTACTTAAACCAAACATCAATTTCTTCCAGTGTAAAGGATATAAAATTGAAATTATTTTAAAAGATTTACTTTCATTTTATCGTAAAATTAATAGTACTTATTTCTATTTTCTACTACAATATATTTATATCTAGCGTAGCCGTTTTGTAAAACATACGAAAAACATTTATAAATTAAATAAATACGAGTGATTAAGTATCGAAGCTAGTTATTATGCTTATCAATAATTGTCTTCAAAAATAAACGGGCATGTTATTGCGCTATAATAAATATGTTGCTCGTCTAAAAACTATCTAGATTAATTAAATCATCCCATCGAAAATTAGTATCTCCGCGTGTGCCAATAAGCGAATAGAGGATCGATGGAGCTGGATGATACAATCCCGCGAAAAGTACAATACACGAAGGATCGTTATTATAGACGAAAGGGGAAAATCCCCGGTGTTCCATCCCCCGGCGTAAGGTTGACGGATCGGCCGTCCAGGTGGCGCTGGCAAACGTCCAAAGAGAGGATCGAGGAGCGAAAGCTCCGGCGCGCGAAACGTCAGTTTGCTCCGAGAAGCCCTGGCGATCGGAGTGTGCGTGTTTATATATATGTATATGTGCGTGTGTGTGTGCGTGCTCGTGCATACCGATAAACCAGCAAGTACCCAAAGTATCGGTGCGCGACAGCTGTAGTATAACATGCGGAGTACCACCGACTACACGGACGACAAGACGAAAGTTACGACTGGATCGCTAAGCGACTCGGGATTCGTCTCTGACCGATCGATGCGAGGTTGCTTGATCGTCGACGCCGAGCTTGGCGAGAGTTTGATTCGCAGTCTCGGGGCGAAGCACGGGAGCATCAACGACTTCGAAGCACGTGGGAAGGTGCACCAACGACGCAACGATATGATCGTCGAGACGTCCAACCGATTGCAAGTCAAGTGGACCGATCTCCACATCTTCGGTCACACGGAGGATGTACTTAACAACTCCTACGAGTACTTTTTCAAGCAGGACAGCGACGGCGACACGTAAGTTGCATTTTTCTCATCCTCGTCGCCATATCAATATTCTTACGGACGTTTTCTATTTCACCGAGACAGTCGCGTTGTCAATCCTGTGTTCTTTCAATTTTGTGATGATGGTACCATTTGATCGACGGTACTGAGATTATGCTCTATTAATTCTTTGAAGTGGAAAAAAAGGCTCGCTCAGTTTTTTCACAATGAAAAAGTGATTTTTCAATGTATATCAATGTGTCTATAATGAATTAACAGAGTAAGTGAATATTAAAATGCGCAAGAGAAAAGGAAACCTATAATTAAGTATTCATCATCAAGGAAACTCATTTATAAAATTTTTTCGTATTAAATTGCCTTTAAGTAATAAACTCGCCTTTTAATTTCGCTACTGCGCTCGCTGCAGTTATTTGAATGGAATTAATATCGAAAGAATTAAAATTATTCAAATATTCGTGTAATTCGATGAAATACACGTGTATTACACTCAAGCATTTTTAAATAAGATTTAAATTGTCTAACGAAAAATACGTACACAGAGAAAAGTTTATTGAAAATGACAAGAGTGTCTATATAGTAAACAAATCACATACTGACAAACTAGGAAAATTACCATAGCTTACAATAAAAATATATAATAAATTTACTATATAATTATTGTAACATTTACTACAACTTTTGTAAATTTCAATATAAATTATAGTAATCCTTCTGAGCTTTGCAAACTTGGTGATTTCTTTACTATAGAAACAATCGTAATTTTGAATGGTAAAAAATATTAAGGTAAAAATAAGAATATGGAAATAAATGCGCGTTAATTAAAAAATGGTGAATCGATTGCAGGCAACTCCACATCTCGATAGCGATGAACCACCTGGAAGCATCGCTCTGGCTGATCGGATTGGCACCTCACCCGTCAGTCCTCGACATCTCGAACGACGAGTCGCAGACGCCGTTGCACTTGGCGGTGATGATGCGCGAGCCCCGAATAGTGCGGAGGCTCGTCCTCGCCGGCGCCAACTCGAAGCTCCGCACGAGGGCCGGGAACACGCCCCTCCACATCGCGTGCGCCCTCGGCGACCTCGCGTGCACCAAGGCCCTCACCGAGCCTCTGACACATCACGAGCGCACCTGGACCGACGACCTCCTGCCTCCTTTCTCGCTGAACCTCGAGCTCCGAAACTATGTTGGTGAGGATCCACATATCTCTTTTTCTTAAAAACCTTCTGCTTTCCTCAATTTTCGATATTTCCTTTTACCGTCAGCTAAATCTTCTATTAGACATTCCGTGTTATTCCCTATATATATATATATATACTTTGGATTCTCGGAAGACACGATTAGTCTCCGAGAAGCATCTTTCCGCAATGTCGCGGAGAGAAAAAAGTGCGGATGCAACAGACCGGGGGACAGGAATATCTCGATTAAAATTTCACGAACGACGATATATATATATGTATATAGTGTCCTCTAAACTCTTCGACGATACACGTACCAATTTATTTTTTTTTTCTTCTTGTTCTTATGTCGTTAAAAAAGGAAATAATCTGATGTAATGGTTTTCCCAGTTGTTTCGCGCAGTTACATATTTGCACTCTAATCGCCCGAGCGTCCGCGTTACACAAACGTTTTATCGATCGTTCTCGATGGGTTTATTGATTAATTGCTCGTCGTTACGCGCACTATTAATTTATTGCTTGTATGTATATATCATTATACTTTAACTTAATTTTACGTAACTTTCAACTCTATTGTATAGAAATACATAAAGGTTTCGGTTTGTTAAATATATCCTACAAAGTTTAAGGTGAATAGCTTTTTTATTCCTTTATGCAGAATATTTATATCGATTTGTAATTGTTAATTTTTGATGATACAGTGAGTATTTTTTGTTTATGATCTGTAACTATCCACAATTCCGATACAGTGTTCGATGAAGATAGTATCGGTTATTATACGCGGTCTTGTTCTAGATTACGATTGATTATAATCCATTTAAAAATCCGGTGAATCTTCGCAATCCACGATATAAATATTTATTCGTTTCGCGTAAAAAAATCAAATGCGGCAACTGACAAGAGAAAAAAATATTAGAAAATAATCTAAACGGAAAAAAAGGTGTAGTGAAAATGACAACATTATATTGAATAATACGGAGAAACAGATTTGATAAATTTGTATAAAATTACTATATTTTTAAAGATAAAATGTTATAGATTTATTAATATTTTGTAAATTGAACCTATATAAAATACTTTTTTTTATAATTCGTCAAGTATATATATAATATTGGGAGACAGACTGCACAAATTATATAAATAAATATTTTTTATAGGTTCAATTTAGTAAACACAATAATAAATCTGCTTATAGTAACATTTTACCTTCAAAAATATAGTAACTTTACACTAACTTATCAAATCTGTTTTTCCATATTATTCAATAAGTATAATATTGTCATTTTCACTGTACATTTTTCTCCGTGTATGCTGAAAAAAAAATAATTCAATAAAATTCTCGATATATAAGACGAATCGAGACTAAGCAATCGTTTACTCAGGCACAATTATTGTTCCAAAGTGAACTTCAAAAGTCAATGTACGTTCTTCTCTCTCCTTCTCTCTCGATTAAATTAATCGAGCGTTCGATGTGCGAAGGAACGAAATAAAACCAAGTCGAAGTTGATTTGAAACGTAACGCGAGCTCATCATATACACACGCGGGCGAACAGATGTCGGGTTTCATTTGAACGAAAAATTTCGTGAGACCGCGTGTGTGCGTCGAGGAGCGGACAGAATTTCGCGGCGCCGAGTTGGCGGAGGCGGCAATGGACGAAGAGCGCGTTGCACTCTTTGGGAAATCCCCGAGCCGAGACGACAAGGGTACCGCCTGCGCGGTGGATCGCGCACACACATACGCACACACACGAGCGCTCGTTCTAGAAATGCTATATCGATTGCGAAACCCACCAGAAATATATATACCTTCTTTTTTTTTATTTAGGCCTATAATATTTCTTTTTTTTTTTAATTTACCTTATTTTAGAGTTGTTTAAATTTTTAGTTGTAGATTGGGTATTTCGAGGTATATGTGTATTTACATACACGCGTGCCGAGGTCAATGCTTACAGACATATATAAGTATTCGTAGATGTTCTTTTTCTTTTTCCTGTTTTGTTTTTCCATTACGGATAAAATAACAAGGTGTCGTCAAGTTATTTTTACGCGTATATTGTATAGAACATTTGATGTATGTATATATATATATATATACATAGCGATACGATAACTTTGTGATATATACTTGTATGTGTACATATACATATTTTGGGCAAAACCCGTAATATAACCGTTTAATTTCGTATATGCCTATATATACCAAGGTGCGGGCGAGGTCTTCCCGTACAGAGTTGTAAAGATTATTCGTGAAACGTCGTTGCAAAGGTTCGTTATAGCTATACGTCATCGACGACTTAATAAATTTAAATATTAATTTTTTTTTATTTACATAGCCGCATGTGCGACGACAGATGGATTAATCGTGTACTGCACATGTGAAATAAATTCAGTTAATTATTTAATAAAATATTCAAATGCATGTAACAGTTAGTTTATTATGTATGACGATGATATGGCAATGTATTCAACGATAACAGAAAACAAATCTTAATAACCAAATTTGTTTCAATCGTCGTGTATATAAATATTTATTAGAAACTATAATAAATACGTTGATTTATCGACTGCTGTTTATATATATATTTAATTAAAAATTTTGTTTATTTTTAATAAATTTTTCTTAATTCAAATAAATATTTTTCAACACATTGTGTATACCGTGCACCATCCGGTTTTTTCAAACAAAGCGCACCGCGCGTGTAAAAATATTAAACAATCGATAGTTGCAAATCGGAGGGATATTGTCTCGATTAAACGTCGATTGAGCACGGATTTATCGCGCAATTAACACAACATTGGTTCGTTATAAAAATGCGTTTTAGTTACTTGTCCTTATTTAAGAGACCTAACTATCAAAAACTATAATTTTATTAAAAGGCGAATGCAGCATATAAAATAGCTTTTGCAGGAATGTAAAATTAGATATATAAACACTTTATTTATACATCCACACCACTGAACGATAAATATATACATATATACATATATATACAAATTATATTAAAAAAAATATGTAAAATTGAATGTTCCAGGTAAAACGTGTCTGCACATCGCGGCATCGAAAGGCCACGTGGACCTGGTGAACCATCTAGTACGATCGGGAGCGAACGTCGCTACGCAAGAAGGACTTGGTGGCAAGACCGCGTTACACCTCGCCGTTGAAAACGGTTGCAAACAAGTTGTCCACCTCCTAGCGCAAGAGGAACGCACCTGCCTCAACGCCGTCACTTACGCCGGCACGACGGCTTACCAAATAGCCGTGGAAGTAGATCGACAGCTCGCTGATGATCTCCTAGATTTGGGAGCTTCGGCCGATTTCGAGTACTCCGAGAGCAGCAGCGGCACCGACAGCAGTTCCGACGACGAGCCTGACGTATTCTCGCCCCACGTATCGGCCTTCTCGAGGATGGGCTTGGCTGCTACGGCGGTCACGGCTTGACCTGGTTCTTGTATAAACTCTGCTTCGAGAGAAATTAAATATAATAAACATATGACAATTTTGCTACGGGAAGGCTTGGTAAATGATAAAAAAAAATACTGTGTTGCATATAGTAATATAAATTTAGTGAAAAAGTAACACGTACATATGTGTATAGCAAACATTTTTATCATTTGTCAAAACTGTTGCTCCTTCTCTCAATAATACAACATTGTCATATTTTTACTATATACATTTTTCTCCGTGCAAGACGAACCAAAACCGAAATCCTTCCGAGGAATTTTACATCGTGGTAGTTTGACCATATTGTTTAGAAAACACGCGTGCGTTCGATTTGAAAAAGGAAAAAAAAAAAAAAGAAAAAATAAATTTCCTTCCATTCCGAGGTAGACGCAACTGGCTCGAGGATACGTGTCAGGGTCACGATTTAAATCTAAATTCGTACAAGGCTTCGGAAGAGAGATGGTTTAACTTTTTTTTTTCGGTTGTACAAAGTGTCATTTCGACGTGACGCACGCATCCCGTACTTACTTTACTTTGTCGCTCTGCGAGTGCGTATCCACGAGCCAACATTGAGAAATATAACTCGGTTGACGCGACGTATCAATGAAAATGCAGTTTACATATACCACAGATTATATAGAACCGAGCCAAACTCTACGTATTGCAATATTTTTATTTAATTTATATATTTTTCGATTTTCGAAAATGTTGCGATTTTTATTTGTATTTTCGTGTATGCTATAGGTAATTGACACGTTGAAAAAAAAATATCAAAGTAATTTGGAGTAGCTTTATCTGCCAATTCATCTGCCAAAGTCGGTATTAGTTACTATTTATTTATTTTAGATTTTTTAAGATAAAGCTATACGATTAACGATTACGTTTGTATATACACCAAGACTGACTTCTCATTCGACCGCAAAATTGATATGGTAATAAAATAATGTTACTTTTTCTTTTCTTACGAAATTCGGATTTTTACGTTCGAATTGCCCTATGTAGAAATTCAAACCATTTTTTTTAGATGTGTAAACTAGACATTTTTAAAAGAAAATCGGTAGAAAATGGCTTATTTTTAACTGTAAAACATTTCATTTCAACCTTGATTCATTAACGAATTACCAAATTTCTACCAAATTCGTTTTCTCGTATATTTCCAAAATCGGTAACAGTCGTGTATATTATATACATCGAATCGAATATTGACCGATCGGTAATATACACGTATATGTATACACTTTTGGGCAAGAAAAAAATATTATTTTTTCTAGCCAATTAAATGACTGTTTGAATCAGTCGTTTTGTATGTAATAAAATAATGTAAATAATTTCAATTCTGACGTGTACATATGCGTAAATGATCTGTAAATCTTTTTGTACATATTTAATGTATTCCTCGCTGTAAAAAGTTAGATTTGTAACTAGGAAATAAGATTAAATGCATTTAATAAAAATGAAATTACGTTGATTATTAAGGAGAGTGAAGTGCGTTATTTGCATACCAAGTCCTAAATTTCCCAAAGTGTATCATTGTTTCAAAATTTGTACACCGAAATTTATATACGGGTTTAAAAATAAATATACAATCAACTGTGACGGCATTATATATTCAATGTTATATTATATTCAATGATGGAATATTATCGATATCACGAGTTAATAGAATAAAAGAAAGGTAATTTTTTTGTAACGTTTACATTCTTCAAATAACATCATCGCACATTTTTATCAGAATTGAAACGTTTAAAATTTTGACTTGGGAATATCGATAAAATTCAATAATCAAATATTGAAAAACCACCGAGTGATCGACACTATATAGCGGTCAAAAGGTTGGATTCACTAAAGTTAAAATCGACCCAATTTCAAAGTTTAAACCTGTTGAAAATCATTCGAAAGGTATATTAAAAAAAGCATTCAATTGACCTGCAATTAAACTCTTTTTACGAATTTTTCAGTCCCTTGACAAACAAAAGCCAAAAAGTTAAAATTAATGTTCACTTTAAAAATCCCTCAAATTTTGATATAATGAAAATTGAAGTCTCTTTTAAAGAAATTTAAATTGGTATTCTTTAAATTGTATCTAGCATCATTTTTAAGAAAGTTACGAAAGTTTTTATGCAAACATTTGTATAACAATATATATTTTTAGTTCATAGCAAATCCAAACTTTAAATAAAAATCTTTTACGATGTTCAGTGTAATTTAGGTGGAATGTAGATATCTACAATTCGCGATAGTCCTAGCAGAAACCAATGCTCGACACTCGGTATATTCCGATTTGATTTAACCGACTCAAATCGTGCGATGGTACATGCGCGTGCGTTTAACACATTAAAACCATTGAGCCACGTTGTACATTGGGCACATAAATACACATATATAATTTATTAAACTGTAAATACTTCGAAAAAGATAAACGTGTATACATCCAACAAAGAGAAAATAGTTTCGAGTACAAAAATTTAACGTCCAGACATACGACACAACGAATAAAAAGTAAAATAAATCAATTGAGCGCGCTCCTCAATAGAGGAAAAGTCGAATAAAAAGTGGACAATAAACAGTCGGAAGAATTAAGAGAATGAAAAATCATTCTTGAATTTCCTCTTCGACGTCGACGTCGTTGGCGGGATCCAAGTCAGTGGTGACGGTCTCGTACTGCTGGTACTCGGCGATGAGATCGAGGAGATCGGCGTGAGCATCGGTGAACTCGTTTTCCTCCATCCCCTCGCTGGTGAACCAGTGGAGAAAGGCTTTCCTCTTGAACATCAGGATGAATTGTGACGAGACGCGTTTGAAGATCTCGTGGATGACGGTGCTGTTTCCAAGGAACGTCCCGGAGATCTTGAGACCTTTCGGTGGAATGTCGCACACAGCCGTTTTCACGTTGTTCGGGATCCAATCTACGAAGTACGGTTTGTTCTTCTTTTGGATGTTGAACATCTCGTCCTCGACTTCCTTCATCGACATCTGACCACGGAAGATCGTGGCGATGGTCAGGTATCTGTTCGATCGATAAAAAGTCCTTTATTGCTTTTGACCGAGTGAAATTCTCTTTTTTTGGTCACGGTTGTATATACTTATAGTTTACCTTCCGGTACGGGGATCGCAAGCAGCCATGACGTTACGCGCGTCGAACATTTGGGCGGTCAGCTCCTGAACGGTCAGCCCGTTGTACAGTTTTTGGGAGGGCGATATCAGGGGTGCGAATCCCGTTAGGAAAAAGTGGAGTCGAGGAAACGGCACCATATTCACCGCTAGCTTTCGCAAGTCCGCGTTTAATTGACCTGAAACGTTGTTTCACGGTTCAGTACACAATTTCTTATTTTAAGAGGATATAACATTTTTTATGTTACTATTCTCCAAGTATTACTAAGCACGTTCTGTTTTTACAATAATTAATGTTTTGTATTGAAATTTAAGGAAATTCACGAAAACATTACGTTTATTATAATTGTTTTAAAAAATTGTTAAAGGTCTGTACAGATTTACTAAAATTTGTTAAAACAATTAACCTCAGAGAATTCAAGAGAATTCAACCCCAGAGAAATAGGGCAGTTATAGTAGAGAGCAAGACTTTGAATCCAAATGTTCAAGATTCAATTCCCTCGGAATAAATTTTTTTTCAATTTTTAATTTACTTAATTTTTACAAATTTATAAAAAATTATTAGCTCAAACATAACCTCAATTTTCATTTAAGGAGTTATAAGTTACTTGAGTTAATTTTCATTAAAACTTTTTCTAGAGTAGTGCAATATTATAGTGCCAGACTGATTCTTTTTACTCTACTATATATAAAAAAAATTTATATTTTTACGGTAGCGTATTATGCGGTGTATTAACAACATTAAGACATACGAACTTAATTAAACAAGTAATCTTTTTCACGAGAAATATTTTGGATATAAATTGTAATGACAAATTCTACTCAAGATACTCAAAAATGTCAATTTGGTTCTCATTTTTTTGATTAATTTTTATTAATTTCTTATCATTGTGCACGAGTATCCGTTCAAAATTTTCAAATAACCTTCAAATGCTTGGAAAAATAAAAAAAAAATGTTCAAAAGCGAAGAAGTTTACAGATGTATTAACAATAGTCGTGCACGCTAGAAATTTGTTTGCTTTAATCAAATAGAATAAATGTGGTGGTACACAGCAGTATCGTATAGCAACGTTATCATATGTACAGGAGTTAGAAATACCCAGTTTAATAAGGTTGACGGGAAATTAAATTGAAATAATAACCTGGGAATCTCAAGCAAGTGGTGACGCCGGACATTGTGAGAGATACCAAATGATTCAAGTCGGTGTAGGTCGGACTGGGGAGCTCGAGGGTCCTCAAGCAAATCTCGTAGAGTGCTTGATTGTCGATGCAAAAGGTCGAGTCGGTCAAGTTGACCAGCTGCTGAATCGAGAGGAGAACGTTGTAGGGCCCGACCACTGTGTCCTGGACCTTAGGGGAAGGGACGATCGAGTACGTGTTGACGATTCTATCGGGGTACTCATCCCTGATCTTCGAGAGAAGGAGAGTGCTCATTCCCGATCCGGTACCACCTCCCAACGAGTGCGTTAGCTGAAACCCTTGGAGGCAATCGCAACTGTCGGCTTCGCGTCTTACGACGTCCAAAACCTGGTCGACGATTTCCGCGCCCTCGGTATAGTATCCCTTGGCCCAGTTGTTGCTCGCTCCATTCTGGCTGAAGACGAAATTGTCCGGGCGGAAGAGCTCGCCGAAGGTACTCGAACGAATCGCGTCGATCGTACCTGGCTCCAGGTCGATTATCACCGCCCTCGGGATGTAACGCTTGAACGGTGTCTCGTTGAAGTACACGTTAATCTTGTCCAGCTGCAGCTGATTGTTGCCTTTGTACGACCCGTCTGGCTCGATTCCGTGCTCACCCGAAATCACCTCCCAGAACTGTAAATAGTTGCTTCACTTTGTACTCTCTGATCTGACCTCAGAAACTTATCGATCAATCCCTCTTTACTTACCCTCGAGCCAATTTGATTACCGCATTGACCTGCCTGTATATGTAGAATTTCACGCATTTTGAATTACCTTTTTTTATTTAATTTATTCGTTAAAAATTAAAACACTGTAAAATTTTGATGGACAAGCCGAAAAAGGGTGATTGAAATTTAAAAGGTTACGTGTCGTGTGTCCGGAATCTACAAATTTTAAACATTTTTATTGAACAATTGACGGTCACATTTTTTTTATTTAAACTTTGTTCATTCGATACAGCCGTCAAGGTAGCAACTTTTTTTTATAATTTTGAGATAATTTTGAGAAAAGTAATTACAATACATATTTAATTACTTTTTATTCACGTCGATATTGAGAATAATTAAAGAAAATCTTAAATATTAATTATTTCTCTTTTGTATAACATTTGTTTTATTTTTTTTCTCTAACTATACCTAATTGACAATAACAATAGAATAATAAATATTAATATAATATATAATAAAATATAATATATAAAATTGTATAACATTTCAATAATATTTAAAATAATCATTATAAATTATCATTAATAATTATTATTTTAAATATTATTTAAACGTTATATAATTTTTATCTTCGATATAAAACATTTATATTTTTTAATTTGGTATAATTTATAAGAGAAAATTAAATCTATTAAGTATAGAACATTTAATAAGAGTAGGTATTTTTGTTTTTCTATTTATTATTATATTTTCAGTACTCGAATAGAAGGTTAAATGTAGTACTTTCCAATATAGAAATGATAAAAATATCCAAACTGACAATTTTCTCTTGTTAGTCATTCACTTTAAATTATACTTTTCCCAATGAAAAATAATAATTTACCATGTGCAATTTAGGTCAAAAATTCAAAGTGGTATAGGTTTCTTCCCCATTTTTGTCAATAATAATAAATAATCAATGCTAAATAATAATATAATAATAATAATAATATTAATAATAAATTGGTGGTATGTTATCAGAAGTTATTTGTCGAATGTTTCAAACGATAGATTTAGTAAAACCTTTGAAAGATTATAATTTACCTATACGTCAAAATTTCAGCATTATTATATATTTATAAATAATAGACAAAGGGAAAAAATGCCCATGGATTATTATATTATAATTATTATAAAAGGCACAAAAACCTACAAAGTAATATTATTTCGAGTTTTTAATAGGACGAATTTAGAAAGAACAATAAATCGTGTGAGTAAAGGGAAAATGAGTACAAGCCATATTTTTAGAACCCTAGAACCCTCTGGCTTTGAGTTAGAATTTTTCAAAGTTTCAAAAATCGCTAAAATTAAGCTATTTGTAGAAAGCTCTTCTGAGCTCACTTTTTAATATTTTATAACAAACCCAAAGTTGATCATTTTGTTTTTTCATCATCTATCAAGAAGCGTAGTTCAGATTACTATTAAAATCATCTAGGCCAGGCTGTAAAACTAATTATAAAATCAAAATTTAGCATTTTTACAGGTGCTTTTAGATACATGCTTATCATTTAGTTTGGAGATTTTAAGACTCTATATAAGCGCGAAAAGTTTTTTCATTTCAACAAATCGATTGATTAGGTTTTGAAATATAGCTTTTAGAAGACGCTCTTTTTTCAAAATTCGCCAAGTTTGCAGCACTATAAAAAAATATTAATCTAATGGGCTGTAATTTACAGGAAATACTCTTTATTCCAAAATAAAAAAGAGCCGTTGATGCGATTCTGCTTATTAAAGGATGTCGGATACTTCTGAAAATATCTACCTTACCGGCACAGTCGGTAATTTTGACTTTTTTTTTAAATAAGAATTGAGGTTTTATTTTGAAAAAGTACGACAAGCCCTTCAGTTTTTTAAGAGGAAGCTCCATATGCATTTTGAACCAATAACATAAATATTTTCTATATGATTATTTGGTTTGAAAATTTTGAACCCAGACATCGTACCTTTAATACACATAAAATTTAACGAAAATTTAGCTATATCATTACCAGAATTTATGTGAGAGCTTGACGTTTTTACTTTTTAGAAAAAATAAAAAAGGCAATAAAGAAATCTACTGTTACTTTCCCCCACTCAACTAAGAATTTGAGAATGTCGGGTCACGACATCTCTTAAAAATTTCATCTAAAAAATTATTATTCAACTTATTTTTATGATGCATGAATTTAGTTAATAAGTACAATTACTTAATCTTAATAATAATAATAATAATAATAATAATAATAATAATAATAATAATAATAATAATAATAATAATAATAATAATAATAATAATAATAATAATAATAATAATAATAATAATAATAATAATAATAATAATAATAATAATAATAATAATAATAATAATAATAATAATAATAATAATAATAATAATAATAATAATAATAATAATAATAATAATAATAATAATAATAATAATAATAATAATAATAATAATAATAATAATAATAATAATAATAATAATAATAATAATAATAATAATAATAATAATAATATTAATAATAAATTGGTGGTATGTTATCAGAAGTTATTTGTCGAATGTTTCAAACGATAGATTTAGTAAAACCTTTGAAAGATTATAATTTACCTATACGTCAAAATTTCAGCATTATTATATATTTATAAATAATAGACAAAGGGAAAAAATGCCCATGGATTATTATATTATAATTATTATAAAAGGCACAAAAACCTACAAAGTAATATTATTTCGAGTTTTTAATAGGACGAATTTAGAAAGAACAATAAATCGTGTGAGTAAAGGGAAAATGAGTACAAGCCATATTTTTAGAACCCTAGAACCCTCTGGCTTTGAGTTAGAATTTTTCAAAGTTTCAAAAATCGCTAAAATTAAGCTATTTGTAGAAAGCTCTTCTGAGCTCACTTTTTAATATTTTATAACAAACCCAAAGTTGATCATTTTGTTTTTTCATCATCTATCAAGAAGCGTAGTTCAGATTACTATTAAAATCATCTAGGCCAGGCTGTAAAACTAATTATAAAATCAAAATTTAGCATTTTTACAGGTGCTTTTAGATACATGCTTATCATTTAGTTTGGAGATTTTAAGACTCTATATAAGCGCGAAAAGTTTTTTCATTTCAACAAATCGATTGATTAGGTTTTGAAATATAGCTTTTAGAAGACGCTCTTTTTTCAAAATTCGCCAAGTTTGCAGCACTATAAAAAAATATTAATCTAATGGGCTGTAATTTACAGGAAATACTCTTTATTCCAAAATAAAAAAGAGCCGTTGATGCGATTCTGCTTATTAAAGGATGTCGGATACTTCTGAAAATATCTACCTTACCGGCACAGTCGGTAATTTTGACTTTTTTTTTTAAATAAGAATTGAGGTTTTATTTTGAAAAAGTACGACAAGCCCTTCAGTTTTTTAAGAGGAAGCTCCATATGCATTTTGAACCAATAACATAAATATTTTCTATATGATTATTTGGTTTGAAAATTTTGAACCCAGACATCGTACCTTTAATACACATAAAATTTAACGAAAATTTAGCTATATCATTACCAGAATTTATGTGAGAGCTTGACGTTTTTACTTTTTAGAAAAAATAAAAAAGGCAATAAAGAAATCTACTGTTACTTTCCCCCACTCAACTAAGAATTTGAGAATGTCGGGTCACGACATCTCTTAAAAATTTCATCTAAAAAATTATTATTCAACTTATTTTTATGATGCATGAATTTAGTTAATAAGTACAATTACTTAATCTTAATAATAAATATGGTTCTGCATGTTAAAGTTAAAATGTAATATAAAATTTGTTACAAGAGATGGCGCTACCGACACTTTTCGAAAAGTAAAATGCATTGTAATTTTATACATAACTATATAATTATCTATAGACTAACTTATATAATTTTAAATTTATGTTTCTCTCTCTCTCTCTCTCTCTCTATATATATATATATATATATATACATATATATATATTCAAATTTTTATATTTATTAAATATTTAATATTATTATAATCCTATAATTACATAATTGTAATACTAAAAAATTATGTATGTTTTTTATACATCGATTACATCGATTCGATTCGACAGATACAGGTTAACCCATATTATGACACATCAGGTGGTATTGAAGAAGTATAAAAAGTGAGACAATTGAGAAAGTGTTATATTTATATTTTATTTTATTGTTTCATCTTAACTGTTTAACATATTATTAAGTATTCCAATAGTATTAAATTATTAAATATTATTCAAATTGATACAAAATGTACAATGTTTTTTTATTAATAAAGTATTTATATATGATAAATAATTTTGTTTAAACCATCGGAATTCCATTTTTACAATTAAAAGAATGTATCTGTAATATTTGTTTTTAAACGTAGATAGATTTGAATGTAATAAAAACTTTTTTTATTGAACACTTTTTGATCAGTTCATAATAAGTTGAGATATGTATACAAAAACTAAACTGCTAAGCCCCTGCTTTTTCGGCTGTATCTTTGACAATTTAAATTCCACAACAAGGAATCAATTATTTGTGATAATAAGACAAAACTTTTTTGTATTAAAAATTTTTCGCTCGGATCAAAACTGATGAAGATATGTACATAAAAACGATAAACAACGTCAAAAAACGTAGAAAATGCACGAATTGGTATAAATGTACACATTTTCTATCTGTGACAATTTTGATTTTACAACAAAAATTTCAATGAATAAAATACTCATTGTAAAAATTGATCGCAATAAAAACATAAAATCAATATAAATACAAATTTTAAGTAACGTTTTTTGTAGTATATCTTTGACCATTCTAATAATTATTTGTATTTGTGTTGTTCCAAATAATTTTTAATATTGATGCGACACGATGATATGATGTTTGTTGACTTCACTCCTAAGTTAGTATTAGTACGAATTGAATAGATCCCTTTGCCTTTTATTTGGGAAAGATGCAATAGTTTAAATAATGATCCGTCAAATATTTTCTTCTGGATTCTTATTAAATTTATTGATAGAATCCTTTTATTATGGACTGCATAATAGCAGAAAATAAAGCATAACTTTCTAATATTATTTTTTTCTTCTTAAAACTAAGGGATTTGATCATTCTCCCATTCTTCTGCAATTTTCAAACCTTGAGAAAGCATCAAAAGTCATTCATTGAATTTCTTTCGTCAATTTTTCAAAATCCAAATGATACATTATCAGATTTATTTTATCAGCAGTATCATAGTCAGTGAATTTTCGTGGTGTCAATGTACGTAGTAAACATTTGACGTATTTTAGTATCATAAATGTTAGAAATGATTCTCGAATATGTAATTTTAACTGACTGAATTATTTTTTAGAATTTACTGTAAATAATTAGTATTAAAAATCCCTTATACAAGTTTACACTTAAAAGTGTTTGTTTCTTTGAATTTTTTCTCGTCTTTTCTTTTTAAATTTGCTTTTAGGAACGTTTCTTTATCATCAGTATCAAATTTGGATTTATAAATACATTTTGTGTGGTATTTTCTTTTGTAGTTTTGATATTTTCTTTCGTCTTTCATGTAGGATTCAGAACTTCTCCAGCTTTTTTATCATTGATTGTATTTAAATTACTTCCTGCTATATATTACATTTCTGTTCTTCAATATTATCATTTTTTGTTTCATTAGACTGTTTATTGTTTATTTTTGTTTTTTTTATTACTGTGAAGTTTTTTATTCTTCTTATATTTACTATTGTTGTCTTTTTCATTTGCTTTAAAGTTGCTTTCAATACCATTTTGAATATCCGCTTGCATAAGAGTCGTAATTTTATTATATCGCTTATTATAGAATGGTGATTTTTTTTGTACATAGCACCTTTATTTTCATCTTCGTCTACAATCAGTTTAATCTCCATTTCTTTTTTACATTCTGAGTGCTCTTTATCCAAATATCGTGAAACTATAATTATAAAATAGGAAAAACAAATTCTCGATTATTACTTTTGGAGGACTAGCTGTATTAAGGGAACGTCGTACCATCATTTTAAATATACACTTACCGACATTAACTGATTTTTCAAATTTATCATTCCATTTGCATTTTTGTTCAATTATATATTTTGGCCCTGAAAAGTGCCAATTGGCTTTTCTTAAACCTGAAATAGTATATTTTGTAACAAGTGCGGAAAATGCGATTTCCCACACGAGTGAGGGAATCGTCCGCACTAGTTACAAACGATATTTTTTGCAATAGTATGCGGAAAATTGTCGTTTTCTGCATACTATTGCAAAAAGTACCTATGAGTTGAACAGCCTTGAAAAAGGCTGAATAATTTCTTTACTAGATTTATGCATATAGTTGCCGACGGACATCTTCCGAATTTTCTTTTTTACTATTGTTTTCTTCTTTTGGACGCCGACGTCGTTTTCTTGTAGGTGTTATAGAATCTTCCGACGATCACTTCGTTAGTCAATTATTACAACCACTTTAATAAAAATTACATTCGGGCTTTCCGTAGGTAAATCTGGAACTTTTTCTTCCAACTGCTCCAAGACATCCACAGGTGGATCTCGAAGTACTGCCTCTTCGAACCGCTCTGGCTACCTCCTCACCACCAATTCATCCCATGTTATCTCTACTATATTCTTGCAACTAAGGACTGTATAGGAGTACGGGAGATAGAACCGGCGGAGATGGTGGTTACACCTTCCACCGTCTGATCCACATCCATGGGTGGTTGCAGTGATGATGGCGGTGATGGAATATCGAGGAAGTCGACCTCGAGCTCAAACATCTCCTCGAAGAACTGCTAGATCCGTTAAATGGCGATGTTTTGATCCAACTCCATTATGCAACTGATACTCAAACTGATAAAGTGCTCTTAATTTATAACTGCAAGTTTAGCGAGGGAGGTAGAGGGAGATTTGCGATCTTGCGCGTAATTCATGTGCGTGTGGTCGCAAAGTTTATAAAGGAGTCTCTTGATTGCACGTGCTCCAGTCATGTTGGAACTGCGGAGGAAAAAAAGAGAACGCGGTAAGCGTGGAGGTTGGCGCGTACGGGAAGACGAACGGCAGTGTGTATTTCGCGAGAGTAGCCAAAAACATTGACAACCCGTGTAAAAAAAGTTTGGGGAACGTCTGGGAAAAGTCTGGCTTATAAAGTCATGGCAAAGTCTAGCTGATGAGACTACCCCATACTTTTTTCCAGACTCAATAAATTTTATTTTAAAAGTCTGGGAGAATTCAAAAAGACTTTCGCCCGCACATTTTGCCAGACTTAATAACAATTTTTAAAAGTTTGGTAGAAATCAGCTAGACTATCTCCCGTAGTTGATACCATACTTGAATTTATAATTTTTTAAAAAGTAAAAACATTGGTGACTTTTCTTACATGATTGATAAGTGTCTGGTGGTTTTATGAGTTCGATAGATCAAAACATGTCGAGGATATATTTAGGCACGACCGCTAAACGGGAGAGCCTTATATTTTCATCATCGCAAAATGTGTGATGCATCAAAATATACTAAATATTGGGTTGTAAGGGAAATTTATGTGTATTAGAATTCATTTAAGGCCCTCCCTAAAATGTATGGATGGATGTATGTATGTATGTAATCATGTATCAAGGATAACTCAGTCAATTTTTTACCGATTTAGCTGAGATTCACAGGGTAACTTCGTCATAATGTAATTAGATAATGGTCCTATTTTCAGATATATAGCACTGAAACACTTTAAGTAATGGCATTATTTTTAATTCCTTAGAAACGGTTTTGTAGCATTATCTTGAAATGTATTAATCCTACATAAAAACTTTATATGGACGAAATGTTCGTCTCAAAATAACAAAACTTTTTCCTATTGTACACTTAACGCTCAAAATAATATTTTCGAAGATAAACATAGAAAAACGGTCAAAATAATGAAAAAAGCACAAAAAAACACGTTTTTTCGCAATAAAACGAAATGTATTGTTTTTACTGAAATACTTTTAATGAACGAAATGTTCGTCTCAAAATAACTAAACTTTTTCCTATTGTACACTTAACGCTCAAAACAATATTTTCGAAGATAAACATAGAAAAACGGTCAAAATAATGAAAAAAGCAGAAAAAACACGTTTTTTCGCAATAAAACGAAATGTATGGTTTTTACAGAAAAATGTTTAATGTATGAAATATTCGTTTTTAAATAACAAATCTTTTTTCTATTATACGCTTAAAGCTCAGAACAATATTTTCGAAGATAAACATAGAAAGACGGTCAAAATAATGAAAAAAGCACAAAAAACACGTTTTTTCGCAATAAAACGAAATGTATGGTTTTTACAGAAAAATGTTTAATGGACGAAATGTTCGTCTCAAAATAACAAAACTTTTTCCTATTGTACACTTAACGCTCAAAATAATATTTTCGAAGATAAACATAGAAAAACGGTCAAAATAATGAAAAAAGCACAAAAAACACGTTTTTTCGCAATAAAACGAAATGTATTGTTTTTACTGAAATACTTTTAATGAACGAAATGTTCGTCTCAAAATAACTAAACTTTTTCCTATTGTACACTTAACGCTCAAAACAATATTTTCGAAGATAAACATAGAAAAACGGTCAAAATAATGAAAAAAGCAGAAAAAACACGTTTTTCGCAATAAAACGAATGTATGGTTTTTACAGAAAAATGTTAATGTATGAAATATTCGTTTTAAATAACAAATCTTTTTTCTATTATACGCTTAAAGCTCAGAACAATATTTTCGAAGATAAACATAGAAAGACGGTTAAAATAATGAAAAAAGTACAAAAAAAACGTTTTTTTCGCAATAAAACGAAATGTATCGTTTTTACTGAAAAACTTTTAAAGAACGAAATGTTCGTATTAAAATAACAAACCTTTTTTCTGTTATACGCTTAAAGCTCAGAACAATATTTTCGAAGATAAACATAGAAAGACGATCAAAATAATGAAAAAAGTACAAAAAAACACGTTTTTTTCGCAATAAAACGAAATGTATCGTTTTTACTGAAAAACTTTTAAAGAACGAAATGTTCGAATTAAAATAACAAACCTTTTTTCTATTATACACTTAATGCTCAAAACAATATTTTCGAAGATAAACATAGAAAATTGGTTAAAGAAAAAAATACGAAAAAACGTTAAAAAGTTGAATTCTATAGTCTTTAATATCTTTTCCCGGTTCATCATTTTCTTCATCAGACAAATTGCTACCATCTTGTAAATCTGGTCCAACTATTTCAAAAATATAGTCTAGTGACACCTTAATCGCAAATTTTTCAGTCTTGAAGTGTTAAACTTTGTAAACTATTCCAAAATTAATTATAATTATGTGAAAAATGAAAAATAAATGATTACATCTGCAAACAATAATATTATTAATATACATTTAATTATACTATTTTGAAATCAAATATTAATAAACAATGAAATAAACCTTTATCATTACACATTATCCACTTGTATTCTTTGATAATCACTTAATATAGAACTGGAAGCAACAGCTTGAATATCCTCATAGTCCTACAATTTTATATAAAAATAAAAATAAAATTAGTAATAATATATGTAGATATAAAATAATATACCTGTCAATAGACAACTACATTGTAATCTATCTTAAGATTTGACATAAAAACTGTAAAACAGTTTATTGCTTTTAGTTACATCCTTAACATAAAAAATATTTGCTTTTAGTTACGTCGTTAACATCAAAATATTGGAAGTAATGCCAAATTAACACACATTATTTATTATAAGTTAATTTTTCAAATTTTTTTATTATAAGTTACTTTTTCAAGATTTTTTATTATAAGTTAATTTTTCAAAATTTTCTATTATAAGTTAATTTTTCAAAATTTTTATCAATCACTAAGACGTTTACTTACTATTTTGGCAAGATGTAGCTGCATTTCTGAGATATGCTTTCCCAAATATTGTGATTCTAATCCCAAAGATCCAACTTGTAGTAGCACCGCATTAACCGAACATTCAATCATTTCTTTTAATAATTATTCTTGGTCTCTTTTCCATAAATATGATATAGAAACTAATCCTAAAAAATCTGGTCCAACTATTTCAAAAATATAGTCTACTGACACCTTAACCGCAAATTTTTCAGTCTTCAAGTGTTAAACTTTGTAAACTATTCCAAAATTAACTATAATTATGTGAAAAATGAAAAATAAATGAATACATCTGCAAGCAATAATATTATTAATATACATTTAATTATATACTATTTTGGAATCAAATATTAATAAAAAATGAAATAAACCTTTATCATTACACATTATCCACTTGTATTCTTTGATAATTACTTAATATAGAACTGGAAGCAACAGCTTGAATATCCTCATGGTCCTACAATTTTATATAAAAAATAAAAATAACATTAGTAAATATAATAGTTAAAAATATTCATTATTGATATAAAATAATAATATCAATGCATAAAAATGGTTGAAAACCAGTTTATGCGATTTTACAACTGACAGTAACAAAACGATGTTTTACAAGACAAGTTTAACAAGAAAGGACGAAAATGGACACACTTTTGGCACATTATCCATCCATTCTATTAAAATAAATTGTTTATTACATATTCTATGGAATACGATTTCCACTAAGGCATTAATATTAATGTTGACGAAACAATAAATAATGGAACTTGAAAAATTATAAGAAAAAGAAAAATCGTTACTTACAATATGACAATAAATTTTTTTTATTAATGAAATAAGATGTAGTTTGAAATAGAATTAATTTTCTATTAACAAATTCGCGTAAATAAACAAAAGCCTAATGTTTTTTTCGAAGAAAATAGGCTATTCCCAATTATAATTACGAGACGCGTATAAAAGGACATTTTAAACACTATTTTTCTTTATTACTCGTCGTGTATATACAACAAATACAGTGGGATACAATAGATGCATAGAAAAATAAACATTTTAAATTCTAATAATTTTTCATTAAATTTATAATAATCATTTGATCAACTACATTTACTAATTTATTCCAACTACTTTTTAATTTAATATGCAAATACTTACAGAGAAAGAAAGAGATAAACAAACAGAAAAAGACAGGAAACGTAAAAATAAAGATAATTATCTTATTATTTATAATACTCATAAGTTGATGAATGATGACACACCGATGCTCCAAAATATACGACACATATCATCTCGATTTATCGTTAAATTACGAAATATTTATTATGTGCGAAATATTTATTATTATACGATGTCACGATCCACGATATCACTTACGAATCACTTACGAAAACGAGATCGAAAAGCGAATGAAAATCGAAATGAGGTTCGAGAATCGAGAGCTAACCTAACGGAAAGACTGCTAATAGCGCTAATTCAAACCGATTTTGAATACAAGTCAACTCGGCAATATGTTCAAAAGAAACTTTTAATACATTTTTTTTTACCAAATTATATATAAATTTATTTAACTTTTTAATAAAAATTATTTTAAAATCATAAAATATTAAAATATTTTTATTTCAATATAATTAACTATAATATAACTAATATAACGCATACAAATTCGCCATTGTAAATACAAATTTACTTAAATTAATCGCATTTAAGAACACTTAATACAATAAATCTCTTTTAATAAATAAAGAACTAAAAATCGCTAAAACATAAAAATTTATAACAATTTAAAATAACTTTATTTACGTTGATTAAAAAAAACCGTTATATTTATTTAACAGAAATTATAAAGTATCTTTCGATCACTGTAATAAAGTTATATTAATATTAAAATATAAAAAAAATGACTTCAACAAGTGAAAAATTAAGTGATGTAAGTAAATAAATAAATAACATTATTTAATACAAATAAATTAAAATTCTTTTATTTTATTTATTTTATATAGGAATTAAAAAATAAAATGAGCATAAGTGAAATAAAAGATATTAACGAATTACACTGTTTAATTAAAGAAAAAAATGAAAAAATAGCAGAATTAGAGATAGAAAATGAAATTTTAAAAGAGAATTATTCCAATTTAAAAAAAAATATGCTAATTTAGAATTACTTTTAAAGAATCACAACAAAGAAATACTGAATACAAAAATGTAGGAATAAAAATAAAAAGAACTTATTCCTCGACCGAGAAAAGCGAGAGTTTTCGGTATTCTCGAACGGGCAAACGTTTCGGCGTACGCGACAGGCGGGCGAAATTCGCGAGCTGCCATTGGCTGTTGCGGCTGGGCCGTATGCGCTACATAGCCGATCACGATTGGCCGTTTGGCCCGAGCTCCGCGTGGAGTCGCGAGCCGATAAAAGTGAGAGCGCCCTGCGCGCGGGGACATTCGTAAGCCGAACAGCGAGACGTTCGATGGTCGACTCTTTGTTGTATTTTTATATTAAATAGAGTTGCTCCGACTTTGTGTGTTTTTCTTTGGGTGTCTGTGTGACCACCCTTCCACGGCCTCCTCACCACCATCACACGCCCACGAGATACGCCTTGACCATCCATCTCCCCTCATTCATCACATATATACCTTATTTTATACCACAGCTCAGAAGTGGGATAAGGATCGGATGACGACTGGATGAGGATTAGGATTGGATAAGGATTAGAAGGGATATCAGAGGAGCAGAAGCAAAGTCCGGGAGAAAGTAGAACGCTGCATGATTGCCTGTGTGGACCTCAATCATTGGTACGACTGTGTGTCGTCAAGCACGTCGAACTTGGACCGGCCACGTCATTTTGTGTTCGTTTAACGTGTTGCTATGCGCGCGCGTTGTTGAGGAAATTCTGTGTGAATTTTATAAGTATAGCCTTTGTGGCGGTAAAGACTAAATTTGCGCGAAACTGTGTGAATCGCGAAACTGCTTGTGAGACTTTCGAACTCTGTGTGAAATCGATCGTGCTCTATTCGTAAACGTGTACGAAATTTGCGGAACATAACCTGAAAATGGCGGGACGTGCCCCGAATCAGTACTTAGTGGCTGAACTGAAGGATCTCCTGACTGAGAGGGATCTTCCGACGGTTGGTCTGAAGGCAGACATGATAAACCGACTCACGGAATTCAACCCGAACATTTGGCTTGAGCTGGATGAAGCAAGGCAAGCGGCATTGGCGCAAGGTGGTGCAGCCGCCGCCGACAACGACAATGAGCCGCAAGCGGGCGGCGAGAATGCAAGGTTGCTACCCCGCAACGATGGGAATGATGACGCCGATCCCAGTGTACAGCGCGAACTTGAGTTGCTTCGACGAGAACGTGATGTCGCAAGGAGGGAGCTCGAACTCCTGCGGGCGGAATGAGGCGTTGCGCGAAGCGTTGATCGTGACGGACATGATACGCGCGCGAGTTACATGTCTAGTGGATCTGCTTCAATGAGCATCCGCGCGATCAGTGAGCTTTTGAGTGATTTTGACGGTCGTGATTCTTCGTTTGAAAATTGGAAAAGACAATTAGAACTGCTTCGGAATAGTTACGATTTAGACGAGAACACGACGCGAGTATTAATCAGCACGAAATTGAAGGGCAGAGCCCTTAGTTGGTTTCATTCGAAACCGGATTATCTGACGGAGACGATTCCTGGTTTGTTAAGTGAAATGGCCGCCATGTTTGATAGTCGGCCGCAAAAAATTAGTTTGCGCAAAGAATTTGAAACCCGTGTGTGGCAAACTAAAGAGTCATTCGCGGACTATTATTATAATATAATCATTTTGGCTAATCGCGTGCCGATTGGTAGTGATGAGATCGTGGACTATTTAATCGACGGAATTCCAGATGATCGGTTAAAAAATCAAGCACGAATGATGCGATTCCGCGAAATGAGTGACGTGTTGGAGGCGTTCAAAAAAATAACGCTCGACCCAGGAAAGGTCGTTGATCGCGAGAAGAGTCTCCGCGTTACGAAGTCTTTTCCCGAGAATGCTCGCAAAAACATCGCAACTGCTAAAGCAAGGAAATGCTATAATTGTTATGAAATAGGACACCTCGCAAACAAGTGTACGAAACCGAAGCGGTATGCTGGGGCCTGCTTTGTGTGCAACTCCGCCGAGCATCGGGTCAAGGATTGCCCGCTCCGAGCATCGAATCAACGGGAAGCCAGCGAGCGGCGCGAGCGCGCCGAGTCTCAACGCGTCGACTGCGAACATCTTACAAGCTGCGAGGCCCAGTGAGCCTTATATGGTAACGTTGACCTATGCGTTCTCCGACTGTATCGGTAATGTATGCAAGCAAACTTTAAGTGCTATTGTAGATCCAGGCTCGCCGATTAGTTTAATTAAAAACTGTTGTGTACCGGCGTATTTAAGAACAGCTGTTTCAGACGATGTTCAATTTTTCGGAATTAATCTGTCGCGTTTAGAAATTCTTGGCGTTTTCGAACGAGATATTGTTGTAGACGGTATATCGGTAAAAATTAAATTTAATATAGTTGCTGATGATGCTATTGCTTTTATGGCCTTGCTAGGCCGAGATTTTTCCAGACATCCGTCAATTCGTGTGACGCTGGACGATAAAGTTGTTATTTCTAGACGCGAAAATTTACCTGTTGAGAACGACGAATTAAAAAGCACGCTCCATCAAATTTTGAACATTGAATATGTCGAGAAGCCTGTAAAAGTAAACGATGACTTGCATATAAACCCAACGATTTCTGAGGACGTAAAAAGTAAAGTTAAAGGTATGTTTAATGCGTGTTATTTAGATTTAAGAAGAGCTGCTAGGAGTGAACCGGAGTTTGAAATGCGTATTGCGTTGACGCATCAGCAGCCCATTAGCTTTCGTCCTAGACGTTTATCATTTGCGGATAAAGAAGCATTGCGCGTAATTCTCGACGATTTGCTTAGTCGTACGATCATACAACCGAGTAACTCTCCGTACGCGAGCCCAATCGTGCTCTCGCGGAAGAAGTCAGGTGATTTGCGTTTGTGTATAAATTTTCGCGAGTTAAATAAGATCACGGTTCGCGACAACTTTCCGAGTGAGTTAATTGACGATAACCTTGACCGTTTAAAAGATAAACATTATTTTACATCGCTCGATTTGAAGGACGGATTCTTCCACGTAAAAATAGAAAAGGATTCGGTAAAGTATACATCGTTTGTTACCCCCTTGGAGCAATTCGAATTTTTAAGGTGCCCGTTTGGCTTAACAAATGCTCCGAAAGTATTTAGTAGATTTCTTTATGAGGTTTTCGGTAAACTGCTACGGGAGCAGAAAATATTATTATTTTCGGACGACATTTTGATAGCAACCGCGGACTTAAAAGAGCACCTTGACATCTTGAGCGAAGTATTCGAATGTGCCGGGAGATTTCATCTAAATTTTAGATTGGATAAATCTAAATTTCTTATGCGTGAATTAGATTATTTAGGATATTTTGTAAGTGCGGAAGGCATAAGACCGAGCGAGCACAATGTGTTTAGCGAGTTACTTTCGTAGGTTTATACCGAATTTTGCGATCAAGGCTAAGCCACTACACGATCTTGTTAAGAAAGGTGCTGTGTTTAAATTCGGCGCGGATGAGTACGAAGCGTTTGCGGCGCTAAAAGAATGTCTATCGAGCCGACCACTCTTGTCAGTATATTCGCCTAAGGCAGAAACCGAACTGCATTGCGATGCTAGCGCATTCGGGTTTGGCGCGATTTTGCTTCGGAAGCAATCCGATGGTCATTTTAGGCCCGTATCGTACTTTAGTCAGCGGACAACACCCGCTGAGTCGAAATATCATAGCTTTGAGCTTGAATGCCTCGCGGTCGTGAACGCTTTAAAGCGATATAAATTGTATTTGTCTGGTATAAAGTTTAAAATTATTACCGATTGCGACAGTTTTCGACTTACATTAAGTAAGCAAGAAATTAACCCCCGTATATCGCGATGGGCAATGTTCTTGCAGAATTTTGACTACGAAATACAACATCGCCCGGGAAAATGTATGACTCACGTTGACGCGTTGAGCAGATGTCATAGCGTTTTGGTAGTTGAAGCGAATACGCTTGAACAGACTTTGTCTTTGTGCCAGTATCGTGATCCGAAAATTCAAAAAATTCGCGAAACGTTGGAGAAGACCGAGAGTCCATTTTTCGAGTTGTTTAACGGTCTAATTTATCGGAAGGATCAATCGAAAAAACTCCTCTTTTACGTGCCGCGCGAAATGGAAACAAATGTTATTCGAACTTGTCACGATGACCTTGGACATTTAGGTTTAGATAAGGTAGTTTGTAATTTAAATAAAGTTTATTGGTTTCCCGAGATGCGTGCCAAGGTGAAACAGCATATAGCCAATTGTTTGAGATGCATCGAATTTTCACAGCCGAGTGGAAAGCGCGAAGGATACTTGCATGGTATCGCGAAAGGGAACCTTCCGTTCCAAACTGTTCATATTGATCACCTCGGACCGTTTGAAAAGTCGACGCAGAATAACAAATATATTTTGGTAATTGTAGACGCTTTTACGAAATTTTTAAAATTATACGCGTGCAAATCAACGAAGTCTAGCGAGACAATAAAGCGTTTAAAAGATTATTTTCGTGCGTACAGTCGCCCTATGCGTTTGATTAGCGACAGAGGTACAGCTTTTACTTCGGCAGAGTTTAAGCAATTTTTAGAAGCAGAAAAGATCGGACATGTACTCGTTGCTGTTGGTACACCCCGTGCGAATGGACAGGTCGAGCGGTACAACCGTGTAATAACACCAGCGCTTGCTAAGTTGACCGACAATCCGAAAAAATGGGATCGTGAAATTGAGCGCGTCGAATTCGCGATAAACAATACTGTGTGCCGCGTAACTGGGGAGACCCCGAGTCGTTTATTATTCGGTGTTGAGCAGTACGGAAAAGCGGATGATTGTATGAAAATAATGATTGAAAATATTACGAACGACGACACTGTCCGAGATTTGTGTAAAATTCGCGAGAGCGCTTCTGAAAAAATTAAAAGTAGCCAATTGTCAAATGAGAAATTGTATAACGATAAGCGCAAGGAAGCGAAATTGTACAGCGTTGGCGATTACGTCATGATTCGAAATGTTGACACATCCGTAGGGGTAAATAAGAAGCTGCTACCCAAATTTCGTGGTCCATATGTTGTGAAGAAAGTGTTGGATTTCGATCGTTATGTAATCGGTGACGTGGATGGCTTCCAGGTTACTCAGATGCCGTATACAGGTGTATTATCACCTGATCATATGAGGCCATACGTAATGTCAACGGTGGAGTAATGTTAAGCGATGCGATAGCGGCCGGGACGGCCTTATGTCAGGAAGGCCGAACTGTAGGAATAAAAATAAAAAGAACTTATTCCTCGACCGAGAAAAGCGAGAGTTTTCGGTATTCTCGAACGGGCAAACGTTTCGGCGTACGCGACAGGCGGGCGAAATTCGCGAGCTGCCATTGGCTGTTGCGGCTGGGCCGTATGCGCTACATAGCTGATCACGATTGGCCGTTTGGCCCGAGCTCCGCGTGGAGTCGCGAGCCGATAAAAATGAGAGCGCCCTGCGCGCGGGGACGTTCGTAAGCCGAACAGCGAGACGTTCGATGGTCGACTCTTTGTTGTATTTTTATATAAAACAGAGTTGCTCTGACTTTGTGTGTTTTTCTTTGGGTGTCTGTGTGACCACCCTTCCACGGCCTCCTCACCACCATCACACGCCCACGAGATACGCCTTGACCATCCATCTCCCCTCATTCATCACATATATACCTAATTTTATACCACAAAAACAAATGAAAATCAAATAAGTAAGTATAGTAACTATAAATAATTAATTATTTAATACAATTACATAATTAATAAATTTTTTAAAAAATTTTAGATTTAGCAAATGAATATAATAATAATAATATTCAGCGATGGACCAATTCCAAACAAAAATGGATGCCAATCCATAAAGCTCGAAGAGCAAATCAGCATTTAATTAATCAACATGTTAACTTTCTTAGAGCTACGTCAAATTTTCAAAAAAATTATAATAAAGGTCAACAATATAACTTTCAGTCAATTCCAAACTCTACATTTAACCAACCAATTAATAATAATAATAATGTACAACTACAATCTTTTCCGTATGATTTTTTTAATTCGTCCAATTATACTATGGCACAAGGAAATTACACATATAACAATCAATTTCCCATATTACCAAACAATTTTATGCAACAACCTCACATTCCACAACCATTAGAAGCTTCTGATTTAACAACGATGAATTGTCAGCCATAGACTTATTCATAATAATAAATATAATATTCAACTTTTATTATGTTTTTTTTACTACGTAATTTGTAATAAAGTTACTTATTGAATAATATATTGAATAATATATTGTTATTATTAATACCTATTACCAAACATACTGTAACTTCTTAAAATTAAAAAAAATACAAAATTTTTTATAAATACTCTATTACGGATAGAATAAATAAAATGATAAAATAAAAATATGGTCAATTTTAAAAAATTTTTTAAAAATTTATAAAAAATACATTTTTGTAAAGTTTTCCTTTACATAAAAAAATATAAATTTTTTAAAAGATATAAATATACTGTATTTTAGAATGTTGTGTTTAATAGTTGAAAGCTTATTAAACAATTTACTATTTTCATTACATTTAAGCTCTAATAAGTATAAATTATGTACAAATCTCCCATCTAATATATGCTCCAACCATTTCACTTCTATACAATTTCCATTTATAAAAGATCTATCGTGTCCACCATGACAAAACTTCATTTCTTTTAAATATTTTCCATACTTTTTTGATTTGAATTATAGTATAAAAACTGAAAAATTAAAATTTAAAATAAATTTTAAATAAAAATTCATTCTAATTCAAAACATGAAACTTACTTGAAACCATTGATATTCATCTGCTTTCCTTCTATTACCTTACTATAACTTAGAGTTTATATTGTAGTTCTATGTGACTTCCACTTTCGAAGCAATTCCATAATGCAGTCATATAATGCTGAAACATTAAAACAACAAAAAAACTATTATATTTTAAAATATAAATATACAAAAACACGTATTGCTTTACTTTAAAAAATAATAAAATTACCTTTATTGTTGATTGCAAAAAATGTAAGATGTATTCTGAAAATCTTTCATTCATCTATTAAAATAATAACTTGCTCCATGACACATTTATTAATAGATACTACTAAACAATAACTTTCATTTTCAAATACTGGTCTTAACACCTTAGCACTTAACACCTTTCAGTAAACTTTCTACATTTCATCCCTCAACAATATTTGCTATAATACTCTAGTGCTTAAAAGTATTTTCTTCTGACTGATTTTGAATTAAATTTCTGTGATATATCCTTTGTCTTAAATAAAATAAACTGTTCATGGTATATTCTCATCGCAAAATAATGTTTTATTTAAAATTAACTCTGTTTTTTTATGCCGAACATAATTTCTTCTAATGTAATACCAATAATGTTTACATAAAAATAATAATAAAGATTTATGATTGCTATAATATAATATGTTTAACAGCATCTCATCAGAAATAACCATATTTTCTGAATAATCAATCGATTATTACTTAATTCATTATACGTTATTTTAATACTTTTAAATTCTTTTACACAATTTTCTTTCTGATCTGCAAAACTGATCCTTAATTTTTTTCCTTTAATTACAAAAATCCCAACTCCATTAAAGAATGTGAATCATTTATTGACAAATTTATAACTTGTAAAAATGATCCACAAATATTAAATTTAATTAACTATCAAGTACACAAACATAATAATACATGTAAAAAAAATACATTTGGTTCACATAATAGTTTTTGCAGATTTGGATTCCCTCAACTACCAATGATAAATACAAAAATATTATTACCGAAAAGCCTAACACAATTAAATGACAGTAAAAAAAAAGATTTACAAACAAAATATAATAATATTAGATATAATGTTGAATTAATTTCTAAAAAGGACAAAAGAGTAAATCATATTAAATCGACTATTGACTTTTTAAATCATATTAATATAAATGAAAACGAATACTGGGAAATAATCGAATATAATATTAAAAAACCTACAATATTTTTAAGACGAAATATAAACAAAATAAAAATTAATGCATATAATAAAATACTTTTAATGTTAATGAAATGTAATATGGATATACAATATATATTAGATCCATATGCTTGTATTTGTTATATTATTAATTATATAGGTAAAAGTCAACGTGGATTATCAAAATTATTAAAAGACGCTGCTGATGAAGTAAAAAAAGGAAATCATTCTTTACAACAACAACTGCGTAGTATTGTCAATGTATTTGTAAATAAAACAGAAATCTCAGCCCAAGAAATTGCTTATCATCTTTTAGGTTTACCGTTGTCGGTATCTTCTAAACAATGTATTCTTATTAACACGTCTCCAATTAATGAAAGATGTCATCTACTTAAATCAAGAAAAGAACTTGTAAAACTTTTTCAAAATAATCCAAACTCCACTGACATAGTTGCATCAAGTATTATAGAACATTATATAAATAGACCTGATGAAATGGAAATATGGTGTTTAGCAGATTTTGCTTCAAAATGTCAGTACTCCAAAACTATAAAAAAAAATAGTGATTCTAATGTCGATGATATTGATGACGATAATGCAGAAGATTTATGCGAATTATTAAATGTTGAAAAACAAAAATTTTTTAAATTAAAAAAAAAACGGTTATGTTTATATACGAAATTCTTTCAAAATTATAAGATATCGAAATTATAATATATTTCAAGATGAAATAAATTTTTATAGAGAACAATTAATGTTATTCACTAACTGGAGAAATGAAAATGATTTCTCTGATGAAAATATGTCAAGCATGATAAATTTATTTACTCAAAACATTGATCAAATTAAATCAAATAGAATCAATTATATTTATAATGATACGATTGAACACGAAATAAATGATGCATTAAAAGATGTGCAGAATGAAAACATTAATTTAACTGAAGATGATAATAACACTAATATAAACAATAAAACAAATTATGTTAATGATTTAGCTATTTACGAAATCAATGAAATGGAAGTTGATATAGGTCTTGAAATTCCTAATAATTTTAATACTGTTGAAATGGTACAAAATATAACTGTTCCCCACCAAATTTCGAATGACGAATATTATGAACTAATTAGAAAGCTTAATGAAAAACAATATAGGTATCATGTCAATTTTGTTTATCTTTTAAGAAATATACCTAATCAAAAAATTTATCACTTTATAAATGGTAGTGCTGGAGTTGGAAAAAGTAAATTAATCGAAGCGTTAACACAAACTATAATAAGACATAATAATGCAATATATGGAAATGACCCCAACAATATAAGTGTTCTTTTGTGTGCTTACACTGGCAAAGCGGCTTATAATATTAAAGGGCTAACACTACATTCAACATTTTATTTACCTGTCAATAATGACATAATGACACCTCTCCCTCCCGCAACTCTTAATACGTTAACTACAAAACTATTTTATCTAAAGTATTTAATAATTGATGAAATATCAATGGTAGGACGTCGAACCTTTAATCAAATAAATAAACGACTTCAAGAAATATTTCATTCGCAAGAACCTTTCGGAGGAGTATCACTTATTGTTTTTGGTGATTTTAACCAATTACAACCAGTCATGGATGGCTGGATATTTGATATAGACAAACGTGATCCACTATCTATATTAAATGGACCCTATTTATGGAGACTATTTAATATTTATGAATTAGATGAAATTATGATCCAAAAAGATGATCATGCATTTGCAATGTCTTTAAATAATTTAGCGAATGGAAACTTAAATGAAACTACCAATAATTTATTTAAATCACGAGAAATCCAAAATCTAATTCATAATCAATATTATCCACCATCAGAAACTATACATTTGTTCCATACAAATGAACAAAAAGATGCGTACAATCAATTGTCTTTAGAAAAACTAAATACTGAATGTTATACAATAAAATCGATTGATATATGCCTTGGAAATGCACCTGATAAAACTAAAAACAATTTGTTGAAAAATATTAAAAAATTACCACCAGAAAAAACACAAGGTTTACGATATGAAATCACTGCTAAAATAAATGCTCGATACATGATTACTGCTAATATTGACGTTGAAGATGGAATTACAAATGGTGCTTGCGGACGACTTAGACATGTTACATGGGGTCAAAATAAAAATAAAGAAAAAGTAATTTTAAGAATCTACATTGAATTCGAAGATTTAAATATAGGTAAAATAGCTAGAAGTAAATGGCAAAAATATATGAAATGATATAATATTAATTACAATTGTACTCCAATTGAATATACAACTAGAATTATAGCAATGCGACAGAATAGTGTATACAAAATTATGAGAAAACAAATACCAATAACTCCTGCTGAGGGAATAACAATACATAAAGCTCAAGGTAGTATGTCTAGTAGATTGCTTTATGTTGCTTTTAGTAGAGTGACTTCTCTTAACGGTTTATTTATTGAAGGGCAATATATACCTCCAAATACAAATATTCAAGATGCAGCAAAATTAAAAATTCAACGATTAAAGAAAGAAAATCCTGTTCAGTTTCTTCTTAAATTTCCTCAAGACTTTAAAACAAAAGATAACATAACTATAATGTTTCATAATGTCAGATCATTAAATAAACACCTAATAGATATTTCTAAAGATAGAGCTTTTATTAGTACAGATGTATTAATTTTTGTTGAAACATGGACATTACAAAATGATCCATTATTTCTCGAAACTTATGTTCTAATAGGTAATAAGGACTGTGACCGTGTTCGAAAACCGTTCGGGTATTCCATTTTTGTGAAAGAAACTTTAATATTACAAATTAATAGTATTAATCATTTTTATAACGAAAGCTTTGAACAATGTATTATTGTATCTGGATTACAATCTATTTATGCTGCCAGGGCTAATCAGCGACGGAGGTGAACGGTGAGTCTGTAAACAAAGCACATGTAGTTGAAACAGTGGTGCTTGTGTCCATCGGAAGATATCATCGGTCACTGTAATTAGTCTAATAATTGCAGTTTCCTGTCCTCCCGATGGAACCACCGCGATCCTCTTTACATCTTCGCGTCCCTAACGTTCCCTATAGTTCAGATGCCCGTGCCTCTCATCTCTCATGCACTGACAAATGCATGAAACGCACGCGCACCTGAACTGGCGTCACATTATAGTGACACGCCGAGCCACTGAGTCGCGGTGTTCGAAAAATGCACATGAAAAAATTTTCAGAGGTAGGGAGACCGGGGCTAAAATTAACAGGGGTAAATATTAACATTGAATTCTTAGTGATGCGAAGAGTTCTATACACTTCATAGATGACTCTAGACTTAAAGTTTATTGCCCTTTAACATGGTAAACACCTTCAGTAGATCGCAGGACGTCGAGCCGATAAGATATAGGAGACAGCGATATTTGATCAGGTAATGGAAAAATTTTTCACTCAAAAATGTTTATTCTCAATTACATATCATATAATTAACAAAATTAAAATTACCATATCCCATTCTACTTGAAATAAGCTATTTAATCGCACATTTTTTTTTTTTTTTTTTATTTCTTTTTTATTTTTTTTAACGATTTAAAAAAAAAATTTGTCGGGGTAAATATAACAAATTTTCGGGGCAAATATTAACATTGTTAATACTAATTAATTTATATTTAATTTTATTAATTTGAACTTTGCTATAATTTTTGTGCTTATACATGTATTATTTAATAGTGCAAATGTTTATTAGCTTTAATTAATTTGTAAGACGAAGACCTGCGTTATTTTTGTGTTAAAGAAATAATTTGTTAACAATTTTTTTATTTGTATATCACTTGTTATTCGTATATTCAGTAAAAAATATATTTTTTTTGTTTACATTTGTTAAATGTGTACATTTATTATGAAACTGATACAGCAATAATATTTATTTACAATAAGACGAACGCACCTTTTCCAAAATTACAATTTATGATACTTGAAGCATATACCGCAGCGAAAACACAAAATATTTTATCGAACAATATATTAATAATTGGAGATTTTAATATTAATTTACAAAATGAGAAGCACCTTAAAGCTCTTTTAACAGGATTAAAATTTCTACACGTATAACTCCTGACAATCATTCATCAACAATATACAATACACAAATTGATTTCTGTTTCTCGTTATCGAATGAAATTGAAGCTCATTATTATGAAACTGTATTTAGTGATCATAAAGCTATATGGTTTTACATATGAAATGTTTTTATATATAAAATAATCAATTTTTAAGACATAATGCATGTAAATACAAAATTAAATCATTCGTTAAAAAATTATGAAATATTTATTTTAATGAAGAATGTAAAGCCATTTTTAACTTACATAGAGAAATTTGTATGTAAGGAATAAATTAATTTTGTATTTACAATTAAGTCGTACTTTCAAACCATAAAGACGAATCCGTTTGTTACATATTTTAGATAAAATATATTGAAAGAAAGAATAATATTTAATCTGTAACATTATCTGTATAGTAATTAAAAAATAATGTGAAAACTAAATATTAATCTTGAAATTGAATATAACAAACGGAAGATGCATCAAAATACTTAATTAAAAAATACAGTTAAATCAATTATTTTCAATTTTTTTTTTAAATAATCTTAAATACACACACACACACACACACACACACACACACACACACACACACACACACACACACACACACACACACACACACACACACACACACACACACACACACACACACCCACACACACACACACATATACATAATATTCCGTATGTATTGAACCAAACAAATTTTTAATTAAGTAATTTGAGTAAGACGTATTTTCACAAAAATAAGATGTATTTTACATATGTACTTATATATTTATATAGTATTTAATGAATAAATTATTTAGTTAATGATTGCATTTAACTAAAATAAATAATTACATTTTCTTAAACTATTAAACTCATTTTAATGTATTTCTATTATTATTATTATTCTCTTATTAATAATGACAAAATTTATTCATTAAACAATATATATAAATTCACATACTTTATATTTGTCGGTTAACCTTTAGACTGCTGGCTTTTTTGCCTTATAAATTGATATTTTTGATATGCAAAATTTATACAGAAAATCACCTCATATCTCTAGAGTAGTTGTCAAGGTCACAGGTGGCTCATATATGAGCCATACCGGCAGTCTAAAGGTTAAGAAATTAATTATTTTGTATTTATTTGTAATAACTATATGATTGATCTTTTTTTAGTAAACGGAAAATAAAATTTTATTTAAAAAAAACTAATTTAAATCCATAAATAAAATAAAATTATATAGAGCCGCGGTGGCTCATGGATAGAGCTCCCGACTCCCACACCGAGGGTTGTGGGTTCGATCCCAGACGTGTACCTCTGAAAATTTTTTCATGTGCATTTTTGGAATACCGCGACTCAGTGGCTCGGCGTGTCACTATAATGTGACGCCAGTTCAGGTGCGCGTGCGGTTTGTGCACTTGTCAGTGCATGAGAGGCACGGGCATCTGAACTATAGGGAACGTTAGGGACGCGAAGATGTAAAGAGGATCGCGGTGGTTCCATCGGGAGGACAGGAAACTCTAATTATTAGACTAATTACAGTGACCGATGATATCTTCCGATGGACACAAGCACCACTGTTTCAACTACATGTGCTTTGTTTACAGACACGCCGTTCACCTCCGTCGCTGATTAACCCTGGCAGCATAAATAGAGCAACGTTAAATAACAAAAAAAAAAAAAAATAAATAAATAAAATTATAAAGAACGTAAAAGGAAGACAATATAAATATTCCAGTAAACATAATTAACAAAAGGAATACAAACAATCAACAATAATGATTCATAAAAACATCTTCCTTTACAGGTTCGTTTGCTTTTAATAGTTATACATTATATTTTTATATTAAAAATCTTATTATTTGTAAATTTAATTTTAGGTACTAACCAAAAACAAGAAAAAGATATAACCTTCATTGAAAATAGAGAGTATATCCATGTTTATATTTATTCCTATATAACTATAGATTATCATGAAAGTATTCAAAAACTAGAAATATATGGAAATCCATACTTAAGTTCTGTTAATTAATTAGTAATTTACATATAAATCAATATGTTTGATTATAAAATAAGTAATTTTATTTGTCTTCGTTACTTTTATATTCCTTTTTCCTTCCTTTTTAATTAAATATTTAATTGATAACTCGTTTTGAGTTAAAGGGCCGATTTAAAGATGAATAATTTTTTACAAAATAATATGGCAAAGTAAAACATTTCACGTAAAATCTAATGTGAGAAATGTTTAAAAAAGAATAAATATTTTGGGTTTTGGCATGACATTTCACGTGAAGATCTTACACTAAAATAGTATAATTATACGTTACTAACTAGACAACGCACAACAAACATATAAAGGTTTAAGGTTGAAGCATAAAAAAATCATGCAAGTCAATTTTGTAATTAGTATTATATTGTATTATATATATATATATATCTGCCAGTAATATAAGAAATGTCAGAGATGAAATGTAATTATTGTCGAAATCCTAAAAATTTTCATTTTCAAGAAGAAAGGGAAGAAATATATATTAAAATACATATAATACAGTCCAAAAAATAAAACATTTTTGAGTATTCAGTGCGTGTGAATTGTGATATAATTTGAAGACGAAGCTGATAATAAACACATAAATTGAAGTCATCATATGTTTATTATTATCTCTTATGGTGTACATTATATTTTATAATATTATGCCAAAAATCCCGAGCTTTAAAATAATAAATAAATGTTGAATTATTGAGTTAGCTAATTTACCCAATACTCACAAACGGTGCGAGTGCGAAGCGTGAGCTTTACTCGGTCGTGCCTTATATGCAAAAAGCGTTAGTTTTTTGCATACCTTGCATCGCGTATGCAAGGTGCGGAGGAGCTCTGGATCAAACGCGTCAGGAAGCGAAGCGTTCGATCTAGAGCTCCGAAGCGGCGAGTCACGCCGGACTTCATTTCCAAAGTAAAAAAAACAATAAGGCTCTCCCGTACAACGGTTGTGCCTGATAATGCTAATGGAAACCTTATGAACGACAATGCTTATCTCTCGGCGATTTGAAGAGCTCTGCGAGCGCATGCATCGTGACGGCCCACTTGTTTTTTATTAATTATATACAATACAAATTTTATGTTCGGAAGATATAGTGCGACGAAGATTCGACGAGCTGCATCATTGTGGCTGCAGTGTGTAAAAATCGATAGACGACGTCGGAGTCAAAAAGGGCAGTACCTCAACATTCCAAAATTGAACACATTATATGTTCTTATTTTTAAATATATATCAATATAATGGAATAAATGTTTTTATATAATGTTTCTGTTAATCAATTTTTAGGCACGACCGTTATACGGGAGAGCCTTATATTTTTGTCATCGAAAAAAGTGTTGTTCCACGAATATCTCAAAAAGTTATTACCCGATTTGGCTGAAATTTTGAGGGTAGTTTTCTCTACTTATAAGAAGGTGCTGGTTCTATTTCCAGCCTCAACAATGAAGCCATTTTAAAGTTATAACAAAGTTTACATGTCTTTAAATAACGAATTTTTTTCATTTTTCGTACAATATCTCGAAATAGATACCTTCTACGAAAAAAATATACAGACATAAAATGTTCATATTAAAAGGACGCAGCTTTTTCCCATTTAACATAGTATATTTTTCCCCGTATTTTTGGCGCTAAAGACTCGCAAAGACGCAAATATCATAAAATTGAAAAATAAAAAAATCGTTGTTCCACAAATATCTTAAAAAGTTATTTCTCGATTTGACTGAAACCTTGAGGGTAGTTTTCTCTACATATAAGAAGGTGCTGGTTCTATTTCCAGCAACATCGGTGAAACCATATTTAAGCTAAAACAAAGTTTACATTTATCTAAAAACGGCTTACATTCATTCTCTGTACAATATCTCAAAATATACATATCTTAGCGAAAAACTTACTATTGACAAAATGTTTCTATTAAATTGACGCAACTTTTTTCTATTCAACAGAATACATGGTTTTTGACTATTTTGGCGCTAGAGACTCGCAAAGACGCAAACATCAGAAAATTGAAAAATAAAAAAATCGTTGTTCCACAAATATCTCAAAAAGTTATTACCCGATTTGACTGAAACCTTGAGGGTAGTTTTCTCTACATATAAGAAGGTGCTGGTTCTATTTCCAGCAACATCGGCGGAACCATATTAAAGCTATAATAAAGTTAAAATTTCTCTAAAAACGACTTTTGTTCATTTTCCGCACAATAACTCGAAATGTAGAACTCCTATCAAATAACTTTTTATTAACAAAATGTTTTAATTACAAAGATGCAACTTTTTCCTATGTAACGTAGTACATGATTTTCCACTATTTTTGGCGCTACAGACTCGCAGTCGCTAATATCATCAATTTGAAATTTTAAAATTTCGATGTTCCACAAATATCTTGAAAAATTTTCAACTGATTTAGCTGAAATTTTAAGAGTAGTTTCCTCTACCCTTCGGATGGTGCTGGTTCTATTTCCAGTAAGATCGGTGGAATCATATTTTGGTTGTGCTATAACAAGGTCGGTAGAACCATATTTCAGCTGTAACTAGACGAAAACTTGGTGCTATACTCAATAATCTGGATATTTTCTTTTGTATTATAATGTTTTATCCATTAGTATTTATAAGTCTTTTTTCGAATTAAAAAAAAATCAGTATCAATAGTAATTATTGATAATACTATTATTATCTTAAATGCTGTAAAAGAAAAGAAAAAACAATAAATTAAATGTTTTTAATAAAAAAAAATACTTGTTTTTTAAGGAATTGCAATAAATTAGTATATATATATAGATATATATATATCAATGAAATAATATCAAACCTTTAAAATGTAAACGTAAAAAATAAATAACATTGGTTGAATTACGATATCTTAATGACATTATGACGAAGGCGAAATCCAATTCGTTTATTTGGATGTTGATGCAGCGGGTTATTGAACCATCATAAGTATATTTTGGAAAATAGAGGACGATAATGAAGAAACAAGTAATTCCTTGTAGTAGGCACTAAATTCAGGTAGTACAAACAGACAAGTCAGTCAAGCAGTATTTAATGGTATTGATCCTGAGAAAAAGCCATTGCAAAACGCAATCAAATTGAGAATCAGAAGAAATTTGTCAGGCGTTGCTGCTGAATTATTACCTGCAAGTTAGTGAACGAGATACGTTGGATGGTTACTTGCTAATTATGGTATGGAACCAGTTAAGAGATTCGGTGAACTGTGTACGTCGTCTCACTGCTGAATCGATTTCCCTGGAAAACGTAGACGTTTCGTTTAAACTTATAATAAAATATAAATAATATATAAATTACTGAATTTGATTTATAGATTAGAAGACAGAGTGATAAAGACATATCAAAAGTCGATGTCATCAAATATACTTAATAATATAAAAACACAAGCAGCAAACAGTTTTAATAAAACATTCAAACTCCAGAGAAAAAAATAAACATTAATTTTTTTTTATTTTTCAGCTTACCAAGAACCCGAGGAGGGTTCATACAGCTATAAGCATTATTAATAGTAATAATAAAATAAAATATTATTTTATTATATATTACACATTCCAAACTAAATAAACATTAAAAGTAAATTCAATTGTAATAAGTACATTCAAGGAAAACTATAGAAGTATTTTCAGTTCACTTTTACAATTTTATAACTCATTTTCCATATTTTCAATCGTTAAATGCATATTGTTCGAACTATCTATTTTTTTCTCTGAAGTTTGAATTTTTGGTTAAAACCGTTTGCTTCTCGTGTCTTCTTATTATTCAGTACATTTGATGACATTGATTTTCGATATATCTTTATCTCTTTGTCTCCTAATCTATAAATCAAATTCACTAATTGTTTTATTATAAAATTAAAGATATATTATAAAAAAACAAACGAAAATAAAAACTACCCCAATAGACATATGATTGCAAATTGACAGCAACTTTGCAAAAAAAATTTGTTTTTTTAATGTCTTGTTAGCAAGTTTAACACAAGTTGTTTTCAAGAATTGTGTAGCAAGTTTTAACGAAGTTTTGTCTGTGCAACTATGTCTATTGGGGTACCTCGTGGTTAGAATAATTCTGGTGCGTGCCTTTATAATTAGGCATTTCTTTATTCACACTTTCAGGAAATAAATCGACAGATAACGAATACTTTAACTGAGATGATGACGGCTGTTGTTGTTCGAGCGACGTTGTTGGTACAGTTAATTCGACATTATTATGTCTAGTACAAAGTATTACTTATTGACGCAAATAGCCGCGTTGGTAATAGAGGTGGTAGCTGCTGTGACTGCTGTAGACCGGAACCACTGTTCGAGCTCAACGATAGTAATAATTGTAGTGATATCGAAGCACCCTGTTAAATTATAATGACCAAATTTTAAAAATTAGTAATGCAGAAAATTGTATCTACATGTGTTCTCAGAGTGTTCCATCATCGTTGACTTACCACTCGTAAGCTCATTCACTTTTTCATAGTCTTGACAACTTCTTCAAATTTACCCATAGTGTCCGCATCGTGTTGTTACTATGTTCGATCTATCTGGTAATCGGCGTCTACGATTTCCCGATGATGAAGCTTCAATACCGCTTGCGCTTTCCAATACGCTTCTGTTGCGGCAATTAGCAGCTAGTAATCTCGAGAATTCATTTAATTTAAGGCTAAAATTTATAAAGTATACAATTATGTTTATTTCATGATAATTTGGATAATCGAGATTTAAAAATTCGCAAATTAACACGAATCTTCATTTTCATTTAAAGTTTACTTAAAAAATATCTAATCTTAACATAAAATCAATCATTACCAATAAATTATAGAAAATTTTTTAAAAACTTAATTCACCTCTACTACTCTAAAATCTTCGATAGTTTTCAATTTATGGAGATATTCTTATAATTTAGTGTCAACAAGAAGTTAATCTAAGTACTTATAATACTTAAAAAACGCCCAGAATTTTTTCAGTCCATAAACTTGATCTAAATAAAATTAATTTAAATCTTATAAACCTATGTTTTATTTACAAAGATGATTTTAATCTTTACAGCAATATTTTTTTATTTAATTTTTTTTAATATTTTTTTATTTATTTATTTATTTATTTCCATGTATAGATAACATACAGTTTTCTTTTTACATTTAATTCCCGACAATTATTCGTTGTCTTATATCTAAGCTTACATAACTAATTAAAAAGTTTTACAATACTATTTTTATTTACAATCGCTTTTCCTTATCTAATTATAATACATTTTGTTTTTACATTCTTTTTGCGTTTTTATTATACATGTTTTACGCTATTATTTGTCTAGATCTACTCAACTTTCCTTTCCTTACCCTCCAACCTAGCTCTCTTTTCAAATTCTTTGCTATATTTACAAACTTCTTCTATCGGTCTACTATTAAATATTTCTTTTAATTTTTCTTGATACTTTCCTACTTCTTTTGATAACCCTAATTTATCTATTTCTTCTATCCAGTCTCTTTTTATTCTACTCCTAGCCACTCTGCATTTCCAAATATGCTCAATTGTTTCTGTCTCCCTTTCACATAACCTGCATTTAGTGTCCTTATACCCTTTATTTCCTGCTATTCCAATATTGCCACAACGTATTCTCGCCCACTGTTCCTTTATTTTCCCTTCTATCGTTTCATCGTCCCAATATTTTTCCCTGCCTATTTCAGTCTTCCAGTTTTTGTATTTTTCCCAGTATTTTGAATCATCTATTTTATTCCAGTTTTTTTGTAGTTCTTGTTCTAGCTTTGTTTCAACTGCTTTTTCGCCTTTTTTCTTTATTTTTGTTTTATCGTTTTCTCCTATTATACCTTTTATACCTTCCCCATCTCCTATATTATAGAAAGATCTTTCAACTTTTCTTCCCCACTCTGTTGGATACCCATTCGCGATCCCTCTAATTTCTTCTTTCAGGCAAATTTTTGGTAACCTCTCATCTCCCATCTCATTTATTGTTACTAAGTATTCAAAAGCCCTTTTCCAGTTACCTATTTCAAAACTGTGCCTTCCCGCTTCCATTTTCCATATATATGCCGGCGTATTCGCGTTCAGACCCATTGCCATTTTTACATACCTATTTTGAATTGTTTCAATTTCCTCCCACCTTTCCCATCCCCAAATTTCTACTCCATAACAGCAACCCGCCTTTATTATTGTATCTAATAAATAAAGTCTGTCCTTTAGTTTATTTATTTTACCTCTTTTCCAAATGCCCCATATCGTATTAATTGCCCTTCTTACTTTGTTTGCCATTCTTTTAATGTGTGTTGAGTCCCTATTTTTTGTCGTGAACCAGTATCCTAAGTACTTATACTCTTTAACTATCCCTATCTCTTCTCCCATGAATTTCCATTCCTCATTTTTTACCCTCTTTCCTCCTCTACTGAAAATCATTATTTTCGTTTTCTTTGTGTTTACCTCTAATCTATTCTTTCTACTGTATTTTTCCAAATCTTTTATCATATTGTCTAGCCCCTCTTTACTATCAGCCAATGCCACAATATCATCCGCAAATTTTAGACAGAAAATTTTTTCCCTACCTAGGACCGTTCCTCCTTCATTCTTTCTTACCCAGTCCTCCTCCAAATCCTCTATGTAAATATTGAAGATTAAAGGACTTAGTGGGCATCCTTGTTTTACACCTTTTACAGTAACAAATCTTTCCGAGATCCCTTCCCCCGTTATGATTTCATTTTCCGTTTTAGAGTATATACTTTTTACTATTTTCAAGAATTTCCCCTTTACTCCTATTCTTTCTAGCTTCTCTACCATAATTTCCCTATCAATCGAATCAAAAGCAGTTTTAAAATCAATAAAGCATGCATATACCTTCCCCCCCTTTTCCTTCAGTTTGTTATTTATAATACTTTTTAATGTATGATATGATCCCTCGTGCTTCTACCTTTTCTAAATCCTCCTTGACTTTCTTTTAACTTTTTCCCTTTTTCTAGCCAATCTCTCAATCTATTTGTTAAAATATTAGTTAGTAGTTTATATCCCGTGTTTAATAAAGAAACCCCTCTATAATTAGCTGTTAAATTTTCATCTTGTGCTTTATATATCGGGAATATTCTAGCCACCTCCCATCCCTCTATTAATTTTCCTTTCTCTAGAATTTGGTTTAATATTACTATTATTTCTCCCATCCATTTACTAGGTAACCATTTAATAAATTCGATTACTATTCCGTCCTCCCCTGCCGCCTTATTGTTTTTCATCTTTTTTAACGCTTTTTTAACTTCTATGTAAGTTATTTCCTGATCTAACTCATCCTCTCCCTCCTCCTCTAGAATCCATTCTGTGCTTCCTATTTCCCTATTTTCTAAGTTCTCCTTCTCTACTCCCTTCATCGTTTCACCCCCTAATAATTTTTTAAAATGTTTTACCCATTCTACTTTTTTTATGTTTTCTCCCTTTCTTTTCCTTCTAGGTCTAAATTGGTTAATCGCTTCCCAAAATTCAGACATATTTTTACTCTTTTTTATTTTTTCGCACTTTATTTCCCTTTTTTCTTTAATTACTTTTCTCCTAATTTCCCTGAGTTTTTTCTTTTCCTCTTTAAAGTATTGCTTATCTTTTTCCTCCCTTGTTCTTATCCATTTTTTTAACGCTGTAAATACTGCTTTTTTCTGACCTCTTATTTCTTTATCTTGTATTTGCCCTATTTTGTTTTTTTTAAAAGTAAGCCCTAATTCCCTACTAACTTTCCAGGTTGATTCTTTTAGTATATTCCATTTTTCCTGAATATCTAGACTCTCCATTTCCACCGATTTTCCTACTTCTTCCATTCTATTCATATAATCATGTACTTTTTTCTTATTCCATTTTAATCTTATTTCCCCTTCTTTTTCCTCCATTTCCTCATAATTTTTTTCTTTTAACTTTTCTGCATTATTTTCATAGCTTTTTCCCATGTTTTCGTCTCCTTTTAAGCTTAGTGATATGGGGAGATGGTCAGATTCTATTCTTGGTATTATTTCTATTCTCTCTACTATGCTTCCCTGTTCGTTTTCAATTTCTAATACTAGATCAATTACTGATTCCCCCTTATCCCCTATAAAAGTCTGATTTTCTTCCCAGTCTCCCTCCGTTGCCCCATTTTTTATTTTACATCCCCATTCTTCGCAAAAGTCAAGCAGTCTTTCTCCTTCTCTATTTGTTAATTTATCTCTCGAATTTCTGGTTTCCTCTCTCTCTCCCGCTCTATTTACTTGCCATTTACCTATTCTAGCGTTAAAATCTCCTATTATAAGAATCTGCTCTCCGCGTTCTGCATATTTCGCTATATCATTTTTTATTTCTTTGATTACATTTTCAATCTTTTTATTATTATATACTGTTATTAGATTTATAGTTCTATTTATTTTGCCTTTTCTTTTTATCCCTTCTACTATTATGCCAAATTCCCATTCCTTGCATATTTTTATTTTTAAGTTCTTTCTAATTCCTACAATAAGTCCACCTTTTGCCCTCCCTTTTATATTGTCTCTTTTCGCTGCTTTTGAGACCCAGTTGAAACTTTTATCTAATTTTCCTATCCAATTTGCTTCTTTAATTTTTTCAACCCATGTTTCTTGTAATGCTACTATTTCATAATTATCTAAAAATTTCTCTAATCCTATTATATTTTTTAGTCCTGCTATATTCCATGAAATGATCTTTAAATTATTATTTTCTTGTACTTTCTCCCTATTAACGAAAAAACTCTCCTCTCTGCCTATAATATTTTTCTCTTTCTTTGTCCTTTACTAACCTTCCCTCTTTTTCTTTCCAACTGTACCATGTGTTCGTTACTCGAATTTTATTATAACCTAGTCTTACATTTAATCCCCTACTTGTCTCCTCCTTTTCTATTTCCTTTAACCATCCCTGAATTTCTTTTTCCCTTTCTGTTAAGTCATCTTCTAGCCATATTTCTACTCCTTTTAATCTTTTTTTATTTTTCATTATCTCTATTTTATTTTCTAAAGATTCTAATTCTAATAGTAATCCGCCCCCTATCGCCCTTATTTTGTTTATGTATATATCTAGATTTAGTTTACTCTTTATTATTTTTTTTATTTCATTTTTTAATTTAGTCCCTGTTGTCCTAATACCCCTTATGAATATATTTTTCTTTCTCTCCTTTCTTTCCTTAAATTCAAATTCTTGTTCTTTTTCGGTCAATTTTTCCGGTATTCTTTTTAAGTAATTCCTACTGCTAATTTGATCAAATCTTTCCCTTTCGTTACGCGAGTCTATCTCTATTCTATCCGTCCTTTGTGATTTCTCGCTATCTATTTGGTGATTTGTCTCGTTTTCTCTCTCCTCGTATTCGTTAATGTCCGTTTCGTCTAATTCCCTGTCTTCTGTCTCTTTTTCTAACCTTATTTTTGCAATTTCTTATTTCTCTTAAATACATTTCATTTGTTTTATCCTTACCATTTCCGAATAGTTCAAATTTCCCCTTTATTTCAGTTAAATCGTTACCTATTTTTTCCCACTTTTCCTTTTCTTTCATCTTTTCTAATTCCATTAACTTTATTTTTCCCTTTAAATCATTTATTTCTTCTCTATCTCTATTTTGTTCTAACCTAAATTGATTAACTTGCTTTACTAAAAAGTCGTTTTATAGCACTGCGTGGTATAAATCCGCCTTATAGTCACGCCTATCCGTGGCATAAGTAGTCCATTATTTCACCGTGATTATCGCAATTTCACCGCTAACCTCACGGTGCAAAAATGGACCGCTAATGCACGGATAGGTGTGACAGCGGATTTATATCAGCAGATGCTATAAAATATTGTACGATACTCGTGACACAACTGACCCATTAAACGGCGTGCCTTATTGCCCTCGCTGCGCTCGGGCACTAAATACACGCCGTTAAATAATGGGCCACTTATGCCACTTGTATCGTAATGTACTATTCTAATGCTATAATTTCCCTTACATTTCTATAAAAATCGCTCTTACTAACTATGATATCGTCTTCGTAAATCCTCGTCGTTGGTTTGCCGCCGCACTTCGTAGTCGGTTGAACTCTTTTCGTACTTGTCAGCTGTGTTTCTATTCCTCTCCCCTCTCCAAGGCTCTCGTCACCACCGTTCGCGCCGTCTGCTTCGTTCGCTTCTCTATCTCTCGTGCCGTCCGCCTCGCTTGAATCTCCGTATCTCACGTCTTCCAACTCGCTCGTTTCCCCGTTTCTTGCGCCCTTTACGTTTACGTCCCCGTCTCTCTTGTTCTTTCTTTCTCTTTCTTCCTGCTCTTTACTTTCTATCGTTTGCCTTTCCTCCTCGTCTTTTCCAGCTTTTTCAAATACGTTCTCGTCGCTAACAGCTATCGTGCTTGTGTGTGTTCGGTATTTTTCTCCGTCGGTAACTTCATTTTCTTCCCTTACCAACTGATCTTTTTTCATCGGTGAGTGTTTTATTAGAATACTTTTCCTGAACGCATGGTTCGCTCCTGTATTCTGTTTATCCAGAAAAGCTTTCATCCTTCTTGCTTCTTCCGTTTCTTCAGTAACTTTTTTCGGTCTACCTCTTCCTCTCCTTCTTTCTTCGAATGGGGATCATTTCGCCCAGGGAACAAAACGCCTACCAATGAGAGGCCGATGTGACGTTTTTTCGCCCACCAATCAGAGCCACTCTTTAGCTTTTGAAATTCATGGAGGGGGCAGCTCACTATGTCGGTAATTTGTAATTCGATATGCGTTGATTAGATGGCGTTCATTGATAATTTTTACTTCAATAAATTGTTCAATTAAAATTTCTGTTGTGCGTAGATAATATCTTTTCATAAATCGATTTAAATATTGTTATAACGTATTTTAAAAAATTACATTTAAAATTTATATTTAAACCATATACTGAAAATTTTATTTGAAGTAATAATATGTAGTAAATATTTGAAATAAAAACTTGTTTATTTAACAAATAATTTATCGTTTGATAAAAGTAATTTGACATGTTATTTCAAGTAATTAATGAAATGTAATTATCCAACTTAGATACTTAGAAGTGAATCAAATAATGTATATAAAAATAATTTTTGTAAAAATATAGATAATAATATTTTTTGTACATCAAGCTGCGCGGTAGCGCAACCAACGCAAGTATAATGCGCGCTAGCACCTATTAGACATCTAACTGCACCTGCGGTTTTTTTATTTTTGAATATTAATATATATAATATGTTATTTACGTAACTTTTTATATCATACATTATTTCTTTTTTAATATTTTTTCAGTTTATTAAGTTTTCGATAAATTATTTAGTAATACTTTCAATAAAACTTCATGTAAATATCTGAGATGTCAAATTCTTTTACTCGGCTATGTATTTTTCGATATCTTTTTCGCCTCCTATATATATATATATGACTACTCGAAAAAGTTGAGACGAGCTATAGGGGAAAACGAAAGAGTGAGTGAGACACGCGTGATCTAGTTATTTTTCATTATTATCTTAAACGGTCATCTTTTATCTTACACGGTCGTCAATCATCTAATTTGCCGAGAAGCGTGCGCGTAACAGAACCTGTCAGTGACAATTATTGGTTATGTTTAATGTTGATAATTTTAATTCTTGGTTTTGGACTACAGTTTTCACAGGTATGAAAGCTTCACAGAAATGTTTATTAATTATTTGAATAAATTATTTTAGAGAAGTTAAAAATATAATTATTTGTTAATAAAATTATTTATTTAACAATTTAGATTTTGGAGCCCAATCGTCAAACATATCAAGCAAAATTGAAACAACAAATCACTTCTGCAAAAATGTTTAGGAAAATGCCTGAAATTTTACCAATACAGAAACACATTCATTAATTACTAGTAGTATGGTACATTTAGTAGACAATAGTTATAGATTTAAGAAGAATAATGATTTTTTGCTGTGTTGTAAAATGTAACACCATAAATAATTGTTTATTTATACATAAAAACATTTTTCATCCAGAAAATAAGTCATTAAACGTTTTTGAAAAAGTATGTATGTGTGTATGTATGTATGTAGTTAAGTTAATAGAATAACTCAGCCAATTTTGAACCCATTTGGCTCAAATTTTTATGATATATCTTCTACATAAATAGAGAAGTAAACGTTGCTATTTTGGACCAAATTGGTCGAATAGATATTAAACGGTAGCACTTTTTAACATGACGCTAAAACGTTTTTATACGACATTATATATATATAATATAAAAAATTAAATAATCTAAAATATAAATATAGAAAATGTTTAAAAATAAATTTTTATGTACAATTAAATACTGGCAAGTTAAACGCATTAAAGTGTCAAAATAGTGCAAAAAAACGTTTTTTCTACTTTATAAAGACAAATATTAATTGTAATTAAAGTATTTTGCGCTATAATATAATATAATACAAGTATTTATTTTTATTTAATTTATTTACTATTCAAAAAACTAATCTCACGTCTTTTATTAGACAACATTACATCACTTAGAAATGTTTACGAAACAAGTTTTAGTTGCATATACACTGAAAAAAAAATTTATTTGAATTAACCAAATCATTTTGTTGAACAATAAACAACTAAATATTTATTTAATACAAATGAAATTTAATTGAATGAAATAAATATTTAGTTAAAATGACATTTTTGATTTATGTAAATGTGTATTTAGTTGATTCAAGTATAATTTATTTGAAATAACTAAACATATAGTTACTCGAAACAAATGATTTATTAGAAACGAATAAATTAGTTTATTTGTAATTATTATATGACGCTTAATAAATATTTAGTAAAAACAACTAAATATATACTTGTTCACAACAAAAAATTTATTTGAAATAAATAAATTGATTTATTTGAAATTGTTATTCATAATTATAATACGTTTAATAAATATTTAGTAAAAACAACTAAATATATACTTGTTCACAACAAAAAATTTATTTGAAATAAATAAATTGATTTATTTGAAATTGTTATTCATAATTATAATACGTTTAATAAATATTTAGTAAAAACAAATAAATATATACTTGCTCACAACAAATGATTTATTAAGAATTAATAAATTGATTATTTAGAATTATTATTCAAAATTATTATACGCTTAATAAATATTTAGTAAAAACAAATAAATATATACTTGCTCACAACAAATGATTTATTAAGAATTAATAAATTGATTATTTAGAATTATTATTCAAAATTATTATACGCTTAATAAATATTTAGTAAAAGCAAATAAATATATATACTTGCTCACAACAAATGATTTATTACGAATTAACGAATTTTTAAATAAATATATATGCAATATTTATTACAATTAAATAAACCGTTTGTTAAAAATAGTAGTTTCAGATAACGTCCACTAGGTGGATCCAGGTTACACGCAAACGACTAACTTTTCTCGTGATTAGTATATAAGAAAATTTAACAACTTGCAGAGTATGTGCGTATACAATTGTACCGATGCGATGTGCGAATATATAAATGCGTTTATTTCCGAGTGCGATAAAATTATATGTAAATTAAGTCATGCGTTTAGAAAATAAAGCAACGAAGAAGAAATTTGGTGATTGAAACAAACTCCTAAAAATTATTCCCAGTAAGTATCGTAAAACATTAATACTACTGTTAATACAGTAGTATTAGTCAGTGAAAACAAAATAATAATTCATTTGAATAAAAAAAATACATTATTAAAACTAAGAAATAGTTAATTTGAATGAGCAAATTATTTCTTGGCAATGATAAAATGTAATTGGATTTATTGGAATTTTAATAAGTTTCAGGTATTTATTCAATTATATAACAGGTATAACTGCTTACACCTACTGCTTTGTGTTTGTAAGCAGCTTAGAGATTGAAAAGTATCAGTAACTAACATTAAATAGTATATTTTAGTATTATTGAAGAATATTAGTGCCATGTTGTTTGAATGCAAGTATACGGTTACTCTGTTGTTTTCATAAAATGCATTCGCTCTCTTTTTTTAAGAAATTTGCCTAAAATCACCATAACTTTGTCTGAAATGCTCTGCCGCACTCAAACTTTGCACCATTTTGAAGGTAATTAATCATCGATGAATTAGATTCTTGGATGGATAAAATATTTTTGATCGTACAACCCTTTTTTTTACTATAAAGGTTTTTATTAATTATAACTATATTCAATGTGTTAAACTAATGTAAATAAAATATTTCAACAGATTCTTCTTGAAATTTATAAACTTTTTCAAATTTAATGTATATAAGAAAAAATTGTTAGATTTTGAGTTATTAAGTGATAAAAATGGCCATAAAGTCATTTTTTTAAAAAAATTCGATTTTTTGATTGGCTACAGCTCTGGTACTAATTGAAATTTAGGTCTAAAAATTTAGCTACACTCTATTCAAGTAGTTTTTTACTGATTCCATACATTAAAACAAAATTCTATTTTTTAAATGGATCACTTCACATGGAATCTCCCATATATATATATATATATATAAAATTAAATAATCTAAAATATAGATATAGAAAATGTTTAAAAATAAATTTTTATGTACAATTAAATACTGGCAAGTTAAACGCATTAAAGTGTCAAAATAGTGCAAAAAAACGTTTTTTCTACTTTATAAAGACAAATATTAATTGCACTGTAAAAGTTTAAATGTAAAAAATCTTTATCTTAATAAGATGAAATTTTTTTGTATACAACACTTTATGCTTAGATGAATAATTTTAAAGTTTAGTACAAAAAAACAGTTGGAGAAGCCTAAAATGTACAAAAAAGAAACTTTTCAGACATTAACTAAATAAATATTGATTTCACGTAGAAATTTGAAATGTAAGAAATGTTCATCACATTAAATGAAAACTTTTTTCTATTAAACATTTCTTCCTCACATTGATATTTTTCCTTATAAATGAAAAAAAAATGATTAAAAAAGCGTAAAATGTACAAATAAGACGGTTTTAGACCTTATCTAAATAAATATCGATTTACGTACAAATCTTAAAGGTAAGAAATGTTTATCACAAAAAAAAACGTTTGTTTACCTTCTAATTGTTTTTGAAAATGTATATATGCTTGTACCTACTATGTATGAAAACAAGTCAATCGAAAAATTCAGTCAATTTTTTACCCATTTCGCTAAATTTATTTTTATAGTAACTTTTAAATATTACAGTCGTTTATTTTTTAAAGCACTTAACGATTGGAATGTAAAAGCGTATAGGTATTACATATTTTGAAACCTATAGTTAATTTTTTTACTTTCTATTTGTTAATGGATTGGATTGAAAGACAGAAATAATTCTGTTCGTTACCCTGATCATCTAAATATTCTACTTCATTAACCTCTACGAATGGAGTAAAATTGCACTTTATGCCTTCGATCACTTTATTTCTCGTAGACATACTTTTTTGTTTTGAAATTATTTTAACCATATTCGACTAATACAAAATTAAATTTATTATGTTAAATTAAATGCACCAAAATAAGGTATTTTGTAAGGTACAATATTGAACAAAATTTAGAAATTTATAATTACATTGTTGTTTAAATAAGTGACCTTTTAAATGAAAGAAAAGATCGACATAGTTTTAGTATTTTATACTTTTTTTTACATTTTAACGCATTGTCATATATTACATCATATATTCTAGTTGTGTCGAGGTATTACTAGTTTTACCTATTATAATATGTATTTACATACTATTTAGTATGAATTAATTCATATTTTCTGTAGTACACTTTACAGAAAAATTTTTACCTATTAAAAAAATCAGGAGAAAAAGAATGATTTTTTGATGTGTTGGTTAATAATCTTAATGAAAAGCTTTCTGCCTTGCCATATAGGAAATCCCATGCTGTGATTATTTAGTTACTACATTACAAGTTTTTATTAACGTAACTCGATCTTAAACAATTTGTTCACGATGCTTTAAGTGAAAACTTTTATATATATTTTTAGAAACTGTTTAATATAATATATTCTCTTACAGAAATTACATTTTCATTCTAAGTATTTAAAAAACTTATCATTTAATAGAATAGAAAGTATTTTGAAATAACACCTTCCACGAAGGTGTGAGGATACGCAAGTATAATGATAGTTGTTAACTGAAAAAATAAATATTTTCATATCTTTTTTCTACTTAAAAAAACTTCAAATTTTTAACAACTTAAAATTTGGTATTAAAAAGTAGATAAATTGTTATTAAGAAGTTGTTTGAATAGAAAGCACTGAAATGAAGCGGAATAACCGACAAGTATTTTGAATCACATTGTAAATCTAATATTTAACTTTAATTATTAAGAATAAGATCAAACCATAATCACAGTATTCGCAAAAAGTTACTGCAATTGAAAGTACTGAAATCAAAATAAAATCGTCAAGTATTTCATAAAAATTCATAATCTTACACTGAAAAAAAAATTTAGTAATAAAAAAGAAAATTTTTTTGATTCAAAGAAATAATTTTGTTCAATACTCCTGTGACAATGATTTCTTTGAATCAAAGAAAATAACTTACTCAATTTTAAGAAATATTTAATAGAACCAACTTTATATTTAATTTAAAGCAATGAAATATTTATGTAATTGAACTGATCATTTGTTTGTTTTTCGTAAATCGTTTCATGGGTTTGAAGAAATATTTCTTTCGTCCAAGTAAATATTTCTTCCATTCACATAAAGTATTTCTTAGTTTTAAAGAAATATATCTTTGAACTAAAAGAATATTCCTTTGACATCAATATTCAATGTTATCATTGCAAGGAAATATTTTTGTGATTAAAGTAAATATTTCTTCAACTAGAAGAAATATTCCATTAAAACAATTAAATATTTCATTTAAATTGGAGAAATATTTACTTTAATCACAAAAATATTTCCTTGCAATGATAACATTGAATATTGATGTCAAAGGAATATTCTTTTAGTTCAAAGATATATTTCTTTAAAACTAAGAAATACTTTATGTGAATGGAAGAAATATTTACTTGGACGAAAGAAATAACCAACTTTATATTAATTTAAAGCAATGAAATATTTATGTAATTGAACTGATCATTTGTTTGTTTTTCGTAAATCGTTTCATGGGTTTGAAGAAATATTTCTTTCGTCCAAGTAAATATTTCTTCCATTCACATAAAGTATTTCTTAGTTTTAAAGAAATATATCTTTGAACTAAAAGAATATTCCTTTGACATCAATATTCAATGTTATCATTGCAAGGAAATATTTTTGTGATTAAAGTAAATATTTCTCCAATTTAAATGAAATATTTAATTGTTTTAATGGAATATTTCTTCTAGTTGAAGAAATATTTCTTGGTTTTAATGAAATATTTCTTCGAGCTGATAAAATATTCCTTTGATATCAATATTCAATTTTATCATTGCAAGGCAATATTTCTGTGACTGAAGTAAATATTTCTCCAATTTAAATGAAATATTTCAATGTTGTAATGGAATATTTCTTCGATCTCAAGAGATATTTCTTTGTTTTCAGTATTCGATTTTATCATTGCCAAGAAATAATTTGCTCATTCAAATTAACTATTTCTTAGTTTTAATAATGTATTTTTTTTATTCAAATGAATTATTATTTTGTTTTCACTGACTAATACTACTGTATTAACAGTAGTATTAATGTTTTACGATACTTACTGGGAATAATTTTTAGGAGTTTGTTTCAATCACCAAATTTCTTCTTCGTTGCTTTATTTTCTAAACGCATGACTTAATTTACATATAATTTTATCGCACTCGGAAATAAACGCATTTATATATTCGCACATCGCATCGGTACAATTGTATACGCACATACTCTGCAAGTTGTTAAATTTTCTTATATACTAATCACGAGAAAAGTTAGTCGTTTGCGTGTAACCTGGATCCACCTAGTGGACGTTATCTGAAACTACTATTTTTAACAAACGGTTTATTTAATTGTAATAAATATTGCATATATATTTATTTAAAAATTCGTTAATTCGTAATAAATCATTTGTTGTGAGCAAGTATATATATTTATTTGCTTTTACTAAATATTTATTAAGCGTATAATAATTTTGAATAATAATTCTAAATAATCAATTTATTAATTCTTAATAAATCATTTGTTGTGAGCAAGTATATATTTATTTGTTTTTACTAAATATTTATTAAACGTATTATAATTATGAATAACAATTTCAAATAAATCAATTTATTTATTTCAAATAAATTTTTTGTTGTGAACAAGTATATATTTAGTTGTTTTTACTAAATATTTATTAAACGTATTATAATTATGAATAACAATTTCAAATAAATCAATTTATTTATTTCAAATAAATTTTTTGTTGTGAACAAGTATATATTTAGTTGTTTTTACTAAATATTTATTAAGCGTCATATAATAATTACAAATAAACTAATTTATTCGTTTCTAATAAATCATTTGTTTCGAGTAACTATATGTTTAGTTATTTCAAATAAATTATACTTGAATCAACTAAATACACATTTACATAAATCAAAAATGTCATTTTAACTAAATATTTATTTCATTCAATTAAATTTCATTTGTATTAAATAAATATTTAGTTGTTTATTGTTCAACAAAATGATTTGGTTAATTCAAATAAATTTTTTTTTCAGTGTATATGCAACTAAAACTTGTTTCGTAAACATTTCTAAGTGATGTAATGTTGTCTAATAAAAGACGTGAGATTAGTTTTTTGAATAGTAAATAAATTAAATAAAAATAAATACTTGTATTATATTATATTATAGCGCAAAATACTTTAATTACAATTAATATTTGTCTTTATAAAGTAGAAAAAACGTTTTTTTTGCACTATTTTGACACTTTAATGCGTTTAACTTGCCAGTATTTAATTGTACATAAAAATTTATTTTTAAACATTTTCTATATTTATATTTTAGATTATTTAATTTTTTATATTATATATATATAATGTCGTATAAAAACGTTTTAGCGTCATGTTAAAAAGTGCTACCGTTTAATATCTATTCGACCAATTTGGTCCAAAATAGCAACGTTTACTTCTCTATTTATGTAGAAGATATATCATAAAAATTTGAGCCAAATGGGTTCAAAATTGGCTGAGTTATTCTATTAACTTAACTACATACATACATACACACATACATACTTTTTCAAAAACGTTTAATGACTTATTTTCTGGATGAAAAATGTTTTTATGTATAAATAAACAATTATTTATGGTGTTACATTTTACAACACAGCAAAAAATCATTATTCTTCTTAAATCTATAACTATTGTCTACTAAATGTACCATACTACTAGTAATTAATGAATGTGTTTCTGTATTGGTAAAATTTCAGGCATTTTCCTAAACATTTTTGCAGAAGTGATTTGTTGTTTCAATTTTGCTTGATATGTTTGACGATTGGGCTCCAAAATCTAAATTGTTAAATAAATAATTTTATTAACAAATAATTATATTTTTAACTTCTCTAAAATAATTTATTCAAATAATTAATAAACATTTCTGTGAAGCTTTCATACCTGTGAAAACTGTAGTCCAAAACCAAGAATTAAAATTATCAACATTAAACATAACCAATAATTGTCACTGACAGGTTCTGTTACGCGCACGCTTCTCGGCAAATTAGATGATTGACGACCGTGTAAGATAAAAGATGACCGTTTAAGATAATAATGAAAAATAACTAGATCACGCGTGTCTCACTCACTCTTTCGTTTTCCCCTATAGCTCGTCTCAACTTTTTCGAGTAGTCATATATATATATAGGAGGCGAAAAAGATATCGAAAAATACATAGCCGAGTAAAAGAATTTGACATCTCAGATATTTACATGAAGTTTTATTGAAAGTATTACTAAATAATTTATCGAAAACTTAATAAACTGAAAAAATATTAAAAAAGAAATAATGTATGATATAAAAAGTTACGTAAATAACATATTATATATTAATATTCAAAAATAAAAAAACCGCAGGTGCAGTTAGATGTCTAATAGGTGCTAGCGCGCATTATACTTGCGTTGGTTGCGCTACCGCGCAGCTTGATGTACAAAAAATATTATTATCTATATTTTTACAAAAATTATTTTTATATACATTATTTGATTCTCTTCTAAGTATCTAAGTTGGATAATTACATTTCATTAATTACTTGAAATAACATGTCAAATTACTTTTATCAAACGATAAATTATTTGTTAAATAAACAAGTTTTTATTTCAAATATTTACTACATATTATTACTTCAAATAAAATTTTCAGTATATGGTTTAAATATAAATTTTAAATGTAATTTTTTAAAATACGTTATAACAATATTTAAATCGATTTATGAAAAGATATTATCTACGCACAACAGAAATTTTAATTGAACAATTTATTGAAGTAAAAATTATCAATGAACGCCATCTAATCAACGCATATCGAATTACAAATTACCGACATAGTGAGCTGCCCCCTCCATGAATTTCAAAAGCTAAAGAGTGGCTCTGATTGGTGGGCGAAAAAACGTCACATCGGCCTCTCATTGGTAGGCGTTTTGTTCCCTGGGCGAAATGATCCCCATTCCTTTCTTCCAACTTGTCTTTTGCCGCGTTTTCTCTCTCTTCTTTTCCGTCGTCCGCCATTTTTCTAACCTGTCTCTTCCAGCTTTTTACCTTTTTATTGTTTTCTTATGCCTTTCTAAATATTTCTCTTAGATAACGTTTCCAGTTGTTCCTTTCCTTATTTTCTTTGTTTTTATCTACTTTTTCTGTTAAATATTGGTTTAATTACACTATTTCTGGGTATTTTTTGCGCACCCTAGCACTCACCGTGTTCTCTCGTTCCGATCGCAACCGGAAGTCCTAATTTTTTTTTAATAATATAATTCAATACAACAATTTCAAAATATAAATTTTATTTGTACCGTAAAATACAATTTCTATCTAAAAATCTTAAATATATATTTTATGTAGATTAATGCACTTACCACTTTTATCATTTTTCGCTGTTTCCACTTCAAAATCTTTATAAAGTTGTGGTCTGAATTTTTGTTCTAAACCGTAATTATAAAAAAAATTCAAAACAGACATGTAAACCCATAACAATATCCTTCATATCCTTCACATACATCTCCATAAGCTATTGTCCTAAACTCTTCTTCATAGTGCAATTGAAATTCTTTAAGAAAAATGACCAAAATTGGAAGAGTGTGTTCACTTCTTTCTCCATACCAAGGTTTTTACACTCTGAAATAAAAAGAGATTCCATGAATTCTAAAGTGAATGATGACTTTATGTAAATTTTATAAATAATGAATACAACAACGTGATTTATGTCAACATGATTTTAAAACATATTATAATAATCATCATCACATCAGGAATTTATAACTTAGTTACAAAAAGTAAATTCAAGATTTTTTAATATCTTACCTTTTAAACAACGTGAATGATATTTATGATACACTTGTTGAGTGAAACCGTTTACTTTCAATAATGAATGACTAGGATGTTGGAAAGTTGACAATGATTGCGGAGCACTACCGTAACTACTAGCTAAGAAACCTTCGTTTGAACTTGTATCAGCACTACTTCTGTAAATATTTGTTCATACAATATTACTACACAAGAATAATTACAGGAGTGCAGTAATGACATGTACAGTGCAAGTTTTCACCGTGTGTGTCGGTCATGATAAGATTTGTCAATTCAACCACAAATTCAAATGGCTGGGAGGCACATATTCAACAACAATATTTAGTATATACAATACATTGTATCTATACGCTTATACCTGGAATATAATAATAATAATAATAATAATAATAATAATAATAATAATATAATTCATAATTATCTTTAAATTTAATTATAATGTATTCTACAATTTAAAACATAAATAAAATGTAAAAAAATAAATATTACTTAGCTATTGACAACTTACGACAACTTAATGTTTTCAAAAATAAATAAAATATAAATCTTATACAATAAATAAATTAACTAGATAAAAAATAAAAATTATTTACCATCCAAAAATAGTTATTATTCTATTATTTTCAAACACTGCCAGCATTGGACAAATACTGGACAAGAGCTTCCGCTATTTTGTAATGCTCACTTAACTTTATATTGGAATAACTCATATCACAAAGTAAAACTTGATGAAAATCATATAAAATCTATGTGTATATGTAATATATATATATATATATATATATATGTATATGGGCTATTTCACGTCAAGTTGTACGATGAAAATTTTAAATCGTTCCAAAATTTGAAAACAGGCTGGAAATATCTTTCAGAAGATAGAAAAAAATTTTTAGGTGTTAAAAATAATTTGCCTAAGAGTGATTCCACCATGAAAAATGGAAATTTTTCAATTTTGTAGAAAAATTTATATTTTTAAAGCCATTTATCTCTCCTTGTCAGTAAATGCACTCACAAAAATATTCTCTCGTCTCAAGAAGAATCCCCTTACCCTATAAGAAGAAAGTCTTCTTAATATAGCTCTAGCCAGATTTCATATTGAATTAAGATTACAATCTTCTTGATTTTCTACTAGTAGTAACGCGTATTCGATTTCGGCTTAGTACAAGTAGAATAATTTACATACAAAGAGAATTTCTATGTGAAATAAGAATTTATTTTATTTAAATTAACAACGGATTCTTTGATGATTATTTCTATATTAATCCATAATAAGCAAACAATAAATGATTGTCCCTTTGAAATATACCTTTTCGCAGGTACAAAATTTAATACATTTTCCACACTGCATATCTCCCATTTTTCATTGGAATTTATGCAATAACCATGCACGTGGTTATTAAAACCAATCGTTTGCCACAATTTACAAATAAAAAATACGTCGCTTCCTTTACAAAAAATTTGATGAATTTCCGTAAAATCTGGAAGACATTCCGAATTACATTCGTTCAACAAGATAAATAAATTAGATTGGTATCGTCTACTTCTTTTTAGAAAAATTGCTATTTTTAAAGCCATTTATCTCAAAATCTATTGATTTTTTTTTAAAAAACATTAACACAACTTTTGTTCAAAATAATCTTTAGAACTTATCTACCTGGGTTACAATTCTTAATTTTAACATCTCGAAGAGATAGGGCACTTGGAGATATTAAATATCAAAAAAAGGCGACCACGCTACAATCGATTTTGATCTAACACCGCTCAAAAGATCACATTTTTCGCGAGCTTTCGAATGGCGGTGGTTAGATTATTGGCCAAGACCGTCGGTGTAAGTTATACCCCATAAACCTCATAAAATCACTAATTTTCATGTATTTTAGGGCATAACTTACACCGACGGTCTTGGCCAATAATCTAACCACCGCCATTCGAAAGCTCTCAAAAAATGTGATCTTTTGAGCGGTGTTAGATCAAAATCGATTGTGGCGTGGTCGCCTTTTTTTGATATTCAATATTTCCAAGTGCCCTATCTCTTCGAGATTTTAAAATTAAGAATTGTAACCCAGGTAGTTAAGTTCTAAGGATTATTTTGAACAAAAGTTGTTTTTAATGTTTTTTCAAAAAAATCAATAGATTTTGAGATAAATGCCCTAAAATACATGAAAATGAGTGATTTTATGAGGTTTATGGGGTATAACTTACACCAACGGTCTTGGCCAATAATCTAACCACCACCATTCGAAAGCTCGCGAAAAATGTGATCTTTTGAGCGGTGTTAGATCAAAATCGATTGTGGCGTGGTCGCCTTTTTTGATATTCAATATTTCCGGGCGTTATATTTCTTCGAGATTTTAAAATTAAGAATTGTAACCCAGGTAGATAAGTTCTAAAGATTATTTTGAACAAAAGTTGTTTTTAATGTTTTTTCAAAAAAATCAATAGATTTTGAGATAAATGGCTTTAAAAATATAAATTTTTCTAAAAAATTGAAAAATTTCCATTTTTCATGGTGGAATAACTCTTAGGCAAATTATTTTTAACACCTAAAAATTTTTTTCTATCTTCTGAAAGATATTTCCATCCTGAATTCAAATTGAGGAGCTGGATGCAACAACACGCCGAGCGCGGCGAATGGATAGAGGAGGCGGAGAGAAATTAAGAAATTGACGTCACCGTGACCAAATTTTTTAATTTGCCGAATTTGATTTAAAAAAATACTGTCGTATGCAGAATTAAAAGACGCAACTTTTTTCTATTTAATGTTTTTCTGTACGATGTGCAGATCAGATGAAAAAAATTAAGAACTGGAAATTTAGAAAACGGATTTTTAATTCATTTTTCAAAATTGAATCGCAGTAACTTTGACAAATCTTAATGAAATTCCCTGATTTTTCGTACAGATACTTAATATAGTCTAACGATAAGTATAAACCTGTAAAAAATTGTACTTTAAACAAATTTTATACAACAATTGAACTAAAATAACAAGCTTTTAATACGGTTTCAGTATTCAGTAGCCGAAAAATTACGCAGATAGAGTAATATAAACAACGAAATCGTAAACAAATGAACATCGACTTCGTCGCCGTAATGGTCATCTGCTTCGCGGCTTAAATCAGTGGCCGTTTTTGTTATTTACTGTAAATCGCATTGTAATATTGTATCAAACTACAACATAAAAATGGTTTAAATAATAACTGCTTTTTGATGCTATAAAATATCTTTATTTTTATGTAATTTAGTTAAGTATTTAGTTATTTTGCTTTAAATCGCTCTATCATTTTTTATCCAAATAAGCTGAAATTTTTAAGAAATTATCTTTAAATATAAACGAACATATCTCTCGCTGGAAGTTTGCGCAGTCTAAGACTTTACAACACACTTTCGACTACTGAATATTGAAACCGTATTAAAAGCTTGTTATTTACGTTAAGTTCAATTGTTGTATAAAATTTGTTAAAAGTAGAATTTTTTACATGGTTTATATTTATCGTTAGACTATATTAAGTATTTGTACGAAAAATTAGGGAATTTCATTAAGATTTGTCAAAGTTACAGCGATTCAATTTTGAAAAATGAATTAAAAATCCGTTTTCTAAATTTTCAGTTCTTAATTTTTTTCATCTGATCTGTACATCGTACAGAAAAACATTAAATAGAAAAAAGTTGCGTCTTTTAATTCTGCATACGACAGTATTTTTTTAAATTAAATTCGGCAGATTAAAAAATTTGGTCACGGTGACGTCAATTTCTTAATTTCTCTCCGCCTCCTCTATCCATTCGCCGCGCTCGGCGTGTTCTTGCATCCAGCTCCTCAATTTTGGAGCGATTTAAAATTTTCATCGTACCACTTGACGTGAAATAGCCCATATATATATATATATACACATAATTTTATATACACAATAAAATAAATAAACTAACTATCCGTTATATTTATTGTCCGTTTAAATAGCGCCATCAGCGCTATCATATACACATAAGTACAATGCATATCGAATTTTATGTAACCCGCGTCCCGTATCCAAATTTGAATTTCAAATTTCTTTTATTTTTTTACAAAAATATTTATTTATAACAATTCTCTTTTTTTATTTATTTTTTAATACAAAAAATTGAATAGAAAAAAAATAATTATAATAAAAAAATTTATTTATTAGAAAAAAACTAATATTTTTATAATAAAATTTTGAAAAAAATCTAAACGTCAAACCCTATAAAGTATCCCGTGTAAAAAAAAAGTATGGGTAACATCTGGCCAAAGTCCGGTCTTTAAAGTCTGTCAAAAGTCTAGCTGGTGAGACTATCCCGTACTTTAATCCAGACATTATTGGTTTTTTCATAAAATGTCTGGGAAGTTCCCAGACTTTATCCATTACTTTTATCCAGACTAAATATTTTTCAAAACATGTCTGGGAACAGATCCCAGACTTTATCCATTACTTTTATCCAGACTAAATATTTTTCAAAAAATGTCTGGGAAAAGTTCCCAGACTTTATCCATTACTTTTATCCAGACTAAATATTTTTCAAAAAATGTCTGGGAAAAGTTCCCAGACTTTATCCATTACTTTTATCCAGACTAAATATTTTTTTAAAAATGTATGGGAAAAGGTCCCAGACTTTATCAAGTACTTTATCCAGACTTAATATTTTATCCAAAAATGTATGGGAAACAGTTCCCAGACTTTTTCTAATACTTTTGTACAGACATTTATTTTTACTTAAAAGTCTGGGAAAAAATTCTTCGGCTTTTTTCCGTATTTTTAAACCAACGTTTATTTCAGTAGCAAAACTGTAATCTATACTGACAATCTATATGTGCGATTAAAATTTTCATATTTTTAAATAGAAATTAAATAATACTTACTTTATTTAGTGTTTATAAAAGTAAAAGAAGTATATTATAAACAATGATTTAATTATTTTTTATTGTTAATTTATAATTATATTTCTTTTATTGAGTTGTTTATTGCTATTGAATTACTTTTGTTTGATTTTTACTAAATAATTATTAATTTTCTTATTCATTATTAGTTTTTACATTTTATCAATTTAAATAATACTATGTAAATTTTATAAACACAAAATATAAGTTCAACATTTTTAACAACTGTAAATTAAATCAGTAATATAATATTTAAGTTTTCCCACTTTTGGGTTTCCTCGGGTTTCTTAACATATTACACAAATTGGTAAGTACTCTTCTATACTCATCTCCATTCAATTTTGCAACATCCTCTGGTGTTTTTCTATTGACATAACCTGAAATAAAATAGTATATTATTTATTAAAATATATATTTGATATACAAGTATCTGTAAACATAACTCAATTTAGTGAATCTTACTTAGAACGGCTTTAAAAACTGGTGAAGGAATTATTTTTGTTTTGCCTTTTGCAGTAGCAGTCATACCTTTTAATTGTTCTTTTCCTAGTATTGTTTTCATTAATCTTCTAGTCATTTCTTTGGGCTTATGGCGCCATTTCATTTTTAAATAATTAAGCTCGGTTTTGTCAATAAAAATATTATAGCCTTTAGTTAATTGAATCTGCAAGTAATAACAAATTATATTTGTTTAGAAAACAATTATACAATTTTTACGAAATCTGAAACTTATAAACAATATTCTAGTTATGCATATAGTTTGTTTAAAATACTTTTCCATCTTCGGGGTTATCGGAAATTAAATTTTCCGTGTTGTCCTGTCCTATTTTAGTAAATTTTTCAGCCTTATTCGGTTTGTAACTATCATCATTGTCGATTTCCTCAATATCAATTTTTTCGCTCTCGTTGTTCCTGTTCATATTTCTCATCTCACCATGATCGTTGTTCATATCTTCCTCATCGTCATTATCCTCGCTATTTTTGTTCATCGGTTTATCCTCATTGGTACTTTCTTTACGCTCGCATTTAATCTTATTTTCCGCGTTTTTGCCATCGTTCTCTTTATTAACAACACCGTCTTCCAAGCTTTAATGTAAATAATTATTAGTTAATACATGGTTTTTTAATATTTATTTAAATTTTATGTATATATAACATACCAAAATTAAAAAGTGTAATTTATTTTTTAGTTAAACCACTGTTACATTTTATATGAAATTTTAATTGCTTTAAATATTATTATAAAAGTATACTCACGATTCATTATCTGACTGGTCACTAAAAATTGAACTTAATGAAAAAATGTCCCTTTCTGCTGCAGCAGTTGCATTTGATTTAGTTGAATTTATCTTTTTTTTCTTTGCTGCATCTTCTCTCTTTTTGGTAATTACAGCATCAGGAAATGATTTTCGTCTTTCAGGCGTCATGATTTTACCGGAGACATCAACATCCAATGCATCTAAATATTCTACGTCGTCTAATAATATAATATAATATAATAATTAACATTTTTATCAAGTGGCGCTGTCGTACTTAAAAAATACCATCTATTAGATGTTTGTTATCAAAGAAGGGAGAATGTATACTTTGTAATGCACAGGCGCGAAAATAATTTTTGTCTTATATAAACTTTTCACCTTTATTTTTCTTGGATGCAATCTTTTAAGTGAGTTTATTTACTGTACATCACTTGCATCGTACTACGATAATACAACGTTAAAAGAACTGAATGTTTCGATAGGTTTTAAGTAAGCGGATACAAAAACGAGTTTTACGCGTGGCGAGTTGAAAAATAATGTGAATAAAGTGAATAATACGTACCACTAGAAACAACAATTCGAGCTTCGTACCAATCTTTACCCCACATTGCGAATATTTTTGAATCCTTTTGTTTAATATGCTCCCTGCTAATGATGCTAGTAGTAATTGGTTTTGTACTTGTCCATAATACTAAAGAAAACATGTTATCACAGCTAATTATCCGACTTAAGAAGTATACAAATAAAATTAAATGTAGGGTTATATGTCCTGCTGTTTATATTCGTGTATTAATAGTTTTTGTTTTGTTAAAATATCCATAGCAATAGAGTTTGCTGTGAAGTCGTCTGAATCAAATCGAAATAAATAGCATTAAAAGGTACAAGTTAAAGAAAGGGTTAAGCGGATATTAAACACCGTACAATAAGAGTACTTTGCGATAATTTAAAAATGAAGAGATACAAAATGCATCTTTCGGAATACAGCCGTTCACAGCAGTATAAAATTAGGAAAAAGTACCTTCAATATCGCAATTTTAACAGTGACAGTAGCTCCGAGAATGACGAATCTGACACGGAATTGAATCATTCAAACACTTCCAGAAAAATACCTACTCCTAGTTTACCAAACAACCGCAATAATAGTGAGTACATATTTTTACTAAAATATTAATACAAATTTTCATATAGAATAAAATATTGTTTAACTGTTGATAATTTAAAAAATATAAATGAATGACTAATTGATAGATTAGATAAATTTTTTGGAAAAAGTACTAGAAAAATATATTTACAACCTACAAAATATTTTATTTTATAGTTACTTAGTCTTTTCTTTCAATTACTTAATCCCTATAGTTTTTATTGGATTTTTAAAATTTTGTTATCATTTAACCTAAATATCAATAATTTATTATTTTAATGTTATTAATTAGAATAGAAATACATTTTTTTACGTCGTTCAACAATTTTGTTCCTCACCTGCTTTTTACATTTGACTCTTTTTACTGTGTTTTGAGCTTTTCATATTGTTTTAAACTTATTTTGCGTTATATCGTATATAATCTTGATTTTATACTCAATATTATATAAATTTTTGTCTTTCCCCAGTAAATTTTTCAATCAAGAAGTTAATCATTGAAACTCTTAACCTTTCCTTATCCTACATCGTAATCGTAATTACGCAATAATTATTTTTTATACAGCTTATGATTCCCATTCATATAACGATCAAGACAACGAAGACCAAGTAGACGAAATTATTGATGCCCTTATTGATGGCCGGAGAGATAATGATGCACATGGTTTAGCAGAAGCAGCACAAGAATATCGCCGCGATTCAAGTGTTGAAACCGAAACCGGTCAGAATGACGACGAATCTACTGAATCTAGTGAATCTAATGATTCTAGCGAAGAGAGTTCCGAAAACGATGATGATGAAACATTTTTTATTGCAAAAGCTACTGAACCATTGTATCCCGGTGCACCATTGACGGTAGCTGAACACGTTTTGTCAGTTTTATCATTATTGCTTCGCTTTAAATTGTCGGGAGTTCTATTCACTGAAATTCTTAAGCTTTTGAGTTTGCATTGCCCTCATCCTAATTTCTGTGTTCAAACATTGTATAGATTTCGATTATTATTTAGTAAAATTAAATGTCCTTTAATACGACACTACTATTGTTCGATATGTTTAACAAAACAAAATGACGAAGACGTTTGTAAAAATTGTAAAGAAAAGTCGCAATTTAATTACTTTATAGAAGTATCAATAATTTCGCAATTAGAAAAATTATTTAAACGTAAAGGGTTTATTGAATTACTAAATTATAGATTTACGCGAGAAAAAAAAGTCATTAATAATTTTGAAGATATTTACGACGGCTCGGTATACAAAGAATTGTTTGATCAGGGATTTCTATCAAATCCACATAATATTTCCTTAACATGGAATACTGATGGTGTACCCCTCTACAAGTCTTCTAAAATAAGTGTCTGGCCCTTTTTCTTAGTAATCAATGAACTGCCATATAATCTAAGATACAAAAGAGAAAATATGCTTTTAGCTGGTCTTTGGTTCGGACCTACAAAACCATCAGCGAACATGTTTTTGGGTGTTTTTCGAGAAAGCCTTAAAAAATTATATAAAGCAGTAGAATTTATTTTATTTAATATAAATGAATCCATAAAAGTTCGCGGTATTGTTATGTGCGGTACATGTGATTTATCTGCAAAGGCTCATTTTTTAAATTTAAAATATTTTAATAGCGATTATGGCTGCCCTAATTGCAAAGAAAAGGGTAAAAGAGCAGAAAACGTACACGTTTATCCATTTAGCAATAATGTCGAATTACGAACTACTCCAGAAACTATACAATTTGCTAAAGAAGCTTCTGAAATGAAGAGCCATGTTTTTGGAGTTAAAGGTCCGTCAATACTTTCTAAATTAGTTTATAATTATATAGAAACTACGGCAATAGATATAATGCATTGTGTTTATATCGGTTTAACAAAAAAATTAAGTTACCTTTGGTTTGATTCAGTTAATCACAATTGTGGTTTTTCTTTGAATCAATTTACATCCATAATTAACAAACGTATCCAGTCTATTCTTCCACCAAATTTTGTGGTGAGGTTACCCCGTACCTTATCAGATATTGCTTTTTGGAAAGCAACAGAATTAAAATTATTTTTACTTATATACAGTCTCCCTATTCTTTGTGATGTTATGCAGGAACCGTATTTTAATCATCATAAATTATTAGTTTATGGTATATATTTATTGAATAGAGAAAGTATTTCAAGCGAGATGATTGAAAAAGCTAGTCAATGTCTTAATGAATACGTATCTCGATTTGGTAATTTATACGGAGAAAGACATATGACCTGTAATTTACATCTTTTATTACATTTACCCTTAATAGTGAAACGTTTCGGTCCATTATGGGTTACATCTTGCTTCCCATTTGAGAATATGAATGGGATTTTGAAAAGCCTTGTTTATGGGACAAAACATGCAGAGTTACAAATATATGCTTCAGTATCGTTACTCTTCAATCTTTCAGAACTAAAACAAAAATATTTAGTGCCAGGAAGTAAAGTAAGCTGTTATTGCATCGCTTTAGAATCAAAATCACGATTAAAAGTCCAACCAATTAATAAAACATTATCGATTGTTGGAAAAATGACAAAAAATGTAAATCTTCCTCATTCAGTATTATATTGTTTTAGAAATATTGAATTTGATGAAAATAAAATACATTTGTATCGCAGACTTTTAACAAATAATTTACTTGTAGAATCTTCATCATATACACGTAAAAGAAAAACGAAATCGAATGTAGTAAAGTATTTGTACAATGGATCATTTTATGTAGGGGCTGTTGAAGTATTTGTGAAACATTGTAATTGCGAATGTAAAATGCAGTGCGATGAATGTGATGAAAACTGCAAAAATTACGCTATTATTAATGAATATAGTATTAAAAATGAATTTTATTGCAATTTCAATTCGTCCTTCTTACCTTACCTTTATTCGTGTACTATTAATAAAGATTTATTAATTGCTGTACCAGTTAGTGAGATAGTACAAGTATTATTCCAAATGAATATTGAAAACAATATTTACGTAATAGAACCTGTAAATGCAATTGAAATTGAATGATTTCTGAAATACCACGTTCTCGCACTAGTGCATAAAATTCGCACATTCGCAATGGATAATTTAAATAGATGGTTTTGTAAACATAGCATTTCGCACACAGTATTTCAAAAATAGTGTACGGTACGAGTGCATTTAGACAATTACCGCATTTGTCTTTCTGGCACCCTGGCTTCACTCGGAAATGCGGAATGTTATTATAATTTAATTATGCGTGTATGCGTGCACGCACGCATGTATAATTGTCATACTTAACAATTAATTTCTTTTGTACTTATTTGTTGTTTACTTATGTTAATTTATAAATATTGTATATTTGAAGGTCTTTGTTATTTTTTAAATAAATATTGTATTTATTAATTATATTGTTGTGTATATAACATAATATAATAAGAATAATTAAGATGGATTCCGAGATTTAAATAATCTGTCCAAACGTACGGAAAAAAGCCGGAGAATTTTTTCCCAGACTTTTAAGTAAAAATAAATGTCAGTACAAAAGTATTGGAAAAAGTCTGGGAATTTTTTCCCATACATTTTTGGATAAAATATTAAGTCTGGATAAAGTACTTGATAAAGTCTGGGACCTTTTTCCATACATTTTTAAAAAAATATTTAGTCTGGATAAAAGTAATGGATAAAGTCTGGGAACTTTTCCCAGATATTTTTTTAAAAATATTTAGTCTGGATAAAAGTAATGGATAAAGTCTGGGAACTGTTCCCAGACATTTTTTGAAATATATTTAGTCTGTATAAAAGTAATGGATAAAGTCTGGGAACTTTTCCCAGACATTTTATGAAAAAAACCAATAAAGTCTGGATAAAAGTACGGGATAGTCTTACCAGCTAGACTTTTGACAGACTTTTAAGACCGGACTTTGGCCAGATGTTACCCATACTTTTTTTTTTACACGGGATGTTTTCAACATGTCCAAATTTTTCTGCAATTTTAAGTTAAAATTTAATTAAAATTTTTAAATAAAATTGAACAAAATACTTTGTTTTTAAACTTGAAAAATTTGGACTTGAACGTTAAATAAACATAACGAATTTTTTCTAAATATAAGCCTATCTTTAATATTAAATAATATTAATTATTTTTCTTAAATTAAATTTCAATTCAATTCAGGAACATAATTAACATAAACAGTTATACCAGTAAATAAAAAATTAACAAATTTAAGCAATATACATGAATGTTGCTGTATATCGAATAAATAAATTAACTAAGTATATGGTTTCATATAGACAAATTTAAATTGTACAATATTTTATCACATTTACTTACCTTTACTGTTTAAAATATACGTGCCATTAACATTATTTTACCAAATATTCTTTAGAAGAAACATTAATGTAACAAAAAACTCTATGGTTTTATATAAACATATGTATATACTTATGTATTTTTTTTTAAATCACGTTACCTCTTCTTCCAAAAATATGTTACCTATTACTTCTTTCTTACCAAATATTTTTTTTTTAAATTTTTGAGATATTTGAGGAACAACACTTTTTTTTCAATACATTGATATTCAGAATATTAGAATAATATCTAAAATTTAACAAATATAAATACTTTTTAAATTTATTATTAGAATATATACATATATGCAAAATAATAATTTTGCATACTATAATTACAATTCTAATTTTTATTATTATTATTATTTTATAGAACAACAAAAACCACCAAAGTGCGAGCGCGAAGCGCGAGCTATATTCGGTCGCGCCTTATAAGCTTCTGTTCTCAGGCTACTTGCGCGCGAAGTTTCAATTTTAAATTAGTATTTAATATAAAATTCTTTAAAAAACTGTCAAAAATACAATTTAATATACGATCATCCGTCCAAATAAAAAATCGATACTTTGTGATTTTTTGTTTATTTTTTTCTTTTCAGATTACGTCGATAGTTTTACGTATAGACTGCACTACGTTTTGAGAATATGTTTATATTAATATCTTAATTTTATGGATGCATTAATGTGAGTATTTTATATATTTTTATATTATTCTTTTATATATTACATATTTATATATACTTTTATTTTTTAAAAATTACAAAGTCTAGTATGGTATTAAGTGCGGGAGATAGTCTGGCTTATTTCTCCCAGACTTTCAAAAATTATTATAAAATCTGGTTGAATTCTACCATTTTTAAATTTATTATAAAGTTTGGCAAAATGTGCGGGCGAAAGCCTGGTTAAATTCTTGGAGACTTTTAAAAATAATTATAAAGTCTAGCGAAATGTGTGGGAGAAAGTATGGCTTATTTAGCCCAGATTTTCAAATTTATTATAAAGTCTGGCAAAATGTGCGGAGAAAGTCTAGTTAAATTCTACCCAACTTTTAAAATAAAATAGATTTAGTCTGGCAAAAAGTATGGGATAGTCTCACCAGCTGGACTTTGCCAAGATTTTATTAGCCAGACTTTTCCCAGGCGTTACCCATACTTTTTTTTTACACGGGTATTCTCGAGCAGATTGGCTGATCGCAATTATTTAAGCTTTGTTCGCGACTTGCAGCACCTCTCCAAGATCCGTCACCGCTTTCTTATGCTCTCTTATCGCTACTTCCATGTGCACCAAGTCTTTATATTCCTCTACTGGAAGGATATGAGTTGCGGAAGAAAGAAGTCGCGAGTGATATTTACAACGAAAAAAGAAATGGAATAAGCTGGAGACCAAATATATAACAACACCGATGCGGCAGTACCAACATCAGACAGTACGGGGATTTAGAATGAGGTTATTCATTTGAATCAGGGAAACGATCGGTCTTTTTCAGGACTACTTGAATTTTTAATGTATAAGATAAATTTATATAACCATTAATATAAAGAATGGAAAACAATTGGTCCTTTTTAGAACCACTTGTTTTTTAACGTACCAGAGATCATCTTGCACACAAGCACATACTTAACTATTTTCTTAAATGCTTTAATTTAAAACAGGTTATATACTTCTCCATAATGCATTTTTTTCAAAAAACTTTTGTTTTATCTGTTTTTATTGATACAATTACATCACTTTTTTGTTTACTATATAAAAGAATAGGATTAATAAAAGAATACGATTAAAAGTATACAATGACCGACACGGTGGCGGAGTGGCGGAGACGCAGCTCGGCCGGTCACGGAAGTTAAGCAGCACTGAGTGCGGTTGGCACTTGGATGGGTGACGCTCTCGGTCGCTTGGCTTTCGTGGCGGGTTAGGTGTTTTTTCACACTTCACAACGTGAGCGGGAGGTGTGAAACATTCGGTTTCGGTGTCAAGGCCTACGCAATGTGACTTTGACACCCAAAAAGAATGTTTCGAATACACCGGCCATCTCGGATGAGGTTTTCCCTGCTTCACAGGTTTCCCTCATCCACGGGCATAACCCCGGGCGAATGCGAGATGGTGGGGCTTTTAAGGGAGGGATAAAGCACCCACACATAGGTGGTAGGTGAACACCGTTAAAGTCCCCAGGGATAAACGGTAGGAAGTGCCAGGAAAAAGATAGCACAAAAATCAAGAATAAAAAAAAAAAAAGTATACAACAAACTCGGGATGGTCAAGAACCGGCTTAGCTTATCTACTTTCAGCCTGATATATCTCAATTAAAAATTAATATATGTATATTGCCAATTTGTTTACAAGATTATTCACTGATACGAAATAGTTTTAAAACCATTTGTCTTGAAAAGAAAGAAAGTAAATACCAAAAACATATTACTAACAAGTTAGCTTGGTTGTGTGAAAAACTGAAAACAACTTCAAATTGTTGGCTTGCCATACCTCTACTAAAAATTAAGCTATTATGCCAATTTATGAAAAACATTACTCTCTGGTGTAACTGTCATCAATTTTATACGTTTTAAAACCAATTATCTTCAAACGAAATAAAGTAAAGGCCAAAAACCTATTATTAATTATTTTGCTTGCATGTGTGAAAGAGTAATAATTTTTCAAAATTTCCGCCTGCCATATCTCGACCAAAAATTAAGATATTTTCGCAACACTGTTACCAGATTACTCTCTGATGTAAATCCCATTGATTTTATAATATTTCAAACTAATTATCTTAAAAAGAAAAAAGTTGAGGTTAAAAACTGTAATAGCACGAATTGGTATTATCGCGTAGATAATATTCGTGGACAAGTCCGTTAGGAAGGTAGAGTGAAGAAATGTACACAGGTATGCTAGATATATGTATATAATTATAGTTTGAGCGTGTGCGAGCGTATTCGCGTGTAACCCGTACGGCGTCTCGAGCCGATCTGCTTTTACCTCCCGCGACGCAACCTGGCGTCTTGTCTCGCTACCTCTGTCGGTAATAGAGGTATCATGTGCATCATGCGTGTACGCTCTCACAACAAAAACATATTACTAACAAGTTAGTCTGGTTGTGTTATAATCTGAAAAAAATTTCAAAATTTCCGCATGCAATATCTTGACAAAAATTATAGTATATTACGATACAAGTACGAAAAGTGGTCGATAACATCACGGTAACGCGGGTGCTGTTATCGTCTGGTTTTCGCATGCGTAGCCTATATTATTTTTCCTCACAATTTTCGGTGTCCAAGATATCGTACTTTAAATAAATAAAATTAATTTAATAATTTTCGCGTGCTGTTATAGTTATCGTTCTTGGAACTTTTAATACTAAAAATATTAATACACAATTTTCACACATATATAATAAGCCTAAGTATTTAATAATTCACCAATATTTAAATATTAATCGTAACATTTCGAAAAACGTGCATCTAAAATATAATAACTTTTACGTGCTGTTATTATGGACAGTTTCCGAACGCATATGCGTACGGAAAAATGGAACTTTCAGCACGCCGTGAGGAAAATTTATTTTGCTTATTCTTGAACCAGATCGCTCTCCAATGGTGTAAATATCATCGATTTTATAATTTTTCAGACTAGTTGCCTTCATAAAAAAAAAAAGTTAAAGTCAAGTACCTATTACTAACAAGTTATCCTATAAATGTGTGAAAAACTGAAAACAATTTCAAATTTTCGGTCTGCCATATCGTTTAAAACTTAATATATTTTTCCTTTTTTTGAACCAGATTACTCTCTGATACGAATGCATTAGATTTTATAGATTTTAAAATCAATTGTCATCAAAAGAAAATAAGTGAAGGTCAAAAATTTATTATTAACAAATTAGCTTCGTTCTGTGAAAAACTGACAAACAAATTTCTAATTTTCCGCCTGCCATAGCTCGACTAAAAATTAAGTCATGTTCCAATTTTTAAACCAAATTACTCTCTGGTATAAATGTCATCGATTTTATACATTTTTAAAGCACTTGTCTTGAACCTTTTACTAACAAATTAGCCTTGATGTGTAAAAAAGTAATAAATTTTCAAAATTTACGCCTACCATATCTCGACTAAAAATTAAGATAATTTCCTAATTCTTTAAACACATTATTCTATGGTGTAAATGCCATTGAGTTTATACATTTTTAAACCAATTATCTGCAAAAGAAAAAAGTTAAGGTCAAAAACCTATTACTATCACAAGCTAGCCTGGATGAGTGAAAAACTAAAAACAATTTCAAATTTTCAACCTGCCAAAGCTCGACTTATAATTAAAATATTTTGCCAATTCCTGATCCAGATTGCTTTCTGGCGTAAATACCATAGGTTATATAATTTTTCGGTGTAATTGTCTTCAAAAGAAAAAAATTATAAACAAAATATGTGCTTTAACAATTCACTTATACTTCCTTATACTCTACGCATAATTGAATGTAAGCACACTGATTTTTAGAATTTTATGTTGTTAGAATTATTTTAATCACGTAATTACTACATCCTTGAAAAAAACTGGTTTTCCTATATGTTCTTTTAGTTTAAGAGGCGGTTCAAATTTTAATGATAGTTTATGCTGGCTTAGTCTTCTTCTGGATATCCACGTCTATATTATAAGTTCAGTTTGTTTCTGCTATATTACTTGAGGCTACTGTGGAAAATATTTAATAATTAGGTGTAAAAAGATATATTATAGTTTTGATTCAAGTGACTGTAAACGAGAGTGAAGATGATTTTTGAAATATTTTTACTCATATCATTGGCATTATTTATCTTTCACAATTATTATCGAAATGGAAGGATGGGAAAAATTGCTGGTAAGATACCAGGTTTGCCTAGTTGGCCATTAATCGGAAGTTTACCATGGTTAATAGGAAGCAAAGGTAATATATACATAAATTTGAATAATGGTTTACTAGTTATCTCATCGAAAAGTACAAGGAGTATGTTGTTTAATGGGTTAAGCCTGAGTTAAAATTAAAAAAAATGATTTGGTTAATTAATTGTTATGCAGTTTCTTGAAATATTTCTTCATTTTTTAAACAAACAGGACCATTATTAAATTATATCCAAGATTTTATTTGGAATATATCATAATATTTTAATCAATTATGACATATCGTACCAAGATTTTAATAAAACGTATTTGTTACGCGATATCTTCGAATACAATAAAACATAATTAAATGAAGTACATATTTTGTATAGATATAAAAATGATACATGAAGATTACATTCTTTTAAAAATAACATAATAAACAAACATGTTGCAATATTTAGTTTCCACAAAAGAACGTTCATACGTAGGCAGTTGACTATTTAGTTTATTTAAGTTTTTCAGAAGCTTTTCTTTGTCTATTATCGTTTCAAACCCAATTTTTAATCAGTTAAGTCCAATTTCTAATTATATCTATACTATGGGATCAATATATTCTTTACACTCTTTCAAACACATTTTGAAAGATCGCTAATATACTGTCATGATAAAACAAATAATTTATTAATACATTTTTTTTATTTTCACCCAGACCATTTATACCATTTTTCTAATTAACTGTTATCGTAGATGAATTATGGTCAGTATTCCGAAAACTGAATAATACGCACTATCCGATTTTTAAATTTTGGACTACTCACGAAGTGCATGTTAACGTATGCCATCCGGATGATATTGAGGTTTGATACAAAATTAATTAAACACTATATTGTGCATTGTTATAAGTAATCTACATAACCAATTAAATATGAAAGTTTGAAATATTTAAACACAGGTACTTTTATCAAGTACGGAGCACATAAACAAAAGTACATCATATCAATTTTTACATCCATGGTTGAAAACCGGTTTAGTGACCTCAACAGGTAGAACCTATATTATTAAATTTTTCAGATAATTTAGATATTGTTAAAAACAGGTATTAACTAATACTAATTATTGCAGGAAACAAATGGCATAATCGACGAAAAATATTGACAAATGCTTTTCACGTGGATGTACTTAAAAAATACATGGACATAATCAATGACAATAACGACAAGCTTATCAAGACCATAAAGACTAAAACTGCGGATGGAACTGTTAACAATCTCGTGGAATTGTTAACTAATTATACGTTGAATGTTATTTGTGGTACGTAATTAAAATATAAACTAAAGAATTTATTAATACGATAATATTATTCTATATTATAGAAATCAACACTTTCATTTTTAAGAATCTGCTATGGGTACAGAATTGCACGAAACGAAAGAAATTCAAAATTACCGAGATGCTGTTCATGTAATGGGCGACACCCTTATGTACAGGTAATATATTTTATGAGAATTTACGAGAATTTATTTATGCAACTAATGATAGTAGCAAATAAAATAATCACCTTTTCTTAGAGTTGTACGACCATGGTTTCGAAGTGAGTATATTTTTAGTTGGACCAAACTCGGCCAGAAATACGTTAAAGCTTTGAAACTTTTACATGATTTTTCAAGCAAGGTATACAATTATTAATAATTCTGCGCTTAGATTTGTTAATACATTTCATAATATAATACAATTTTTAACTTTCAGATAATTCAAGAACGAAAGGAATATCACGAAAAGACGCATAATGTTTATTTAAATCAAAGTAATTCCGACGAAACAAAAACTGTAGAGAACGCAGTATTTGGAAGTAAATTAACTTTGCTATATATCTATATTGTTTATTAGTTATTTCACTTTATTCATTCTAATATAATTATAATTGATTTTGGCAGTACGCAAAAAACGATTAGCGATACTGGATCTTCTAATAGCATCAGCCAAAAATGACGGTGTTTTAGCCCTAGTAGAAATCGAAAAGATTTTCGAGGTAGTAAATAGGTTGTTTGCATTGAAATGCGTGAAAAATGGAATCAGTTTTCAGGCATTTAGGAAACGATTTTTCTCGTTGTTTTGGCGCATTAAATGCTTTGGCTTCAATTGTTTCTAGAAATGTTACGCCTGAACAAGGCATTTTCGAGCATAAAAAATAGTTTTCGCTTGGTAAGATTAGTGACTCGTTCCGGGCTATGAAAGACGCATTAATAATGCTTTTGGTGAAATTTTGAAAAAATTAGTAAAACTCAAAATATCTCGGAAATGAGGAATTATTTGCTAGAAAATGATCGAAATTCGTGTATAAATGTAGAAAAGCAATAGAATAAAAGAATATTTGCAGAGATTAGAGTCCAATTGAACCGAGAAACTGCTGTTAAACAAAAGAGGTTATTTCCATTCCATTAAATGCGTGAAAACAACGAGAAAAAACGTTTCATCCTACCCATGTCCTACCTACTTTTCTTACGTTGTTTCTACCGAACCAGCACATTTTAAATATTATCATTTCTACTAGGGAGATGACGCGGGAATTCAAGAAGAAGTAGACACATTTATATTTGCGGTAAATAATGAATGTTAAAATATAGATATATTTTTTGAAATTTAATTATTTGAACGGGATTATAGCCATCAAAAATTAGTATAGTGCACGAACAAAAATGCTAGACCTATATAGTGGCAACTTTTAATAGAAATATTAGCATTAATTATAGTATAGTTATTTATCTCTATCAGGATTGTTTCTGCTTACTTTATTATATAGTTTACTAAAGTTTAATAAACATTTTGCTCCGTGTGATATTTGTTATTCACAATCACTGTTTCTGAAAAAAAATTTTCTGTATCGTTCTTTTACTTTATCTGAATATCGTTTACAAATATTTTTACGATTTCTTATCTATCACGGTGAAAGAATGAAATTTTTAAGTAGACGCAAAGTTCGATTGTACACCTTATCCTTACCGATGAAAAGTGACTATTTATAATTTATTAATTTAAAATGAATTATAAGAAAGATTCGTTTTGTGAACTTCTTCAATATCATTTAGGGATATAATGTACGAATATTTTCAAATTTTTAGTTCCATAATTCAGTTGAAATAAATTTCAACCTCTGAAGGTAGATCTCAGATGTAATTGGTCCTTTATGAGCAAGTATGAAACTCGTGAATAATTTATATTTCAGGGTCATGATTCTTTAGCATCAGGTTTATGTTTTGCTCTGCTACTGATTGCTGAGCACACGGATGTTCAGGTAAAAATTTATTTATACCTTACACGATTTCGTTAATAATAATAAGTAATCGAATGTTTAATTTGATTTAGGAACGCGCAAGAGCTGAAGTTAACGAAGTTCTCGAGAGAAACGATGGAAAAATGAATTACTCGTTAACGACTCAACTACATTACCTCGAGAGGTGTATCAAAGAATCTCTTAGATTATATCCAAGTGCACCTTTTGTATCGAGACAGTTGCACCAAGATATGCAACTAAGTATGTGCATCTTACTTTCAAAATTGTATTAAATATTAATTAATGAATTGTACACGTGTTTTAATTGATATGTATTATATCGCAGAAAATTATCTTATTCCTACTGGAGCGACAGTGCACGTTCATATCTTTGATGTACATAGAGATCCGAATTTCTGGACAGAACCCACCAAATTTGATCCGGATAGATTTCTGCCTGAAAATTTAAAAAAACAGCATGCATACTCTTATATTCCATTTAGTTCTGGACCTCGTAGTTGCATCGGTAAGCAGAATGATGGAAATTGCTTAATTGATAATTATGTCAAAATTAATTAACGGGATATTAAAGTTAATTATTACCGATCGAGTTAATTAAGACGAAAAAACTTTTTTAATTTAATAAACAGATGCCATCATTGGCTTTCTTTTCCATATTATCTATCAGTTGTGTTTCGTACAGAAATATCAATGCATTAAAAATTGACATTGGAAGGAAATTCGACTCTTATTTCCATCGCATATAAATATCTTTTTAAATTAAACTAAAAATTTTAATTATAATGTTTTTGTCTAGGTCAAAAATACACAATGATGGAATTCAAAGCAGCAATGGCTGCATTGCTGCACAACTTTATTTTAGAACCAATTGATCTTGCACATGAAGTTCCCATTCGTTCAGATTTAGTACTTCGACCGGCAAGACCATTACGTATGAAAATGACTCCGATTTTAAAATGAAATGTAGTTTAAGAAAATTGAAAACTATTATAGTTACCTAATTACTCTGTGTGAAGTAACGTATTTGCGAAGACAATTTAATACAATTATATATTATCATTTTTTAACAAATTATAAACAAAGATCTGGGTAAAATGTTAGGTTACTATTTACCTATAAGATTCACGTACAATATTCCTAGTAGAAATTATCAATAAAGGATACGTACACGTTTTTTTGGTCAATAACTATACCAATTGACCAAAAATGGTCGCTAGGTACGTATAATTAATGTCCGAAAAGTAGTATCGAGTAATCTCAAAATGCTCAATTTCTACTAGGAATTGTAAAAGAATTAAATTCAAATTATTAATTATACGTAATGAGCATTACGTTGTTATTAATATATACTTTATTTTTTTTAGCTATTAACATTTTTTTTTATTTCAATAACGCTTACAAAATATAATGATTGACTACTAGACAAAGCTAAAAAATAGTTTCGATGTCTTCCTCACTTTTATCAACGATAAAGTCTATTTTACTTTCTTATTGTTTATTATATATATCTACAAAGTCCTTAACGACTATTAAACACTTAAAACAAACAAATTAAATCGGTATTGATCGGCGTATTTTTAAACTGTATACGTTAATGTTGGCAGTTAGCCTATATTATGAGTCTGGTATATAATATGAATTCATAAATAAAAATGCAAAAACGTAAACTTTATTCGCATGTTTTCTTCGTTAACAAATATAACAACGTTTATTTCTACAGAAATAAATTCATATCTAAGTAACATTTTATAAAAATTAATTTTTTTTTTTCGCAAACGTTTATGCACATTAGTTTCTTTTTTGTTTACAAGCCTAATCGTCATTTTCATTATCATGTATAAAAATGGTTTCACACCGTGTTATAACAATCTTTATAGGTTTTTTTGTCCCTAAAAATTGACTTTCATAATCGTTTGTGCTTGGATTTCATGCATCACCTACGTATAATTTCAAACAGTAGAACACATTGTTTTTTTTATGCAGTCGGGAAAACTATACATGTTTTGTAACAAAATTGCGTTTGACATGTACAAAATTTGTTATATGCAAAATATATACCTAATTTATAAATACTCATACATGCTTTTGTTTTTTTTTCCTTTCTCTTTAAATATACGCTTGCTCAATTGTTCAAAGCAAATATATTGTAACACTTTGAGTACAAAAATTAGCGAGTCATAGAAACAATGATTTGTTTGTCAGTTTGATTTAATATAATTGTTACTAGCAACGGTAAAATCGAATCAACGTTATAATATAATTTATCTAATTCATTTTTACTTTTTTTTTCAACAATTTCATACTTTATATATATATATATATGTATATCTATATATTGTTTTCTTCGTCTATATTTTCCATAAATTACATATCGTTATATAGCGAACGAGTGAAAAGAGGAAAAGAAAAGAAAAGGTCGTTTGAAAATAAAATTGTGCAAACGTCGTATAATTTTCGGCAGGTTTTACAAGATCGATGCTTGCGAGGTTTCATTTACATAGCGTCCTTATAGGAAAAAATAACGAACGAATAAATGGTAACCCGTATATCGTTATATTCCGTTTGTACGCGACGACAAATTAGTCGGTGGGTGTTTCGTCTTTGAAAGAGTTGATGATGTCGACGAGAGCTACGTAGGTACCAACCACCAGTCCTATGCATCCGAAGACGATGAGCCCGATGTCCTTGAGTAGAACCAGTTTACAAGGGCCTAATTTGTTAGGCCAAAGGACGCAGATTTCAATGATGGCAGGAAAGGCTATACCCAATGCTGATAGGCACAGGGCACCAAACAGCGAGATGAAAAGTCCTAGTCGTGGTATCGCTACTGCTAGGATAACTGTAACAAACGAGAGAAAATATAATTTATTTCAATGTTGACATTTTTCTAATATCGTTAGAAACAAAATTATTTGAGAATGAATTTTTGAAAAAATCTTGAACGTGAGGCCATCAGATTTGTTTTAAACAATATACCCATATTTTTCCTGATTTTTACATTCATTTAAATAGTATGTTTGGATTGAAAGTATGTATTTACGTATTTCTTGATTAATAATTACCGACCAAAAATTGTTTATTCAATTATTGTTAATAATAATATTTTTTTCTATAAAAATCGAAACGCCAGACCATTCCTTGTGTTCTAAGTTATCCGTATGATTTTTTTCATATTTTTAATTTAATATTTTCGATATAATTTCTTGGATAACAGGTGTAGATCCCTGTAAAGCGGATGTCGTAGTCAGGAAATTGTCATTTTTTACATTTTTTATAAACAAATGAATACATTTTTTTAAAAATCCTGAACGTCAAGCACTTTTAGGCATATTTTAAATTATATTCCCAAATTTTTCCATATTTTTAACTCCACAATTTGATCACGATGGTTGGATTGAAAATGTATTCCTTTTTTTGACTAATAACAACCGACCAAAAATTGTTTACACAATCATTATTTAAATAATGATTTTTTAAAATCTAAACGTCAAGCCCTTCGATCCTTCTGTTTTAAGCTGTCCGTTTGAATTTTGTTCAGATTTTTAATTCAATATTTTAGATATAATTTTTGGAGTAAAATGTATAGAATCCCTGTAATTTGGGTCCGATATCCCGTTATGGTATGTTTGTTTACTTTTATATCGCGCATTATGTTCATACGTCGACTGTAATCTCGTATGTGTGTAGAAGCAATGCCCAAAGAGGATGACCAATCACGTCATCGAAACATCGCAATAAAATTTTTAATTATTGGTAAGAATAGTGTTTCTTATTTTATAATAAAAACCATTGACTCCCACCATCGAACCATATTAAAAGAATGGAGAGCGATTCATCAAATTCATCCATCTACACGTATTACATAATAATGCGTCAGTAATTTGTAAACAAAAAAAACAATTTGTAATTCGTGATGAAATTATTAATGCTTGTTAAAAAGACATTAAACTGTATTGTTTATTGTCCAGTGGGTTGACATAAATATTTTCCCAAGAGATTGCACGCTGTACGATACTGTACTATGGATTTAAAAGTTGCTCAATCTGCTATGTCATGATGCCCTTGCTTATATCCGCGCGATGTGTGTGCGTGTATATGCGCGTACGTGTGACTTTTTCCTGGTTGGTCGCTGAGATGCTGTACCGGCGAATACTGAGTTAGTCTTATTTAAGACGCACGAACGTTTACATCTTTTAAGATCAATGCACTTCTGTGATCTTACAGCTCAGCGATGAGAATGTATTAAGTGTTAATCTTTACGTTGCAAATCGATTAAATGTTCCTTTTTTTATATTTTTTAAAACATAATTTTTTCTTTTGTTACGTGTTGTTATACATCATTTTCGAGTTATCGTTTTAAAATGTTTCTGGAGTTATTGCTACTTATTGTTTTGGGGTTATTCGCTTTTCACAATTATTATCGAAATGGAAGAGTTGGAAAAATTGTTGAAAATATACCAGGATTACCTAGCTGGCCTTTAGTGGGAAGTCTACCGTGGTTAATGGGAGGAAGAGGTAATTTTATTTATTAATAAATATTCTGTTACATCGTTTATTAATATTCTGGTATTTGTTTAATTTGTTTTCTTTTTTTCTAGATGAGATATGGCTAATCTTCCGAAAATTTAATAACGACTATTACCCAATTTTTAAATTTTGGACTACTCACGAAGTGATCATTAATTTACGTCATCCGGATGATGTTGAGGTATCGGTGATAAATTATTTTAAAAAATACGTTAAATCTACATTTGTGCACTCATAGCTATATTTACCGTAGATTCTATTATCAAGTATGCAACATATAGATAAAAGCACGGCATACACATTATTGCATCCATGGTTAAAAACCGGGCTACTGACTACGACAGGTAGAACTACAATTGTCAATATTAAATGTATAAAATGTATCGTATACTAATATAGATAAGATATTGTATTTGTTAATAGGAAGTAAATGGCAAAAGCGAAGGAAAATATTGACACCCGCTTTTCATTTTAACGTATTGAAAAAGTATATGGATACGATCAACGAGAATAATGATAAACTTATTGAATCCGTGAAAAATGAAACTGCAGATGGAACAATTGATAATCTCTTGCAATTTTTAACGAATTACACGTTGAACGTTATTTGTGGTGCGTAAATTACATCAATTGTATCATACAATTTTAATTGCGAGTAATCATAATTTTTAAAATGCAATGTGATCCTTTAGAATCGGCGATGGGCACGGAATTGCACGGTATGGAAGAGGTTCAGAAAAAATATAGAGACGCTGTGCACACAATGGGTGATATCATGATGTACAGGTATAACTTTTTGTAATTATTTTGAAATAAAAGAAGAATAACAATGTTTGAAAATAAAGTTTTGTTATTATTTAGGATAGCGAGGCCGTGGTTCCGAAATGAATTAATTTTCAGTTTGACTAAACTCGGTCGTGTGCAAGCCGAAGCTTTGAAATACTTACACGGATTTTCGAGGAAGGTATTGACACATTTTATAGCTATACATTTTATGATTGATAAACTTTTATCGTTTTACTTCTATACTATCTTTAACTTTTACAGATAATTAAAGAGCGAAAAGAGTATCATGAGAATACAAAAAATGTATATTTAAATCAAATTAATTCCGACGAAATGGAAAATGATCAAAATGACGTTAATGTTTTTGGAAGTAAGTCAGAATTATAAATTTAATTTGTCTCTTATTGTTTGTTTGGTTGTTTGTAACTGCGATTGATTGTACAGTACGGAAAAAGCGTTTAGCAATGTTGGATCTCCTAATTGCGTCATCAAAAAATGATGGTCTTTTGGACGATGAAGGAATCCAAGAAGAGGTGGACACATTTATGTTTGCGGTGAATGTTAAATACATTTAATTACATAGACATTTTTTTCAAATAAAAATTGTTTTTCTCAAATTTGGTTAAAAAAATTATTATTTTTTAGGGTCACGATACAACAGCAACAGGCTTATGTTTTATTCTACTAGTACTGGCTGAACATAAAGACATTCAGGTAATGCTTAAAATTAAATAGCTCTGAATTTTTTAAATGGCTGCTTGGCAAATCAGATTAGTCTATAAATTTTTATTAAAATTTCAAAACTTACGAAATTAAAAAATATTTCTTATACGTACATAAAATTTGCTATAACTAGGATTTATAGTTTTGATTAAACAAGTATAATTACACAGAAAAAATAACAAAGTTTTAATAATAAATCTTGCAATTTTATTTTTTTTACTTTTTCTCTTTTTTTAAAAAAAGAAAAATTTTTCTTACAATTTTAGACTAATTTTTGTTTTTTTAAATTGTAAATCTCAAGAAGTTATCTCGAAAGATATCCTTGTTATTTAGTTTTTGTAATATCAAATTGTTTGTACTAAAGGCATCTATAAAATGATCTCATGTATTTAATTAGTTTTACATTTTGACCAAACTTTGAACTTTCAAGTGCAATATTTTCGAAATCACAAAAAGTGACAGAAATAATGATTAATAAAATATTGATTTTTATCAAGGAACGCATAAGAGCTGAAATTAACGAAGTATTGGAAAAAAATGGTGGAAAATTGGATTACTCAGCAATTAATCAACTTCATTATCTGGAAAGATGTATCAAAGAATCTCTCAGATTATATCCTAGTGCACCATTTATATCGAGAAAAATATATCAAGATTTACAACTAAGTGAGTGAACAATGTTTTGAAAATTATAATTTTATATGTATATAAATAATCCATTCATTTTGTACGTTAGAAAATTATCTTCTTCCCGCTGGCGCTGTCGTTCACGTTCACATTTACGACATTCATAGGGATCCTAATTTCTGGACAGAACCCACCAAATTCGATCCAGATAGGTTTTTACCCGATAGAATAAAGAATCGTCATCCTTACTCTTATATTCCATTTAGCGCTGGACCACGAAATTGTATCGGTAAGTATTTAGTATCAAATAGTATATAATTAAGATAAAAAGATATTCAATTTCTATTTTATTGTTCATGTCTTTGTAGGTCAAAAATTTGCCTTAATGGAATTTAAAGCAACTATTGCAACCTTGTTACACAACTGCATTTTGGAACCAATTGACTTTGCACACGAAATTCCCATACTTTCGGATTTAGTGCTTCGTCCAGCGAGACCCGTCAGAATTAAAATAATCCCTATTAAATCGTGATTAGATTTTGATTGTATCGACAACGTTCAATTGTGTGATTATAGTTACGTAGATTATACATACTGTATTCAACGTAACTGTACGAGCGAATCTACTAATAAAGCTGTTATTTTATATGCCCAATAATTATTTTAAAATGATTTTTTTAATAATATATAAAAACTCGGGTTAGTATATGAAATCTAATAATGATAATGATGACGCTACTTAAATTTGTTTACTTTAAGTATATTAATCTTTAGATTCTTTTTAAATTAAGAAAAAACGAATGAGTCTATGAAAAAATCCGGAACTTCAGGCCCTTAGGCATGTTTTAAACAATATACCTAAATTTTTCCAGATTTTTGGGTTGGAAGTTTAGTTTTTTTAACTAAAAATTACCGACCACAAAATGTTTATTCAATTATTATTAATACAAATTATTTGTCCTTAAAAAATCAAAACGCCACACCTTCCCTTATGTTTTAAGCTATCCGTATGAATATTTTTCAGATATTTAATTCAATATTTTTGATAGAAACTTTGAGTTGAAAAGTGTAGATCCCTGTAATTTGGCTCCGTCATCCCCTAAGACGGATTGTGGGAATGTTAAATGGGAATATGTTATACACTTTGTAAAATTCAGCATAATTCACATCGGTAGTTTTTAATTAATGAAAAATGTGAAATTTTTTTATCTTCAACCAGCCTTCAAAGGGTTTTTGGAAATGTTGAATATAAATTTAATACAGCCTAAATTTTTCACAAAGTTCAAAAATATATATCTTTATAAAATATATGGTATACCGTAACATATTCAATTTTTGCTCAGTTAATTAATAAAATATTTGACATAAAAAATTATTTATTGTTATTATTTATATTTTTAATAATCTGCCAAAAGATTTAAAAGTATTACACACGAAATTAAAAAATTAGATAAATAACAATTGTATGAATTGTTAAATAGTTAAGAGTTTTATGTTTTCACAGTGAGTATGAAGTATACTGTATACTAACTATAGTCTATTTTTAATTAGTTTTAAGTTAGTTTTTTAGATTTTTGTTTTCTGGACCAGCGCACAGGATTTTACATTTCCTCTGCAATATTTGAGGCGTTATAGTGAGTTAATTTATAATATTTTCGTCTGTATCGTTTTTTCAAATGTTATAATGTATAATTCTGAAATAAATAAATAAATATTATAAATAAGGATCAATAATTGTATGCTGATCAGAAATTGAATGCGATACGGTAGTTTTATAGAGTTTTACTTTTTTCTTTTATAGAGATACTTTTGTAATCCATAATAACTATAAGGCCGTATGTATGTAGGTGTATGCTGTTTTCATAGAGTCCATCTTATTGAATCTACCACTTTCAATTTTATAAACTAGATATCAAATTCGTGTTTTTCATTTTTATCTTACTATTATCGATTTTTCAAGTCCCTATGAAACTTGTATACGGTTTTTTACTCCAAAATTTGTGACATTTCGAGATTAAGAGTAGTTGCCGTTTAAAGATTAAACATTTTTATAACACTAATAAGTTTTTTTCTCTATATCAATTAATAAGCAAACAAATATAAATTCCTTTATAACATGAGAATCGTTCTAACTCGGAATAATTCAAGTTGTCCTTAGTCACTTTGCATATATGTAAAATAAAAAATGAAAATGTAACTTACAAGTAACAATAGTGAGAGCCGTTCGACAAAAATAATCCCAGAAGAGCTTGTGGTTCTTGACTCGATGATCAATGTAAGTTGTCCAAAGAATTTCAACAGGTACGTAAGCTTGTAGCGCATATGTGATGAAAATTGCGATCGCAAATAGGATTTTAATACTTTGAGCCATCCTGTCAAAAAATAATTATTACATATATGTATTCGTGAATTGTGATTCGTTCCAATTTTACGTTGACGCGCATATAATGAGCACAAGCAATAATATATTTCTATACGTTAGAAAGAAACTCTTTGATAAACGAGAAAAATCGTTTTCGCCAAACAAAATTTGTTATTTTCGTTCTACCGTATATAATAGTTGTTGAAATATTCAAGAGTCTCACACAGCGTCCTGAGGTAAGTTTAAAGTGATGCTGCCTAAAGCTTCAGGACCGTATTTAATGTATCCAAAGAAACCTACGATGATGTACAGAATCACAATAATGGTCATTCCAATGTTAAGAACTCCGCACGTACCGCCAAAGTTTTGCGGTGTTTTCATATTATTCTCTAACGCTATTATCTGCAAACATTGATGTTTGTTAATATCACAAATATTCAGACTTTTTGTCCATAATTTTAATAATAAGAGAAATAGTAAGTTTTACCACTCCAACAGCTTCTAAGGCAAAGAGGGTTGTACCAAAGTAAAGGGAAAAGTTTCTCACTGTGCCAAACAATTCCCTTTCGCTGATAGACGGTAAATCTTCGAAAATGTAAGCTAGGATCATGCCTAGGCCTATAAATGTAATTATATTGGCAACGGTAGAAAATGGCGCCAGCACCTTTAGATTACGTATGTAATTGATAAGCGTCATTGGTATTATCAATATTAAAATATGAATTTTCACGTCTAAAGGTGGACCGTAAGAGTCTGCGACCTGAAAGTTTAAACAATTTATATACACGTGTGTTGTCAATGTGTGCGTAAGAAAGGTTCTTCGTAAAATTTGACAATACCTGTTTTATATTAGTCGCAACGAAAACAATGTACACGCAACAGATTCCCAGTTGATATACTATCAAAAATGCATCTACTATGATTCTGAAAAGAAACAAAAAAATTTTTATACGAATTAAAATCGTAAGATTCATATCGGAAATGGATATACTTACGGTGCACTGTTGGCAAACGGTTTAAAAATCGATGGACCCTGTTCAAGCGCGACTTTCATGCTCTGCGGATAATTAAGAATAGGAACTTTAAGACGCTTGCAAAGTTCGTATTGAGCTTTAACCAGAACATGAAGGCAGTACGTGCAGAGAATACCGATCAACACAGTTGCAATGGTCCCTGATACAAGGCCACTGTTGCAAAACGCATTCGGCATCGCCAGAATTCCCGTTCCCAAGCTGCCTTTTAACAGATGAACTAGTGTTTCTGCATTCCTAAACGTTTAAAAGAAATTTGATCTTTGTTCGGATGATTCGTTATTAATTCATGAATTACAATGACACTCACGTAGTCGGATGTGGTCTGTTTCGATGCTTGTGAGGATCGTAATCGTCCGACTCTATGTTACACGGTATCGTTGCTCCGTCTTGGCCAGCATTGTTGACTCTGTAACCAACATTTACTTGATTACATAAACGTTCATTCCATTTTTTTAAACTGTAAAATAGGCATTCTAAATATAAATAAGTAAAAGAAGTTATCTTATATCGACTGTGCTCGCCGATATACTAACGATAGCAACCGTTCCCTGATAGTAATCGTATTCCATTAAATAAGTATTAAATAGATTGTTTGAATAGAATGGGCGAAAAATAGGCGAAAAATGTGTCCATTTTTGTCCAATCGATGAAACGCCATTTCTCTCATTTTATGACCATTTATTAATGTAAAATCCTATTTTTTCCATTTTTGAGCTTTAAAATACAAATTAAAGTTGACTCTAGTTATGTGCTATTAAATGTGTGTAATAAGTGAAAAATCTAACCAAATCCGATTATCTTGATAAATATTGGAAATATTACAGAAATTAGTTGTAAATCAGACGAAAATGATAAAAAGCTATCCGAATGTATAGGAATTTTGATAAGTTTACTAATTGATTAAGTTTACTGCTTACGGAAAGGTGGACACATTATTTGAATATTTTGTGGTCATAAGTGCTAACAAAATGGGAGAAAAAGCGTTTCATCACAAAGTACTTACTACTCATTTTTAATTCCTACTTCTTAGATTTGAATTTCTGTATTCCACCTTCCAAAAGTGGATTTAATCGAGTAATTAAAAACCAAATCAACAAGCTATTAAAATGTAATTTAAAACGGTTCTGGCAAATTTGATTTAATTATCAGAAAATCATACGAATCTTCGGAAAAATTGTTTCAAAGGTGAAAACAATATGAAATGTACGGTAATAATATGGAGTAACTGATCGACTTCAGAGTTTAGGGAGTCACAAGTATTGGGAATTCGATTAAGATAATTTCGAAGTTACGTTCATACAAGATGGAAGATCAAGAGAAGAATAGTATTTCATTTAAGATAAACAGATAGCTATTTGTTCATAGCCATTTCCTAGCAATGTGGTCATTTGATATATATATATAATAGATTCATATGTCCACTAGGAATGCAGTTAGCAATTGGGAAAACAAATTTTGAACATCTTAAGACTGGTAACATAATAGTGCGTGTCCAGTAATTCATAATTACCAATGGATACGCAGAACATTATTTAAATTTTCATTTAGACGTTGTAAGTCACTCGTATTTAAAACTTGAGTAACTTACGAAAAGTTTAAAGTACAACGATATAAATAAAAATTAAAAAAACGATTACATCAAACCTTCTAGTTATTAATAGAAATGAAACGTTGAAATACAGTAGACTCGTATTGCAATATACAATAACACTATACAATTGTAACAGTTTTACTCATCAAGAAGTGACATTCTATTTTTGCATTTGTATGTATATATATATATATACAGAAGAAATACCATACACACAAGTCAGATACAGTGAATAATTCGTAGTCTTAATTGTGCATTACACCTTGAGTTTACAATAAATGATAAAATATAATGTAGTGTCTTACTTGCAAGAATTGTTTGGAACATTCTGCAAACTCAAAACTTCCCCGTTTTCTTTCTCCATGGTTGATTATCCTCGTCGATTTAGCACGTCTTTGATAACTGAAATACAAATCAAATGTTTTAGGTTGTGCATTTATTTGAATAACCACTATTGCTATATTTAAGGGAGTGGTATATACAATGGTATACAAACTTGTACTGTGGAAGATATGGTTTAATAAAAATGACTATATTTTATAGTAAGTTTGTGACACTTGGATTGTAAAATTTTTTATTATATTTCATAAGTATATATTCATATATTTATAGTAATTTTCAACCTAATTTATAACAAAAATTACTGTAAAATATAGAAATTTTTATTCAAACATTTTTGTCACTGTAGTATTTTACGGAATACCCAAATGCAAACGCTCTATATAGTACAATCGTAACCGGACATTTTGCCGTATGACACTTCGCCGTCGGACCCTTCGCCGTAAACATTTCGCCGTATGAGACCTTTTGCCGTATAATATTTCGCCGTATGAGACATCTTGCCGTATAACATTTCGCCGTATGAGACATTTTGCCGTACGCGATTGGGTTATAGGGTTATAGGGTTATTGGTTGAGCAGGGGGTTTGGGGGGCGCAGCCCCCCATTACACTTTTGTTGTTACACACATACAGTATCGGTAAATTATTTGTAATTATAACTAGACTATAATAACAAACAATTTTTCAATTTCAATATATGATTTTGTTTACACTCAAAGTTAATCGCCTAAGTACTTGTGATTAATTGATTAGTTATCATTCGTTTTTCATAAGTATTTTTTCCTACTTTACGGCGAGAAGTTCCTTACGGCAAAATGTCACATACGGCAAAATTCCATACGGCGAAATGTCCCACACGGCGAAAAGTAACACGGCGATTTGTCCGACGGCGAAGTGTCCAACGGCGAACTGTCATACGGCAAAGTGTCATGGAACCAGTACAATACTATATTTCAATTATAAAAATTTGCAAATCAATAACTAAAAGACGTCTGAAGAAAAGGTTCCACGAAAATCACATATATTTCAGTGCAAAGACATTTTAAAGATTCTGCTAAAAAATGAATAACGTGTTCGAAACTTTGCTTTAAATAATCGTGTAAATATTGTTAAATAATCCAGCGTGCCCCTGTATTTCCGTTGAACATGAAATAATAGATTTGGTTAAACGAGCTAAACAATCAAAATATTTCGGTGGTTAAAGAAACGCATTAACGATATAATTTAACATTTGTCAAAGTAAGGGCCACGTGTACAGATTCACGAAGACGGCACGACGTTATACGGTCAAGTAAATTTGATTCGAGTAAGCTGATCTTTGTAACTGTCTCGATTAGTTCTGCCTTACCACGCCGCTACAAACTTCTCTCATTATTCGATTAAACGAATCAGAATTAAAGCATAAGGTCGCGCGCGCGGTCTTCCTTTTAATATCCCATTGCTCGGTTACACAACTAAATCCCAGTATGTCGAATAATCGCGTAGCTGCATCGACAGGAAAAGTTTGTACACCGCCTCGTATTTTCAAACGATGTACAATATACATACCAATCCTATAAAAAAGACACTCGGGAATAAGCAAAATAATATTTCGATAGATCTGTATATACGACAGAGGATTACACACAGTATTTTCTTTCCTCTCTGCAATGCCGACGATCGAGGAAGCATATTAAGTGCATCAATCTGTATAGAGACGCGTAGTCTCGGCTGCTATCGATCCTCTAAGATAAGATCCTCTTAAAGATGGAACTATGTACGTACATATATACCTATACAAATGAAACATCATTGAGATTTGGATGAAATTGCAAAGGACTCGGTCTCCCAGCATCGCGTAGGAGTCTTTCCATTTAACGTTTGACCTCAATGTAGCGATTAAGAGCAATCTATTCGCGTGCAACGTGCTCAACAGTATGCACGCAGTTAAAATAGATTTTTATTAGTCAATTGATAAACCACTACGACGGCAATCGCATACATTTGTCTATATGTATATATTGTGTGTATACATACTCCACTTATTTTGCATATATACAATATCTTCATATTTCGTAAAACTTTTCTTTCGACATCCACATCGATAGTACAATGGATAAGTATCGTCTTTCAATCAAATTGTCTACACCGCGAGAGTACGATTTTATTTAAAAACGCGTTATCTTAAAGTCCAATCGTTTTATTATATTACCGGCAATCCGCATGGTCTCGGAAAAGTTGCATCGGTGCAGTCTCTACAAAATTTTAAAAGTTCTTCCTAATTTTTTTTTTAATATAGCTTTAACTTTGATCGCAATGTAATATTTAATTGTTCGCGCTAACCATCGACTAATCTCGTTTCAAGGCTAAATTTACGACTTCCGTGCATCTTTTTAACGTGTATATATATATATATACGTATACATTCAAATTAACGCTAACTGCTGCTGATCACCCACAGTAATTTGACCCTGTTAATTCGAAACGAATCGAATAATATTATTAACCAAACGTTTAAATTTGCGCATAAATATTATCTTTGATACACAGTTTCCAAAAAAAGAAGAAAAATAATTTGTTAACGAGAAAATGCTGCACGGAACTTACCGCGGATTCTCGGTAAGGTGAGCTTATCGGCTTCATAGACAAATGAGATTGAAGGCTATTGTAACGTCAGCCATCATCGTATCATCTTTACATCCTGATCAGTTCGTTGGCGTTAGGGATTACGACACTCGCACGCAGACGTGGTTATAATTTACTCGAGAGAACCAACACAGTAAAATTGACCGTCTTTGTGTACGAGTGTTATACTCAGCGAGAGATAGTGAGTGAAAGGGAGAACGAAGAGACAGAGTCTGGTTATATTTAGCTAGCCAAAATTAATTAACAAAATAGAGAAATTACTGCCGTCTTCGACAAGTGTCGCTAGGTCACTTCCGCCTTGTAGATTCCTCAGTTCCTTGCTCCTTCTATCTACGATGTAACTTACTTAATTAAACGATTTCGTTTATTGCCTGTGAATTCCTCTCTAAATGTAATTTAATATTCAATCGACACGCATGTAAAATACGTATAGTTATACGAATTATTTTAAAATAAATTGCAGTCGTTTATTACACGAATTGAAATGAGTAAAATTAATTTATTTGAATATAGTTACTTCCGCTTTGATCTTCCCTACAATAACGTTGTACATTTCACTATACTTCCTCAAATTTCAACTGTATATTAACGAGTTACAGTATAATTTTTTGTACATGTGTATAATGACACACACACAGGCTGTATATTTTAATGTATGTTGAAAACGTGTATCCTTATCGTTATCCTTAAGGAAAGAAAGGAGGTACGCAATTATTGAAAATTATGCATGTGTGTATGTGTGTATACATTAATACGTACACAGTCAGCGTGAAATTACACGTAATAACTATATACACGCGTACGGGTATGATAACTATAATGTTAAAAACTGCACCCGCTAAACTTGTTATTATTTAAAATAATTATTATCACTTAACAGCCATGTGTGATACGTAAAAAATTTTTATTTTTTTATTGTTTTTTTTTCAATTCTAAATTTTTCGCTCCACCAATTTTCAAGCTAGTCGTGCAACGAGATGCTTGATAAATCATATGCAATTTGAATATTATATATATATGTATATATATATATATATATATATATGTATATATACGTATATGTATATTACGGTTAGTTGGATTTTACATAACGGAAAGTTTCGATGCACTTGGCATTGCGTAAGATAAACTGTTGGACGTTTAACCCTTAGTCTAAGAGTGATACCCGATGCATTCCGATGGTATATGTAAAAAAAAAAAGAAAATCTGTCATTACAGTATAAGATGCACCTTGCACCTTTTGACTCTATTTTTGTCTACCTCGGACCGATGGACTATAAATATTTAACGACCTTGTAATCGATTGCTAGTTAGTTCAAGTATATTGTTGACGCATTTTTGGTTCACTTGATTTTCTTTTTCATTATATAAGTGTATATACGTTTGTCTCTTATTGAGACTTATTGCGAACTCTACATACACATACGCAATATATATTTCATCGCTGTATCCGAACGTTCGAGCATCCTCTCGTTATTCGCAATAAGATTTTTCACGGTCAACGGTTGACCGTAATTAATAATCATTAGACAATATTTGATCGGATTTAATTAAGAATATTACGTTTATATTCGCGCATACACACGGACATAAATGGACTTAAATTTATCAAAATTGTATCTCTCGAAATTCGTTGGCGATATGTGAGTATATAATTTATAAGATAAAATAAAGTGGAGGTAAAATACTGTGTCGCTGCAGTAATCGGAATTTCAAACATCCGTAATTAAAAGATCTTGATAATGACCATCAATGGGGGAAGGGGGATTGCGCGACAGGAAAAAAGTCATCAATGACGATTATATACGCATATAATATACCTATGTGATTAGAATATGATCATCCGGTGAACCGGCGCAATTGATCGAGCTGTACAGTGCCGCGATCGAGAAAGTCCAACTGGTTTACGATTTGTAGAATCTCCGTTCCGTTTAATCGAAAGGAAATAAAAGAAACTGATAAACTGATCTGTGTATATATAGGTACATATAAACACCCTATAGTGTCTCAGTCGTAAGCTTTCGCGGAAAAGCCATCGTCGTGTCGATCTGACTCCAGCTATACAGACGCGCTACTCGACTCAAACGGGTTTTTGAACTTCGTTACTCCACGTAGAGGCGCGGCCTTTGGGCTTGCGTAATCCCTATTATATAGCGAACATCAAGGGCATCACTGCTGTGAGGTTGATGCTCGGGGCATTCGATTTGGCGTTCTGTATTTTTCATCGCGTGATACGTGCATTTTCAAGCATCCTTACCGATCTTTACGTTTTTTTTTTCTTTTTTTTTTATATTACTTCGGATATCCTTTCAACCAAGAAGTTACATTTATTTCGATAAGTGTGGGATGTATACGATCAATGTAATTATAAAATCATATAACATAAAATTTAAATACATTGCATTGTAAATATTTTCCTGTACTTTTCAACGGATTGGTAATTACACTATTCGTATTTAATTTATATTGCCTTTTTTTTATTCATAAATAAGTATTTCGTCGCAAAATAATCTGTTATTGAAAATTCGGGTTGGTTAAATAATGAATAAAAAAAGGTATTTCGTATATGCACACTTTACCTACAAAATATGCACTAATCAACTCGATGCATCCACATAAAACGGTCTTTAAATCTATATAACCACATCACAACTTAAATTATAATGTATTTAAAAAAAATTTCAATTTTTTTTTTCGAATTTTTGACTCGGGAAAATCGATAAATTTTTAACAATTATAATTAAAAAACCACCGAGTGATCAAATCAAACCAATGACGAATTTCAATTTTCATAATCGATTTCTCGTTTTTTCCAATAAACACAAATGCAAATTTCGGCATATACTTATACATTTTTTCTTTCGATACATATGCAACTGCGAAAGTAAAGTAGAAATCTGTATTACCGATAACTCGCCCTTTCGTTAAATGTACATGTGTAATACCTATATTAATATTTCCGAGAAGAACCACGCTAGACTTTTTTTTACAAGAATATGCGTGAAACGTGTTGATTTATTTTTATTTAATTATTTTTAACTAAAAATAGACCTTACCGTTACATATAGACTCGGGGTTAATATTCTTGTAAACTCGCGGTGAACTGATATGTAACGTCGATTACGGTGATTAAAATTTACCTTCTACACGAGTTATCCGATATTATAAAAAAAATATTTATATGACAAATTTAAATGTTCAACTAAATAATTAATTAATAACAATTTATTCAATTTATACACGTCGAATATTTTGAATGCGGATGTCCACCTTAATTAAACACAAAATCAATCACTTTGAGGTGTTTGAGGAAACTGGTCCAAATAATCGTCCTACTCCGATCTACTTGTGTCAGTAAAGTTATAGTATTTAACATCGATTTTCAAGTATAAAAAAACGAATTTTCCTTTTTCGCCATAACCACAAATATTAAATTTGAATCTCGACTTTATTTAATCAATACCATAGAGAAAGTTTGACGCACGAATCCAACGACAGCACATAATTCAACGTAACAACACCAAGAATGAAACAATCAGTGAAAAAGGTACGTGAATGATTAACCCGGGCGTAATCGCACGCGTATCTGCGATACGAACCGCAATTATTCGCGTGGATGTTAAATAAACGCGGAATCGTCCTATACCTATAGAAATTCGTCCCTAAGTTGAAACGCGTAACTCTCGGTGAAATAAAGAAACGCGAAAATAAATATATTTAACGTTGAGGTGGAGAGCCGACCCAGTTCTAACGGATCTCGCAACACTAAACACACTCGTTCACGAAGAAGCCAAAGATATATGACGATTTAGGATGGATGAATCACGTGTATATATATAGTGTCGAAAAGTGAGAGGAAAAAAAAGGAGTAAAGAGAGAGAAAAAGGTAAATAAAAATAGAGAAAAAAACTCACCGACGCTCAGGTGCTATAGTAGCATCAGGTCGCTTTATAGAAGTGTACGTGAAGCACAAAGCGCGCGCGCGAGAGAGAGAGAGAGAGAGAGAGAGGTAAGAGTATCGATTGGGCGAAAACCGTACGTAATCGGAGCACACTGGTATATACACGAGGGGAGCCCTCGGCGGAGTCGGCGCGAGACGACGATCTGGGATCCCGCGCGCGCGGACGAAACTGCATATACCAGACGTGGATGGTATGCGCCCTCCCCTAAAGCTTTTATAGCTCACGTGACTCGGTTTTGCTTCTCTAATGCGTGACGGTGCCTCCGTCACTTTTTTACTTGTACTATCTCCTTGCATCCTTATTTTATCCCTTTCCTTTCACGTTCGTTACACTCGATCGTATAGTTTATCTACATTGTTCTTAGTCTATCCACTCAACACTTCGTTTATTTTTCGTACTTACATAGTTAGGATTTTCATTTTTCTTTTGTATTTCGATATATATATAGTTACAGTTATACGTACATCTGCTACAGCAAGTTTGGTCAGTTTTATTGTTTGGAGGTACATAACGAGTTTGTGTATATACGTTTGAACTGTGCGCCTCGGTTTACAATAATAGATCTGATGTGTACAGTTCGTCACACACCGTGATTCGCGTATATACTTTGCGTTTAAGGTTTAGGTAATTTTTATTTTTTTTAGCGTGTAGTTTAAATTGTTTTTTTTTATAAATATATAATAATTAAATACGGTTTTTGGTAAAAACAAAATTCTATATTTTCCGGATTATACTTTCGTAACAATTTTTAGTGGATTTTAAAAAACTAATTTCGCGACGTATGGAAGAAAAAAAAATTCTCTATATAGGAAGATATCTATACTAAACGTATTTCTTTGCAATTATGAATTGTAGCTACTCTATACATACTCGGTTCAATGTTTCATTTTAACATAAAATATCCAAATAATAGCGTAAACTTATTATTAACCTAAGATTATTTATATATGATCAGCATTTGTAAAATATATGTTACAATAAGGGCGATAAATCAGTTGTAAAGATTTTCATAGAGATTTATTTAATTTTTGATAAATTCACTTTATCTATACGTTTCGTTTTTCTTACAACGCGCCTAAACTCTCTCTTTTTTATTCACGTATACGTATAAACATTAGCCTGTCAACTAATCCATAATCGGAGCATCGGACACTAAGTGCATTGCTCTTACCTTTCGCTATACCAAGATACCTTTCTGATTATGTTTTAAGCAGAGAAACATTCCTGATGACTGGTTGAATTCATTGTATTTATATATACAACTATATACTTAATAAAAATGGTATGTGCTATATTAAGGTATGCATATGGGAGCCTGTACAAAATTACACGTTTACCGACATTTCCATATTATCTTTGTGTATGCAGCGTTACCCACGCGTATATCCATATACTGAAATTCTTTCGACACATGCTACTTCTTCTTAAAATAATATTTTTTTACATTATTGTAGAATATATAAATATAAACTGTATAAATAATTTATATAATGCATTATGTTAATTCTATAAAATACGAAATATCTCGAAAAATAAAGTAAAAAATCAGTGTCACAGATGTGAAATTTCGCTTACAGTTAAATATCTACAGTAGAAATAATCTAAATTTATCTCAAGATATCAATTACATACTAAACAAACAAGTTCAAAAAGTTATCAAATTTATTGAAGTAAGTATCTGACATAAAAAAATATTTAATGTACAAAGTAGCAATATGTAAAATATAAATATGTAATTTTTTTTTTCAAAAGGTATGAAAGATACATTATGACATGTACTTAAAATATATAAACAATGCGAGATCGCTAATGACAAAAATGCTAATGTAATTTCAAATAAATAAATAAAAGTTAAAAACAAATTTCTTGATGTGTTTGGTTACTTATTAGTTACCTTTTCACAACTTCTTACAGTCCACTCTTTACGGTCTATTGTCTACCATAGATCGATAACTTCATTTATATGCATTTATTAATGGTAATGCCATTTTTCTCATTAAAAATTTAATAAATTGTCAACTAAAACTAAAAAAATATTAAATTCAAAATCAACAAGATTATTTACAGCAATGAGTTCATCATTATTGAAAAGTAAAGTGATAAATAAAAATTTAAATTGAATAAGTAAAAAAAATAAAGAAGTAAAAAAAAATTGTATATTTATTGTGCATTTACTTTAAAGTTGTCATTAATAATATACCGTACGTATTTCCAATAAAAAATTGATTAAGACTAAACCGTTGACGTACACCACATTTCACCAAGTGTGCATATTTACGAATAAGAAAAAAAGATATGGTAATTTAGTACCTATCGTACCCTTCATCAATTTTAGTATTTAAGATAATTAAGGCTCGCGAAAAATTTCCATTCGATTTATATATGAGAATGGGTTAATTTGTAAAGAGGAATGTTTAAAGCAACTTGACATTTCAGAGAAATGGCGTGTCACTTAACTTCGTGAAGTCGGTACAGGGAATAAAAGAGCTGTCGAATACACTGTGAAAAAATATTAAGGAATTAAAGAAAATTAATGTTCAATTGAAGTTATATTGCTATGGAATTTTACAATTTATGTAATTTTAAAAATATTTTTAATTTAATTTTTTACTACTATACGTTGAAATATATCATCGATTAATATTTATAATATTGTGAGTGTATATTATAATTAATATTAAAGTAATGCAATTTTAACGATGAAAAATTCCGATAAATGTGTAGATGATTGACAATTCATCAAATTTTTTTAATCATCGATCGAAATACATAGTTACTATAATTTTAATTTTAAATATTTTCGGGATAAGGTCTGGGATTTAGGTGACAAGAATTCAAAAGAGTCTTAATATTGGAATGATTACTTTATTAAATATTAATATATTGTCATTACAGTCATGTATTTACAAATATACAATTAATTGGTGTTTGCCTGCAAAACACGAAAATCACACATCGATATTTTATCACAGGCGGTGAAATTCCGGTTCTTATAGATATATTTATATGTATAACTAAACAACTGATTTTTTTTTATAATCTAATTATTAGGTGTAACTATTTACAGAATACCGAATATCGGCACGTAGAAAAAGCGAGTTTTCACGTATAAAAAATTGATGAAAATTCATCTACATGTCATTTTCTTTATCATCAATGATAGTAATATATATGTGTATATATTACTAAAGAATTTACAAAATGGTTCAATTTGTTTTTTACAAAACTCTTTTTATACAATAATATTATAATGATCAGGCGATAAATATAAATTATAGAATGATGTCTTTTTTCTAGAGTGTTTCAACAATATTTTTCTATCAATGCAAATAACGTAACGTAATTAATGATTCCTATAACGGTACTTCTGATACTATGCGAATACATTTATAATTATATATAAATTTAATAAAATAAATATTACATATCTCGTATCAATTTCATTTTCTAAAAATAATTTATCATTTTTTGTTCCTCGCGTAACAACGATTTTTTACGTAAACGAAGATATCTTCCGTGATTTAAAAAGTATTTTAACGTGACGAAAAAAGTACCTCGTTTACAAAAAAAGTATCATAAAAATCCGTATACACGGTAGACACCAGTTAAAATATAATTGATCAACACGCTATTTTACACCTACGTTTAGTTTATATATATATATATATACTCTTAAAAGCGCTATTAGGAACTTGCAAACAATAATTGCAAAGAGCAATAAAAATTTTGCAATTGAATTGTCTGGCAATAATAATATAAGGTACACCGTCAGAGAGTCAACAAGAAAAAAAAAAACAAAATCACATAATCGACTCAACACGCATTTGAAAATTTTGAGCACCATTTGAGCTTGCACAATCTGTGTGTGTATTACATGTGTAGCTTACGACACTGGCATCAATACCAGACAATGTTCGAAATATACAAACGATTGTTTTATCTTTAATTAAACAAATTTTGTCATACTGTGTATTTTTTACAAATTTATGCGTTATGCAGTATACGTTACGTATAAAAAGCTCTAGAAAAAAAGAATGTGTGTGTTTATGTATATATAATGATGAACGATGCACTGATATCACATAGATCAATGGCACTCAACCTCGTCTATGTATATAAAAGAGAAAAAGGTTTGCGCATAAATAGTCATTAGCACTTGGTAAACTTTCTTAACATGTAACAATCTCAGAGTCTGGCACTTCCCTCGAGGGGTTTTATTTTTAAACGTACAGAGTCCGTTTATTCTTAAAATATCGTTCATGCATCGACGGTAACGATGTCACCGAAATCGACGCTCCATCACAGTTGGCCCTATCTATCGATTATCATTGAATTTAAATAACCGTATACCGTTAATCAAAATATATAGTCAACCGAACGCAAAGCTATGTGTAAAACTAGCCGTAATAAAAAAACATAATTGACAAAAAAGTAAGAGAGAAATGAGTTTGGTATTTTTTGTTTCATTATAAAAACATTTCTATGCATATATCTCACAGGAAGGAATTCTTCGTCTGGAAAAATTCCTTATCTGAAATTTTCCGCAACGGAATCTGGCAAGAGTTACCGAATGTTTTTTTATTTTGACAGCTATTTGCAGTTCGCGGTCTTCGTCAAAGACGCGTATACGGCTTCGAGGTGCTTTTGCGCAAATAGCAAACCCTGCGTGCATTCATTGATCAGTTTTGTTTTATCGTAAATCATTCTGAGTTTATTTGCCTTTTTTTACGATAGTGCAATAATACCCTCTTTTACTCTTTGCGAACTGTTGAAATATATAAATTTTGTACGGTTGTGTTATACACGTCTAGCACCTGCTACTCATTACTTGTTTTACCCATTAAAATCCTATTTACGTAAATGATATTACGATTAGTTATGTTATAAATTTAAATACTCGATTTTTTATCATCAATATGCAATTCGAACAAAAGATTGGCTGATATATGTATAGTAGACATTATTTTACGTTAAATTGCTACCTATTCCCAAAATTACATTTTTTATTATAATATTAACTATGAACACATATTGTTTCTCGTATTACTGGTATCTATTTGGTAACTAAGTATATTATTAATTTATTTTCTCGGTGATTATAATAAAATTGTGCTCCATTCAATTAAAACAATTATCAGATGTTAATAATACTTATTACATACAGGTATGTCTAATAAAAAATTTAACTCCTATTGATAAGTGCCAGTTTCCGAGATTGAGGTTATTTGCGTAAATGTCCTAAATGTCTCACTATCCGGTGACGATAAACGCGCTACGGTATATGTATGTATACTTTAATTAAAAAAATATTCGCATCAATACTTAAAAATCATCTTGATCCACGGATCGAGGCTCCGCCGTCGATTACTGGACTAGCAACGCGTTTGTTCTGTTTCACTTTGTAGAATAGAAGTAAGAAAGCCATTAGACTATCATGAAGAATACTAGCAGCTCAACTTTTTTCAATTTCCGTCTTTCCGTCAGGTATAAAGAATAGAGCTATAGCTGCATACTTTGTTGCTTCTGTTTTCATTATCTTTCTGGACCCGTTTCGATAATTCATATCGAGTTCTTAACCAGACGTGATTATTCCACATCGAAATTGTGGACACGTACGTTTAACCAGCTGTAAACTTGTTGATGATTTTTTCAAGACTCGTGTAGGTACCGATCACTAGACCAAGGAATCCAAAAAGAATGACAGCGATGTTTTTCGTCGCCAGGAATACTCTTTCCCGACTGGATTTCACTTTCCAAAACGCACAAGTTTGGATGATCGCTGGGAAGGAGATACCAAGAGCCGATAAACACAAAGCACCGAATAACGAGATGAATAGTTCCAATTCCGGAATCGAGATTGCCAAGATAACTGTAATAAAGCAAAATAATAAGAATAAATTAGAAATATCATTTGATTCCGTTGTTTAAGTTTTCATTAAACATAAAAAAAATTCCAGAGCAACTAAAATCATCAATGCCGTTTTAAAAATAAATCACATACCAATTAACGTTTATAAAAACCAATGCAATTAAAAGATCGTATAGAAACCGGAAACTGTAATAGCCTATATATTATAAATAGATATGTATTCTATACGTACAAGTGACAATGACAATGAGAGTCCTAACTACGTATTCCCAGAAGAGTTGAGCCTTGGCTGAAACGTTCTTGATCTTGGGTTGAATGTATTCGTTCCAGGAGATGTCGATGGCAACGTAACACTGAAGCGAGTGAGTTACGTAGATGGAAAGCGCAAGGAGAATTTGTACAACCGTAGCCAGAGTTTCTTCCTTTGGTAGGTTGGTTGTGATGGTACCGTCGACGTTATTACCGTACCGAATGTATCCGAAGAATCCCATACCCACGTACAGGATGATGTTCAAAGCCATACCAATGTTGAGAACACCAGCGGGACTCATAAAGCTCTTTGGTTTCTTCATTTCGTTTTCCAACGGCATTATCTGTTACGAAGATTAATAAGTTAACGGTATTGCAACTACATATAGCGATTGCGTGATTTGACAAACAATATACAAATTGATATTTATGAAGGACAAACTATTATTGCTCTTTGAGCTGCACTGATACTTTACGATTATTCCACTTTAATGTCTGAATGTATAAAGTCAAATTAACATACGTTTAAACTGTTATATGTATAAGCATAATATATATATTTAAAACATATTTGTCATCATCGCTTAATTATATACGAGCGCTAAAAAGAAGAGAAATATCGACTTACCACACCAATGGCTTCGAGAGCGAATAGGACAGTACCCAAGAAAAGAGGGAAGTTGGTCATCTCGCCAACTTGGTCTTTTCCTTCGAAATTTAATTCTTCTCTGAACAGGTAGTAAAGGATAATACCAAAACTAACGAACGTTATCCCATTAGCGATCGTTGACAGTGGAGCCAGGAACTTTAAGTTTCGTACCCAGTTAATTAAAATCAAAGGTAGAAGGAGAATAACCATGTATATCCTTACGTCCAAGTGCTGAACGTAATTATCCATCGCCTAAAATTAAATAAATAACAAATTATCAGATTATTTCAATGTAACGTTTCATTTGGACTGCATGCCCGCGATATCACGAATTTGCATTATTGTCGGCCGTTAGCAAAGCAATCAAACTGCTTTATTAAAAAAATGTATTAAATGCCAGTTACTAGTAATCAACAGTTGATTGAAACGACACCGAAAGTATTTATATACCATTCGGCGCGCCCATATTTTTTTTCTTCATCGTTATAACGCAATGTTGTTTCATTTTATTTTTTCATTTTTTTACCGCTAGAACACGGTGAATAGAAAAATCAATGTGAATATACGATATCATAAAAAAAAACTAAAAAAAAAGACAGAGTTTTCTTATCAACGAATAACTTGACAACTGCATTTACCACAAATTTCATTAAAAATAGTCGGAGATAATTTATTGCACCTCGTAAAATATTTTCAACGTCGTAATTACAAAAAAAAAAGAAGAAGAAGAAAGAATTTCCCGTTTCTACGAAAATGTCATGGACGTTAATTTCAATGTTAGGGACAAGTATACACGAGAAATATAATATGATTCGTAACGCGCAAAATGTAATAGGTTTGATTTAATTTGAATCAAGTCGCGTATAGTATACAGACGCGTCTAATTTTCTATTCCTAAGGCGCAAGTTTCCCTGACCTAGATTAGCCTTCATTTGTGCTCGACAATTGTGGTATCAACTAACCAGAAGCAGGAACTTACCTTTTGGAGATTCTCAGCAATGAAGACCGTATAGACACAACAGGTACCTAATTGGTAGATTAACAGGAACGTGTTTGTCACATGTCTGAAAATTAAAAGAGAAAAAAAGCGTATTTTTATTTATACTTTCGTTGATTTGCTACGTCTGTCTAATTAACGTTTACTCAAATGGAAATTCATTTGAGAAAATAATCATCAGTGTAAACAAAGGTGATGTATTCATCGATTATATATACTATATATATGTATTGGAATTATTGCAAGAAAGTTGGCGTGGAAAAATTTAGACATATGCATATATTATACTTCCTCTAATTATTCAAACAGTAATGCGAATCAAGGTGTTGATTAGCAGAAAGAAAAAAAATATTCCGCTACTTTTGAATATTCATTAAAAGATCGTTTCGACATTTGTATGTGCGATTTTATTGCGAATTTATTATTGTATATAAATATATATATATATATATATATATACGTATATATGTTTATGTTTGAGCTTTCCTTGATTATTATTATTACAAATTGAATAATCGTCGGAATGCGTTTGATTGCGTCTTTAAATGGATGTTTAATTCTATCGTAATTCGAATTTATGCAGTAACAGTTGCTGCATGTAAACCTCTTACTATATATTTGAACAAATCTACTTGTTAAAAACAAATTAATTTAATTTGTAAAATATAGATGTCGGAAGTAAAGTTACTGAAATTACATATCCTTCGCGAGGATTGAATATTTTTTTTGCGCAATCTGATCTTAAACTTATTTGTTTTTGCCAGAATATGATTATCGATAGGGTTACGTAAATACAGAAAGAAAATCTCATTTTATGAGGTAACCTTCGAGTAAAAATTTATTTAATTTTCAATAAGTAATATACACGTGCGTTGCATATATGTAAATTCGCGAGAGTTATATTGTTTTCGTAATCATCGAATTATCGATACAAAATCAAATTATCAAGTGCAATGACATCATCTTTATCGTCAATTTTGAAAAGATATATAATATTTTTCGTGTCTGATATATCGGATAATACTTAATTAATCGATCAAATTGTGAATCTCGTCAGACTTAGACAGATAGATTTTTTTTTATCTTTCTTAAGGATAAATAATCACAATACGTAAATTCCAAAGATAAAGTTTATACCTGTATTATAACATTATCGTATTTCCTTATTTGCAACTTATACGGTGGTACAATTATCGAGTGCTAGAAAACCAACGTAATGCAACGTTAAAATTGAATCTAAGTAAACAATATTGTGTCGTACATTGTAAATAATAAAATAGGTTGTAAATCGTCTATTTGTTAAATACAAACATAAGGAAGTTCATAGTTTCCTTAGACTCTATTTTAAGGAATTTAATTCTACACGTATCTGATGTGATTTATTTTTAATTCGATACAATAATTATTCAACGATATGGTAATTCGAGTCTGAATTTCACAATTAAATGTACAAAATACACTCTATAAAAAATTATAATTAAAATGAGCTAAAAAATTATACATAGGGTTGTTTATTTGATTGTATTTAATTGGAACTTACTGGACATGTATGGTAAACTACTTTATTTAAAAATTTAACGATTATTTTGACGAGAGTACTTTTCCAACTGCACATATACGCTTGCGGAATTTTATGGTATATTAATTGAATGTAATTGTGATCTAGCCGTCGAGAAAATGCGTATTTATAAAATTTCCACTGTGAAAATGGACACGCAGTGTGTCGCACACGATCGAACGAGACTTTTGTAATACCGTTTATTAAAAACTGTATACAAGAAGAAAATTGTAGTAATCATCAAGTTATCCAAATCCAATTTCAAAAGAATCTCGGTGGAATATATACGCGTTTCCTCGATTCGTATGTACGAAACGCTATGCAGGTCGAATAGATATAAAGAAATCGGTTTAACGTATACTTACGGACAATATTTGGAGTATCGCCTAAGCCAATGTGGCCCTTCTTCGAGTGACGCTTGCATCGTCCCAGGATATGTCATCGATGGAACTTTTCTCCTTTTACATAACTCGTATTCTGATTTGATTAGTACGCGTATGCAATACGTGCAGAGTAAACCGATAATTATCGTACCGATTACACCGACGACGTAACCTGCATTCTCAAATGCTTTAGGCATCGCCAAAATTCCTGTTCCCAGACTGCCTTTCATAAGATGGAACAATGTTTCCCAGAATCTGCAAATCATAGAGTATTTTTTTTTCTTAACAACTTTACCTCTCGTTCTGCTTTTTTATACATTTAATTCTAACCGTGTTCTCGAAGAGTGATATACAAAACGGTGAAATTATTTAAAATATATTGCCGGGATAATTTATTATTATTATTATTATTATTATATAATATTTCATTTAAATTTATATCAATACTATTTATATTGCAATAAAAGTACGATGCGCAAAATTTATGGAAAATTCGTTTTGTTAAAACTGGAAGCGTTGACTTTCAGCTATACCTCTTTTTTCTTCGATTGCATCACGTCAACTTAAATTTATTGTTTGAAAAATGATTTTTGACTTGTAAGCGATTTACATACCTCGATAATTACTTGTATACATTTTAAAATTGTAATTTGAAAAAAAAAGAACTATTTTTTTCAATTTAAAGTTTACGTGACGATGAGCGTGTAACGACGCGATTTGAAATTTCTATTAAAAGGTTATTAAAATTCATAACACGCGTTTTACAGTGTGCACTAAAAAAAATCGCATTTTAAATTGATTCCAGTAAATGTTTAATTGAATTCAATGAACGTTAAGCTAATATCCAGGAAACAGCGACAACAGCTTTAACAAAATTATGATTTTTTTTTTAGATTAAAAATAAGTAAATTTGCCTTTTCCTCGTTCAACTTGAATGTAGATATATTTATACGATCATTAACGCGCGATACACTTTTATGTACCTTAGGCAATCCTTTCCTCTATTTATAATTTACCTATTATAACGTCAAACAATAAAATTCTAAATAAGTTGTATCGCTGAAAAAGAATTGGTGTAAACTTGTACACGTTTGTCATAATAAACCTGTAGCTTAAAGGCTTTAATCGGTTTTTATGAACGTGTTTTTCGTGCACATTTTTACTATCTCTGTTACTCTCTTCTTAAAATTACCTTGCAGTATGAACAATATTGATGTTTATACGAAAATTAAATTGTTATATACTTTAATGAATCACACGAGTGAGAGGAGAGCGATCGCGTACGCTAAAAACGTTTTATTTTACATAATAAATTTTTTTTCCCAAACCAAATACGTAGAATTCGTCATATTTTTTTTGACGTTTCATCAATCCAAATATTCTACCACGAAGTTCAAAGGAATCATTAATCCATTTTTACGAAAACTATATAACGGTACAATTAAACCGCGAGCATGTAAAAACTTTCCTCGCGGAATGCAGCGAGGAAAAAAAAACGTCGAACAATTCAATTAAAATGTTATCGCGGTTTATGTAAGACGTCGTGAAAGCTACATACAGGACAAAAAGTGAAATTTCACACAGTCGCATCTACATCATGCAATTCTAATCGAGATGAAATTACTAAAATTCTCGATTTAAGTATCCTATTACAACCGAATTTCACTATCAAACTCTCGCTTTTTCAATTGTATTTTCCTTTAGGTGGGAAACGTTCTATGTAATTTATGTAAGCTTATCAGCGTGGAATGTATTTTTCCTTTGCCGCGTATTATCTGTTTTTTTTTTAAATATATTAACGTTTATATGTTTGATTAATAATATGTTTCATATAAGGAAAAATTATTTACTAATTAATCGGTAATTATGATCGGTATATTGTTTAGACAGTGAAATCTAACATTTTGTCGTGGATACCAGTAAAATGTAGAGTGGATGCGTATATGTGTCACTATGTAAAAATTGAATGTATACATAGATTATACGTTTTAATAATGTTCATTATGCAAACTACAATTTTGAATAAATATATGAAATTACGCTTGATTAAATATTCTTATTGTCGCGGTAAAAGTTATAATGCAATTGAAATTTTACGTAAACTTTGTCTCTCTCTCTCTCTCTCTATCTCATTTTCTCTCTAATTTGACTTAATAATGTATTCCTGGTGAAATTTATCCAAGGAACTATCACTAATCAATAAAAAATATTTACGCGGTACGTGCAGATTTAATCAAAATTAAAATAATCAACACGGTTAAATTTTATTCAAACCTCGAAGGACTATTATTTTTTATTACTTGCAAATTCAAATAAAAATTATCGAATCGGAAAATTTATTTATCACAAATAAATGCTCATCCATTATTCAATTAAATTTCAATAAAATTCAATAACGCGTAAAAAGAAAAAGAAGCGTATATCCGATTAGGTGCACTATGATCCCGATAAAAATAATATAACCTGCCGTACGTAAAATTAAATAAGATAAGGTTGAACAGTGATGCAACTTGCGAATACTTTTAAAATAGTAATTATACACACACACACACACACACATATATATATATATATATATATATAGAGTGTAAAGAGCGGAAACGGTAATTTTGTGCATCGTAAAACGCGTGTACACATATACATATATATATACACACACAAGTATACGAGTGAAAAATCCTTGGAACTCCCGCTAGTGCGAAATGTGACGCAAACAGTGAGAAAAGAAGGCGGTTGTGCATCCTTTAAGCGAGATTTTCTTTTTTTTAACGTATTTTCTTATAAGCACGTTGTATTGTATAGGAATATATAATTGTGTTTGTGTGTCCACGTATATGGATATAAAATCATTATCGATGTACATAGCGTATTGAACTTACGTCGTCGGGTGTTGAACCTCACGGTGCTTGTACGGATCGTAATCCCCTTCTAATTCCTTGGCGATTTTTTTCTTGTCCTCAAGCTCGACGACGTGGAAGCCATTTGAGTTGTCCTTCGACGTGTACCTGCGAGGACATAAATAAAACTGTATGTAGTATTACTTTCGAATCACTTCCGCTTTTTATCTTTTTCTCTTAGTTTTTACACCGAAGATGTGAGTGCCATTTTAATTCAGTTGGTTCGACCGGTTTCGGTGAAATTTAACGATGAGTGTTGATTGTTATAAAAAAGACGAAACAAGATATATGTATGTATATATATAACTGTAATAATTCTAATTGGAACCCAATTGCAGTTAAAAGTTAATTAATATTTAAAATAATATACAATAATTATCTTTCGTTAAAACATTTATTGTAAAAATATTATTGAATTATCTACATATATACTTGTGTTAGTATGTAAATAAATGCATATATAAATTATATTACGATAATGCATACGTGTATACGATATAGACAATGTATCATTAAAATAATTATAAATATTTCCAAATCGGATTCTTGAAAATTAATTAAGTAGGTCACATATAAATCTATCTTCGTTGGAAGAATTAACGCGAAGATTGCGTGTATAAATTAACGTTACATAAATAGTCACTGTATATTATTATTTATCGATGATCAATCGAACAATATACGCATCAACAATATCAATTTCATTCAGGTAATAGATTCATAAAAATGGAATGCAAGCGTAATTCGCTAAACGATTACCTTACTACGTATATACGTATACATATTAATACACATATAAAGTATGGACAATTTTTCAATAAAAATTTAGTTATCAATGACCGAGCGACGACTATTTAATCTCCAAGTAATTGACTATTTTGTGGAACAAAAAAAAAAATAAATAACCCAGAATTTTGAGCAATTCGCATGAAAGATGACAAAAAGGAAAAGAGGAAGTCGGATAAATACTTACTTGCTTGCATTATTGTCGAACTGTGGTTGCCTTTTAACATCGACGGTATCCTGAAATTACAAATAAAACATATGAGTATATGCACAACGTTTTTGAATAACTCACCGAAGACGCAGGAGTAATAATGTACATGAAAAACTTAGTTCTACAACGGTGAGACGCGATATAAATTTCTTAAAACACGGAGACTGCGAATTACGTAAGTTGCTTGTACGTATACATATTATATATATATGTGTATATGTGGTACACAGACTCGATGCATTTATCAGAATTATTGGACCATATAGACGTATAATATATATCATAGTTATAATTGAATTAAACGTCTACACGCATCAAAAACGAGAATTTAATGTACAATTCGTATTCATGCACATCACTCGTATGTATACATATAAATACGTGTACATTAAATATCAGCGTTAATTGAGTTGTAACGCCCTTCACCTATGAATAGACCATGAAAATAATAATCAAGGATCCGATGGTGTGAACGACCTATACTTTTTGCATAATTCAAATTTATCACTTTTATTTTAATAGTGCATGCATACATACAATTTATATATATATATATAGGCGCGATGATAAATATTAAATAATTGCGCGATCGTCAATTATTCCATTAAATTTGACGCGGAGGAACATTTATGTAAATTACGTACTATTTAATTATATTTCGAAAATATATGCAGTTTCTTAACTATATAACAATTATTTTATAACAATACTGTGTGTACAATATATAGATAATAAATATTACGTCGAGCGTTATTACGCACGCATCCGAATTATATCATTGGATAACAATTTTTAAACGACGGAGCTTTCTAAATAAGAGTGTGTGTATATATACGTTTTTATTTAACGTTATAATTGATTAGAAATCTTCGAGTATCCATTATCGGTGATACGTTATAGGAACTTGCCATAATCATCATTATCAGTTACAATCGATATTTCCATCTGTTACGTTGATCGTTATATGTACAGATGTATTAAAAATTACAAAAAAAAAAAATGAACAACTATCTAGCGCGTACTATTTTGTAATAATTGTGCTAGACAGATAATGTACATCAGAATTGTGTGTATCAAATTTTTAATTAATTTGAGATACATGCTTATATTGCTATCTGTACAACACAACGATAGGATATTCATATATATATATATATATATATACACGGAGGTGGGGGGATGCGTATACGCACGATTTTTGGTATCGTATTATTTTTATACGTGCATCGCGTCTATACGTTTTTAAATACATACATGTATTGTACTTAACGATATGTGTCATAAAAAAGAAATATAGAAATATATAATTGGGACTAACTGCGAATAATTACATGTACGTGCAGTTTTTTTTTTAGTCGACAATGAGTCCAACAATATTGCATAGCGCAATTATTTTGTTTTACAATGATTTTTATTGATGTGTACATAAATTTTGTTTTGTTTGTCATTTATTTAATTTACCGCGTCGTGTAACTCAGGTTGATAATTCAGATGTTTTGTCGGTAACAAATTATCTCGTCTGATACCGCGATCGCAAAATTAATTGACACGTTTAGTGCAATTCTACAGCTACTAATCTATAACACTCGATATTTTCATTATATACGAAATTATCGCGAATCTCGAAAATGTTTTATTTTTCTTTTGCGAACCACGTGTGCGTATATTTATAAAAGTACACACGTGCGGTGTAAATTTTTTTATATAATTGTGAAGCTATGATTAGCGAAGACTTAGACAATACGTATAAAAAATAAAAATAAGCAAATGAAATGAGTACTGTTTCCCTAGTAGGAATATCAACGTATTACAATTGTCAAATTTGCTAGGAAATGGGTATAAGAATAGTCTATTGATCGGTATAGTCGTGATACGTTTCTTTCACTGTGAATGCCTGTTTAAATATACGGAATAAGAATTTATTTATTTATATTCAGTCTCAAACGTTTAAACTCTAAAATTCCTGTCAAATCGGATCAGTCACACAATTGTTAACGATATTTTAAACAATATTTTTCAAAGATATCTATGTTTTGCTAATTTCGGAGACAAATTTGCTAAAACCATTTTTAATGACTTTTTAATCGCTTGCGCGATTTTTAGATTTAAGCAAATCTTAAAAGGTTAAAATATCTTCTAAATTGATAAACGTCATATAGAACACCTGATTTCTTTCCAATAAGTGGACGAAAAGAATGGAAAAAAGTTTTACCAACCAGGAAAAAATTGAATCAAAATTTTTCACCCTTTTATATTAAAAATGATAATACTATTTCATACTTAACCAATGGAATCCATTTCCCTAGTAGAAATCTGACCATATAAACGTAACGTTTTTTAAGTCATAAAATGGTCAAGTGTCATAAAATACCCAATAAATGCCCAATTAATGGAAAAATTAGAGTTTCATTTAACCTTAAAATGGTAAATTTCTACTGTAGGTTTCTGCCAGGCTTATTTTGTATATATACAATATTACGTAAAATAGTACAAAAACTTTTCCATCACTATGATGATCAAGATCGACAACCGTTTCAATTTAATATGTCACACATAGGAAAAATCGAACTGCGATTTATACTCCCAATTGATACGTATAGGTTTCTGATATGTATTACAAATATACTTCACAGATACACACACACACACGCGCGCATGCGCGTGCATGTGTAGAATCTTTTAAATCCTATGGCTGGTATATGGTTACTCATTCAATCACTGCCGGAAACGTCGATTTATTGAAGGCACGTGCGTGCGTCACTTGGACTCTTAGATTCGCATTGTCCGCGTCTTTTTAGGGAAATGATTGTCGTGGGGATTTTGGGCTGTAAGTACCGAGGCGTACCCAAGGCGAACGAAATTACCATCAAGCTACATGTACATTGCTCGATTATCCGTCCGTTAGCCCATAACGTTTGTTACTTTTTTAAATGGATTATTACACCCAAGTATTATTGTGTGGGTACCATTTGCATTTTTTTTTTATTATTGACGATTATCTACGAGACGTACGCGCTACCCTTGCAAATGTCTACGATATGAGATCGTTAGAGATTCTATTTATGCGTGCCTTCAATTCTTGAATTTTGTGTATGTATATGTATACGTATATCGTTGGTAATGAAGACGAAATGAAAATCATCGAGTTTTATATTATTATTAACTATTCAAACATTTATACTGTCTAAACGCATTAAAAAAATATTGAATACGTTAAAGGTATATACATCACAATGGAAATATTCGGTTTCCAATACAATAGTTAAGTACACTCCTCGTTCTAGTTGGATGCTTAGGATAATGCGCGAAATTATAAGCAAATTATTGATATTTTATTTACATTTAAATAGTGACTTTGGTATATACATGTATACGTATGTTCGACAGAATTTATTAAATAATCGTTTGTTCTATTCACGTAACCTCACAGTAGTTATATTACCCATTATAACTACTCCTCACTCTATAAAATAGAAGAACTCAGAAAAAGATTATTTTTACTTTTTTTATAAACAAATGAATAAGTTTTTTTCAGAAAACCCTGAACGTCAGGCCTTTTAGACATGATTTAAACAACGTACTCAAATTTTTCCACATTTTTAAATCCATTATTTCATTACGATGTTTGGGTTGAAAGTTTATCCTTTTTTTTGACTAATAATTACCAACAAATAATTTTTTACTCAATCATTATTAAAAAAATGATTTTTTCTTAAGAAAATGAAAACGTCAAACGTACCCTTCCTTACATTATGAATTTTGTTCAGGTTTTTAATTCAATATTTTAGATATAATTTTTGGGGGTAAAAGGTACAGGATTCCTGTAATTTAGGTCCAACATCCCGTTAAGTATACAAAACATTCTAATTCTATAAATAGGAAGTATAAGTACTCTTTGCGAAGAGTTTTATTGGCGTGTGTAATTTTTATCGAGATGGATTAGAATATCGCTATTTATATATATAAACTTTTAGAGATTTTACGATGTATTTGATGAAAACTAAAATAGTTTAATCAGTAGATCGTTGTAGCTAACCTCATAAAACTAACTTTCCTATATTGTTGAAATTGCAATTAATTTATTATTGAAACGCGTGTCGTTCAGGTGAAATATCTTTCCAAACAAAGATATCAAGGTGCAAATATTCACTTAAACCTTAATACCAATTATATTTTTCAGACGAAAATATAATCACTTTTATATACGTTCTGACGTTAGTTGTTTACAATTTTAATTCCGTTAAATCATCAAGTTTTTACAGCACATTATTTATATCCGATCTCGTTATATTCACATATTAAATGACTAATTGTATATTTGCAACTTACTTAACCGAAAACGAATTTAACCTTCTTGGATTAGTATTCCCTTGAGATTTAGAAAACCATATAAAGCTTATAAGTACATACATACGTACATATATATTCATGTGTGCAATGTTTAATAATTTTTCGTACATATATATACGTCCTTTAAAGTCGAGGAAGCAGGAAAAGTCTGACACGTCTATTTCGTTATAATTAAAACTTGATACTTGCAATTGAGTATATTATTGTGATACTTCTAAGAAATGTGTTTATATATATGTATATATATTTATACCTATATTTCCACATTGCGCGCGTATAATGCAAGAAATTTCGTACGTACATCTTTAAATATTCGCGTCAGCGATCGTTCCTCTTAAAAATGAAAAATACATTCTTACATCGTCGAGTATTGGATATTAATTATTCATGGTGCAACAACGTGTTACAGGTGGATTTATCCTGTGATTTCAATTTATAGTAAATAAAAACTGGAAATCCTCATTGTCCGTATGACGTCAATATATATACATACAATATATATACTATACAACAATTTACAATTAATTTCATGAAATTCAAACAAAATTATTTATTTTGCACATTCAGGTTCTGAGAGACATTTTTTTCTTTAGCGCGTAATAAGATTATGTTTCTCGAGTGTAAATAAATATCTTATGTATACGGTTTAAGCAAGTCGCATATATACATACTTGAGACAAAATGAAAAAATTTATAGAAATAAATATTTATGTTATAGTTTTATTTTTTTATAAAAATAACGTTTTTCTATGCTATATACATTAAGATATTTGCGCACGCACTGTCGCATAGGGAAAATATTTTTTTTTATAAATATTTATTGATAATTGTTACACAATTTGTTACAAACGCGTATATTTAATAGAAAAAAAATTGAAACGCTAAAATGCAGATTTTAAAAAAGGTCAAGTATATATAATAATATTGATCTCCAAGCCGTAATCAGAATTGATCGTTACATATAGTTTTACAATTGTGTCAAGTATTTCCATTAATTAATTTGATACCTTGGGATAATTAGATAAGATTAAAAAAATTACTCAATTACAGTCTACAGAGGATCATTACAATATATACCGGATATTAACTGCGCGTTTATTTACTCAAACAGTGCGCTACGTGATGTATATTTGAGGCATAACTAAGTATTTACCGACATTTATTTCATTATACATTTCTAATATATTAATGTTAAACAATATATTACTATTCGCCTAAGGCTCTATCTCAGTCTGACGTAAATTGTATACATGTAACCAATTGCTTAACTTTACGATCACTTAATTATATATCCCTATCCTGAGTAAAAATACACAAATGTTCAACTGTGCGTTTAAAAGAGAGAGAGAGAGAGAGAGAGAGAGAGAGAGAGAGAGAGAAACATTAATTTTCACTATATATAAATCCAGTATTTTTTCCGGTTAATAGCTAAAGAGAAGAGAAACGTGAGGATAAAATAAACAGATGAGTCGAGTGTAAAGCTTAGAAATCAAAACAGCCGTAAGAGAGGAAGAGAAAAGAGATAATAAGTGTGACCAGGAATTCACTACGCGCATACCTATCACGCGATAAGCTATGCAAGGACGTAACGCCGCGTGTGTCACGTGCTGCTTCTTATATGTACACAACGCCTCGCGCGGGAAGTACGAATTTTCGAAAAAGCTCCCGCGTACTTCCGGAATTGTCTCCAAGAATTGGGATGATTTTTCACTTGAAAACTACTAAAATTGAAATTGACCGTTACATACGTACCTCGAATTACTAAGTATATAGGTATACATATATGTATTTTTTGACGTAGATAGGAAGTGTTTACTGTATTGTTTATGAATGAGTATTAAGGTGATTTTTTTTTTTAATTGTTCATTATGCGATCGGTCGAACGAAACTTTATTTTTTTAACGATTTTTATTATAAATGCACAACTATAGTTATTTTATTAGATTGATATTAAAAAAAATTTTTTTTTAATTTAAAATAGTAGACTATTAAGAGTCTCTATGGGTCTGAGTAGAGATTTAAATTTTGAACTTGATGTAATAATTATTTTTCAGATTCGAAATAGAGATACAGTTATATTAATATGAAAATTTGGACCGTCTAGACAAAAAATTATGCGTATATATGGACTTTCATTCCCATTTACAAAGTTTATGCAACAATGAAATGTCAATAAATATACATGTTCCGTATAAAAAATAGAAAATTGATAACAATGAAAAGATAAGCTTTATCGGACAGTAGAACAATTAAAAAAAAAAATCACCTTAATACTCATTCATAAAACAACAGTAAAACACTTCCTATCTACGTCAAAAAATACATATATTATATACCTATATTAATTCGAGGTACGTATGTAACCGGTCAATTTCATTTTAGTAGTTTTCAAGTGAAAAATCATCCCAATTCTTGGAGACAATTCCGGAAGTACGCGGGAGCTTTTTCGAAAATTCGTACTTCCCGCGCGAAGGCGTTGTGTACATATAAGCAGCACGTGACACACGCGGCGTTACGTCCTTGCATAGCTTATCGCGTGATAGGTATGCGCGTAGTGAATTCCTGGTCACACTTATTATCTCTTTTCTCTTCCTCTCTTTACGGCTGTTTTGATTTCTAAGCATTTACACTCGACTCATCTGTTTATTTTATCCTCACGTTCTCTTCTCTTTAGCTATTAACCGGAAAAAATACTGGATTTATATAGTGAAAATTAATGTTTCTCTCTCTCTCTCTCTCTCTCTCTCTCTCTCTCTCTCTCTTTTAAACGCACAGTTGAACATTTGTGTATTTTTACTCAGGATAGGGATATATAATTAAGTGATCGTAAAGTTAAGCAATTGGTTACATGTATACAATTTACGTCAGACTGAGATAGAGCCTTAGGCGAATAGTAATATATTGTTTAACATTAAATATATTAGAAATGTATAATGAAATAAATGTCGGTAAATACTTAGTTATGCCTCAAATATACATCACGTAGCGCACTGTTTGAGTAAATAAACGCGCAGTTAATATCCGGTATATATTGTAATGATCCTCTGTAGACTGTAATTGAGTAATTTTTTTAATCTTATCTAATTATCCCAAGGTATCAAATTAATTAATGGAAATACTTGACACAATTGTAAAACTATATGTAACGATCAATTCTGATTACGGCTTGGAGATCAATATTATTATATATACTTGACCTTTTTTAAAATCTGCATTTTAGCGTTTCAATTTTTTTCTATTAAATATACGCGTTTGTAACAAATTGTGTAACAATTATCAATAAATATTTATAAAAAAAAAATATTTTCCCTATGCGACAGTGCGTGCGCAAATATCTTAATGTATATAGCATAGAAAAACGTTATTTTTATAAAAAAATAAAACTATAACATAAATATTTATTTCTATAAATTTTTTCATTTTGTCTCAAGTATGTATATATGCGACTTGCTTAAACCGTTACATAAGATATTTATTACACTCGAGAAACATAATCTTATTACGCGCTAAAGAAAAAATGTCTCTCAGAACCTGAATGTGCAAAATAAATAATTTTGTTTGAATTTCATGAAATTAATTGTAAATTGTTGTATAGTATATATTGTATGTATATATATTGACGTCATACGGACAATGAGGATTTCCAGTTTTTATTTACTATAAATTGAAATCACAGGATAAATCCACCTGTAACACGTTGTTGCACCATGAATTAATATCCAATACTCGACGATGTAAGTATTTTTCATTTTTAAGAGGAACGATCGCTGACGCGAATATTTAAAGATGTACGTACGAAATTTCTTGCATTATACGCGCGCAATGTGGAAATATAGGTATAAATATATATCATATATATAAACACATTTCTTAGAAGTATCACAATAATATACTCAATTGCAAGTATCAAGTTTTAATTATAACGAAATAGACGTGTCAGACTTTTCCTGCTTCCTCGACTTTAAAGGACGTATATATATGTACGAAAAATTATTAAACATTGCACACATGAATATATGTACGTATGTATGTACTTATAAGCTTTATATGGTTTTCTAAATCTCAAGGGAATACTAATCCAAGAAGGTTAAATTCGTTTTCGGTTAAGTAAGTTGCAAATATACAATTAGTCATTTAATATGTGAATATAACGAGATCGGATATAAATAATGTGCTGTAAAAACTTGATGATTTAACGGAATTAAAATTGTAAACAACTAACGTCAGAACGTATATAAAAGTGATTATATTTTCGTCTGAAAAATATAATTGGTATTAAGGTTTAAGTGAATATTTGCACCTTGATATCTTTGTTTGGAAAGATATTTCACCTGAACGACACGCGTTTCAATAATAAATTAATTGCAATTTCAACAATATAGGAATTAGTTTTATGAGGTTAGCTACAACGATCTACTGATTAAACTATTTTAGTTTTCATCAAATACATCGTAAAATCTCTAAAAGTTTATATATATAATAGCGATATTCTAATCCATCTCGATAAAAATTACACACGCCAATAAAACTCTTCGCAAAGAGTACTTATACTTCCTATTTATAGAATTAGAATGTTTTGTATACTTAACGGGATGTTGGACCTAAATTACAGGAATCCTGTACCTTTACCCCAAAAATTAATCTAAATATTGAATTAAAAACCTGAACAAAATTCATAATGTAAGGAAGGGTACGTTTGACGTTTTCATTTTCTTAAGAAAAAATCATTTTTTAATAATGATTGAGTAAAAAATTATTTGTTGGTAATTATTAGTCAAAAAAAAGGATGAACTTTCAACCCAAACATCGTAATGAATAATGGATTTAAAAATGTGGAAAAATTTGGGTACATTGTTTAAATCATGTCTAAAAGGCATGACGTTCAGGGTTTTCTGAAAAAAACTTATTCATTTGTTTATAAAAAAAGTAAAAATGACCTTTTTCTGAGTTCTTCTATTTTATAGAGTGAGGAGTAGTTATAATGGGTAATATAACTACTGTGAGGTTACGTGAATAGAACAAACGATTATTTAATAAATTCTGTCGAACATACGTATACATGTATACCAAAGTCACTATTTAAATGTAAATAAAATATCAATAATTTGCTTGTAATTTCGCGCATTATCCTAAGCATCCAACTAGAACGAGGAGTGTACTTAACTATTGTATTGGAAACCGAATATTTCCATTGTGATGTATACTTTAACGTATTCAATATTTTTTTAATGCGTTCAGACAGTATAAATTTGAATAGTTAATAATAATATAAAACTCGATGATTTTCATTTCGTCTTCATTACCAACGATATACGTATACATATACATACACAAAATTCAAGAATTGAAGGCACGCATAAATAGAATCTCTAACGATCTCATATCGTAGACATTTGCAAGGGTAGCGCGTACGTCTCGTAGATAATCGTCAATAATAAAAAAAATGCAAATGGTACCCACACAATAATACTTGGGTGTAATAATCCATTTAAAAAAGTAACAAACGTTATGGGCTAACGGACGGATAATCGAGCAATGTACATGTAGCTTGATGGTAATTTCGTTCGCCTTGGGTACGCCTCGGTACTTACAGCCCAAAATCCCCACGACAATCATTTCCCTAAAAGACGCGGACAATGCGAATCTAAGAGTCCAAGTGACGCACGCACGTGCCTTCAATAATCGACGTTTCCGGCAGTGATTGAATGAGTAACCATATACCAGCCATAGGATTTAAAAGATTCTACACATGCACGCGCGCGCGCGTGTGTGTGTGTTGTATCTGTGAAGTATATTTGTAATACATATCAGAAACCTATACGTATCAATTGGGAGTATATAATCGCAGTTCGATTTTTCCTATGTGTACATATTAAATTGAAACGGTTGTCGATCTTGATCATCATAGTGATGGAAAAGTTTTTGTACTATTTTACGTAATATTGTATATATACAAAATAAGCCTGGCAGAAACCTACAGTAGAAATTTACCATTTTAAGGTTAAATAAACTCTAATTTTTCCATTAATTGGGCATTTATTGGGTATTTTGACACTTGACCATTTTTGACTTAAAAAACGTTACGTTTATATGGTCAGATTTCTACTAGGGAAATGGATTCCATTGGTTAAGTATGAAATAGTATTATCATTTTTAATATAAAAGGGTGAAAAATTTTGATTCAATTTTTTCCTGGTTGGTAAAACTTTTTTCCATTCTTTTCGTCCACTTATTGGAAAAAATCAGGTGTTCTATACGTTTATCAATTTAGAAGATATTTTAATTTAACCTTTTAAGATTTGCTTAAATCTAAAAATCGCGCAAGCGATTAAAAAGTCATTAAAATGGTTTTAGCAAATTTGTCTCCGAAATTAGCAAAACATAGATATCTTTGAAAAATATTGTTTAAAATATCGTTAACAATTGTGTGACTGATCCGATTTGACAGGAATTTTAGAGTTTAAACGTTTGAGACTGAATATAAATAAATAAATTCTTATTCCGTATATTAAACAGGCATTCACAGTGAAAGAAACGTATCACGACTATACCGATCAATAGACTATTCTTATACCCATTTCCTAGCAAATTTGACAATTGTAATACGTTGATATTCCTACTAGGGAAACAGTACTCATTTCATTTGCTTATTTTTATTTTTTATACGTATTGTCTAAGTCTTCGCTAATCATAGCTTCACAATTATATAAAAAAATTTACACCGCACGTGTGTACTTTTATAAATATACGCACACGTGGTTCGCAAAGAAAAATAAAACATTTTCGAGATTCGCGATAATTTCGTATATAATGAAAATATCGAGTGTTATAGAGTAGCTGTAGAATTGCACTAAACGTGTCAATTAATTTTGCGATCGCGGTATCAGACGAGATAATTTTACCGACAAAACATCTGAATTATCAACCTGAGTTACACGACGCGGTAAATTAAATAAATGACAAACAAAACAAAATTTATGTACACATCAATAAAAATCATTGTAAAACAAAATAATTGCGCTATGCAATATGTTGGACTCATTGTCGACTAAAAAAAAAACTGCACGTACATGTAATTATTCGCAGTTAGTCCCAATTATATTTTATATTTCTTTTTTATGACACATATCGTTAAGTACAATACATGTATGTATTTAAAAACGTATAGACGCGATGCACGTATAAAAATAATACGATACCAAAAATCGTGCGTATACGCATCCCCCCACCTCCGTGTATATATATATATATATATAGAATATCCTATCGTTGTGTTGTACAGATAGCAATATAAGCATGTATCTCAAATTAATTAAAAATTTGATACACACAATTCTGATGTACATTATCTGTCTAGCACAATTATTACAAAATAGTACGCGCTAGATAGTTGTTCATTTTTTTTTTTTGTAATTTTTAATACATCTGTACATATAACGATCAACGTAACAGATGGAAATATCGATTGTAACTGATAATGATGATTATGGCAAGTTCCTATAACGTATCACCGATAATGGATACTCGAAGATTTCTAATCAATTATAACGTTAAATAAAAACGTATATATACACACACTCTTATTTAGAAAGCTCCGTCGTTTAAAAATTGTTATCCAATGATATAATTCGGATGCGTGCGTAATAACGCTCGACGTAATATTTATTATCTATATATTGTACACACAGTATTGTTATAAAATAATTGTTATATAGTTAAGAAACTGCATATATTTTCGAAATATTTAAATAGTACGTAATTTACATAAATGTTCCTCCGCGTCAAATTTAATGGAATAATTGACGATCGCGCAATTATTTAATATTTATCATCGCGCCTATATATATATATAAAATTGTATGTATGCATGCACTATTAAAATAAAAGTGATAAATTTGAATTATGCAAAAGTATAGGTCGTTCACACCATCGGATCCTTGATTATTATTTTCATGGTCTATTCATAGGTGAAGGGCGTTACAACTCAATTAACGCTGATATTTAATGTACACGTATTTATATGTATACATACGAGTGATGTGCATGACGAATTGTACATTAAATTCTCGTTTTTGATGCGTGTAGACGTTTAATTCAATTATAACTATGATTATATTATACGTCTATATGGTCCAATAATTCTGATAAATGCATCGAGTCTGTGTACCACATATACACATAATATATAATATGTATACGTACAAGCAACTTACGTAATTCGCAGTCTCCGTGTTTTAAGAAATTTATATCGCGTCTCACCGTTGTAGAACTAAGTTTTTCATGTACATTATTACTCCTGCGTCTTCGGTGAGTTATTCAAAAACGTTGTGCATATACTCATATGTTTTATTTGTAATTTCAGGATACCGTCGATGTTAAAAGGCAACCACAGTTCGACAATAATGCAAGCAAGTAAGTATTTATCCGACTTCCTCTTTTCCTTTTTGTCATCTTTCATGCGAATTGCTCAAAATTCTGGGTTATTTATTTTTTTTTGTTCCACAAAATAGTCAATTACTTGGAGATTAAATAGTCGTCGCTCGGTCATTGATAACTAAATTTTTTGAAAAATTGTCCATACTTTATATGTGTATTAATATGTATACGTATATACGTAGTAAGGTAATCGTTTAGCGAATTACGCTTGCATTCCATTTTTATGAATCTATTACCTGAATGAAATTGATATTGTTGATGCGTATATTGTTCGATTGATCATCGATAAATAATAATATACAGTGACTATTTATGTAACGTTAATTTATACACGCAATCTTCGCGTTAATTCTTCCAACGAAGATAGATTTATATGTGACCTACTTAATTAATTTTCAAGAATCCGATTTGGAAATATTTATAATTATTTTAATGATACATTGTCTATATCGTATACACGTATGCATTATCGTAATATAATTTATATATGCATTTATTTACATACTAACACAAGTATATAGTAGATAATTCAATAATATTTTTACAATAAATGTTTTAACGAAAGATAATTATTGTATATTATTTTAAATATTAATTAACTTTTAACTGCAATTGGGTTCCAATTAGAATTATTACAGTTATATATACATATATATCGTTTCGTCTTTTTTATAACAATCAACACTCATCGTTAAATTTCACCGAAACCGGTCGAACCAACTGAATTAAAATGGCACTCACATCTTCGGTGTAAAAACTAAGAGAAAAAGATAAAAAGCGGAAGTGATTCGAAAGTAATACTACATACAGTTTTATTTATGTCCTCGCAGGTACACTCGAAGGACAACTCAAATGGCTTCCACGTCGTCGAGCTTGAGGACAAGAAAAAAATCGCCAAGGAATTAGAAGGGGATTACGATCCGTACAAGCACCGTGAGGTTCAACACCCGACGACGTAAGTTCAATACGCTATGTACATCGATAATGATTTTATATCCATATACGTGGACACACAAACACAATTATATATTCCTATACAATACAACGTGCTTATAAGAAAATACGTTAAAAAAAAGAAAATCTCGCTTAAAGGATGCACAACCGCCTTCTTTTCTCACTGTTTGCGTCACATTTCGCACTAGCGGGAGTTCCAAGGATTTTTCACTCGTATACTTGTGTGTGTATATATATATGTATATGTGTACACGCGTTTTACGATGCACAAAATTACCGTTTCCGCTCTTTACCTCTATATATATATATATATATATATATATATATGTGTGTGTGTGTGTGTATAATTACTATTTTAAAAGTATTCGCAAGTTGCATCACTGTTCAACCTTATCTTATTAATTTTACGTACGGCAGGTTATATTATTTTTATCGGGATCATAGTGCACCTAATCGGATATACGCTTCTTTTTCTTTTTACGCGTTATTGAATTTTATTGAAATTTAATTGAATAATGGATGAGCATTTATTTGTGATAAATAAATTTTCCGATTCGATAATTTTTATTTGAATTTGCAAGTAATAAAAATAATAGTCCTTCGAGGTTTGAATAAAATTTAACCGTGTTGATTATTTTAATTTTGATTAAATCTGCACGTACCGCGTAAATATTTTTTATTGATTAGTGATAGTTCCTTGGATAAATTTCACCAGGAATACATTATTAAGTCAAATTAGAGAGAAAATGAGATAGAGAGAGAGAGAGAGAGACAAAGTTTACGTAAAATTTCAATTGCATTATAACTTTTACCGCGACAATAAGAATATTTAATCAAGCGTAATTTCATATATTTATTCAAAATTGTAGTTTGCATAATGAACATTATTAAAACGTATAATCTATGTATACATTCAATTTTTACATAGTGACACATATACGCATCCACTCTACATTTTACTGGTATCCACGACAAAATGTTAGATTTCACTGTCTAAACAATATACCGATCATAATTACCGATTAATTAGTAAATAATTTTTCCTTATATGAAACATATTATTAATCAAACATATAAACGTTATATATTTAAAAAAAAAACAGATAATACGCGGCAAAGGAAAAATACATTCCACGCTGATAAGCTTACATAAATTACATAGAACGTTTCCCACCTAAAGGAAAATACAATTGAAAAGCGAGAGTTTGATAGTGAAATTCGGTTGTAATAGGATACTTAAATCGAGAATTTTAGTAATTTCATCTCGATTAGAATTGCATGATGTAGATGCGACTGTGTGAAATTTCACTTTTTGTCCTGTATGTAGCTTTCACGACGTCTTACATAAACCGCGATAACATTTTAATTGAATTGTTCGACGTTTTTTTTTCCTCGCTGCATTCCGCGAGGAAAGTTTTTACATGCTCGCGGTTTAATTGTACCGTTATATAGTTTTCGTAAAAATGGATTAATGATTCCTTTGAACTTCGTGGTAGAATATTTGGATTGATGAAACGTCAAAAAAAATGACGAATTCTACGTATTTGGTTTGGGAAAAAAAATTTATTATGTAAAATAAAACGTTTTTAGCGTACGCGATCGCTCTCCTCTCACTCGTGTGATTCATTAAAGTATATAACAATTTAATTTTCGTATAAACATCAATATTGTTCATACTGCAAGGTAATTTTAAGAAGAGAGTAACAGAGATAGTAAAAATGTGCACGAAAAACACGTTCATAAAAACCGATTAAAGCCTTTAAGCTACAGGTTTATTATGACAAACGTGTACAAGTTTACACCAATTCTTTTTCAGCGATACAACTTATTTAGAATTTATTGTTTGACGTTATAATAGGTAAATTATAAATAGAGGAAAGGATTGCCTAAGGTACATAAAAGTGTATCGCGCGTTAATGATCGTATAAATATATCTACATTCAAGTTGAACGAGGAAAAGGCAAATTTACTTATTTTTAATCTAAAAAAAAATCATAATTTTGTTAAAGCTGTTGTCGCTGTTTCCTGGATATTAGCTTAACGTTCATTGAATTCAATTAAACATTTACTGGAATCAATTTAAAATGCGATTTTTTTTAGTGCACACTGTAAAACGCGTGTTATGAATTTTAATAACCTTTTAATAGAAATTTCAAATCGCGTCGTTACACGCTCATCGTCACGTAAACTTTAAATTGAAAAAATAGTTCTTTTTTTTTCAAATTACAATTTTAAAATGTATACAAGTAATTATCGAGGTATGTAAATCGCTTACAAGTCAAAAATCATTTTTCAAACAATAATTTAAGTTGACGTGATGCAATCGAAGAAAAAAGAGATAGCTGAAAGTCAACGCTTCCAGTTTTAACAAAACGAATTTTCCATAAATTTTGCGCATCGTACTTTTATTGCAATATAAATAGTATTGATATAAATTTAAATGAAATATTATATAATAATAATAATAATAATAATAAATTATCCCGGCAATATATTTTAAATAATTTCACCGTTTTGTATATCACTCTTCGAGAACACGGTTAGAATTAAATGTATAAAAAAGCAGAACGAGAGGTAAAGTTGTTAAGAAAAAAAATACTCTATGATTTGCAGATTCTGGGAAACATTGTTCCATCTTATGAAAGGCAGTCTGGGAACAGGAATTTTGGCGATGCCTAAAGCATTTGAGAATGCAGGTTACGTCGTCGGTGTAATCGGTACGATAATTATCGGTTTACTCTGCACGTATTGCATACGCGTACTAATCAAATCAGAATACGAGTTATGTAAAAGGAAAAGTTCCATCGATGACATATCCTGGGACGATGCAAGCGTCACTCGAAGAAGGGCCACATTGGCTTAGGCGATACTCCAAATATTGTCCGTAAGTATACGTTAAACCGATTTCTTTATATCTATTCGACCTGCATAGCGTTTCGTACATACGAATCGAGGAAACGCGTATATATTCCACCGAGATTCTTTTGAAATTGGATTTGGATAACTTGATGATTACTACAATTTTCTTCTTGTATACAGTTTTTAATAAACGGTATTACAAAAGTCTCGTTCGATCGTGTGCGACACACTGCGTGTCCATTTTCACAGTGGAAATTTTATAAATACGCATTTTCTCGACGGCTAGATCACAATTACATTCAATTAATATACCATAAAATTCCGCAAGCGTATATGTGCAGTTGGAAAAGTACTCTCGTCAAAATAATCGTTAAATTTTTAAATAAAGTAGTTTACCATACATGTCCAGTAAGTTCCAATTAAATACAATCAAATAACAACCCTATGTATAATTTTTTAGCTCATTTTAATTATAATTTTTATAGAGTGTATTTTGTACATTTAATTGTGAAATTCAGACTCGAATTACCATATCGTTGAATAATTATTGTATCGAATTAAAAATAATCACATCAGATACGTGTAGAATTAAATTCCTTAAAATAGTCTAAGGAAACTATGAACTTCCTTATGTTTGTATTTAACAAATAGACGATTTACAACCTATTTTATTATTTACAATGTACGACACAATATTGTTTACTTAGATTCAATTTTAACGTTGCATTACGTTGGTTTTCTAGCACTCGATAATTGTACCACCGTATAAGTTGCAAATAAGGAAATACGATAATGTTATAATACAGGTATAAACTTTATCTTTGGAATTTACGTATTGTGATTATTTATCCTTAAGAAAGATAAAAAAAATCTATCTGTCTAAGTCTGACGAGATTCACAATTTGATCGATTAATTAAGTATTATCCGATATATCAGACACGAAAAATATTATATATCTTTTCAAAATTGACGATAAAGATGATGTCATTGCACTTGATAATTTGATTTTGTATCGATAATTCGATGATTACGAAAACAATATAACTCTCGCGAATTTACATATATGCAACGCACGTGTATATTACTTATTGAAAATTAAATAAATTTTTACTCGAAGGTTACCTCATAAAATGAGATTTTCTTTCTGTATTTACGTAACCCTATCGATAATCATATTCTGGCAAAAACAAATAGTTTAAGATCAGATTGCGCAAAAAAATATTCAATCCTCGCGAAGGATATGTAATTTCAGTAACTTTACTTCCGACATCTATATTTTACAAATTAATTAATTTGTTTTTAACAAGTAGATTTGTTCAAATATATAGTAAGAGGTTTACATGCAGCAACTGTTACTGCATAAATTCGAATTACGATAGAATTAAACATCCATTTAAAGACGCAATCAAACGCATTCCGACGATTATTCAATTTGTAATAATAATAATCAAGGAAAGCTCAAACATAAACATATATCGTATATATATATATATATATATATATTTATACAATAATAAATTCGCAATAAAATCGCACATACAAATGTCGAAACGATCTTTTAATGAATATTCAAAAGTAGCGGAATATTTTTTTTCTTTCTGCTAATCAACACCTTGATTCGCATTACTGTTTGAATAATTAGAGGAAGTATAATATATGCATATGTCTAAATTTTTCCACGCCAACTTTCTTGCAATAATTCCAATACATATATATAGTATATAATCGATGAATACATCACCTTTGTTTACACTGATGATTATTTTCTCAAATGAATTTCCATTTGAGTAAACGTTAATTAGACAGACGTAGCAAATCAACGAAAGTATAAATAAAAATACGCTTTTTTTCTCTTTTAATTTTCAGACATGTGACAAACACGTTCCTGTTAATCTACCAATTAGGTACCTGTTGTGTCTATACGGTCTTCATTGCTGAGAATCTCCAAAAGGTAAGTTCCTGCTTCTGGTTAGTTGATACCACAATTGTCGAGCACAAATGAAGGCTAATCTAGGTCAGGGAAACTTGCGCCTTAGGAATAGAAAATTAGACGCGTCTGTATACTATACGCGACTTGATTCAAATTAAATCAAACCTATTACATTTTGCGCGTTACGAATCATATTATATTTCTCGTGTATACTTGTCCCTAACATTGAAATTAACGTCCATGACATTTTCGTAGAAACGGGAAATTCTTTCTTCTTCTTCTTTTTTTTTGTAATTACGACGTTGAAAATATTTTACGAGGTGCAATAAATTATCTCCGACTATTTTTAATGAAATTTGTGGTAAATGCAGTTGTCAAGTTATTCGTTGATAAGAAAACTCTGTCTTTTTTTTTAGTTTTTTTTTATGATATCGTATATTCACATTGATTTTTCTATTCACCGTGTTCTAGCGGTAAAAAAATGAAAAAAAACAACAAGTGTTTTTTCATTTTTTTACCGGTAGCAACACGGTGATAGAAAAATCAATGTGAATATACGATATCATAAAAAAAAACTAAAAAAAAAGACAGAGTTTTCTTATCAACGAATAACTTGACAACTGCATTTACCACAAATTTCATTAAAAATAGTCGGAGATAATTTATTGCACCTCGTAAAATATTTTCAACGTCGTAATTACAAAAAAAAAAGAAGAAGAAGAAAGAATTTCCCGTTTCTACGAAAATGTCATGGACGTTAATTTCAATGTTAGGGACAAGTATATACGAGAAATATAATATGATTCGTAACGCGCAAAATGTAATAGGTTTGATTTAATTTGAATCAAGTCGCGTATAGTATACAGACGCGTCTAATTTTCTATTCCTAAGGCGCAAGTTTCCCTGACCTAGATTAGCCTTCATTTGTGCTCGACAATTGTGGTATCAACTAACCAGAAGCAGGAACTTACCTTTTGGAGATTCTCAGCAATGAAGACCGTATAGACACAACAGGTACCTAATTGGTAGATTAACAGGAACGTGTTTGTCACATGTCTGAAAATTAAAAGAGAAAAAAAGCGTATTTTTATTTATACTTTCGTTGATTTGCTACGTCTGTCTAATTAACGTTTACTCAAATGGAAATTCATTTGAGAAAATAATCATCAGTGTAAACAAAGGTGATGTATTCATCGATTATATATACTATATATGTATTGGAATTATTGCAAGAAAGTTGGCGTGGAAAATTTAGACATATGCATATATTATACTTCCTCTAATTATTCAAACAGTAATGCGAATCAAGGTGTTGATTAGCAGAAAGAAAAAAAATATTCCGCTACTTTTGAATATTCATTAAAAGATCGTTTCGACATTTGTATGTGCGATTTTATTGCGAATTTATTATTGTATATAAATATATATATATATATATATATATACGTATATATGTTTATGTTTGAGCTTTCCTTGATTATTATTATTACAAATTGAATAATCGTCGGAATGCGTTTGATTGCGTCTTTAAATGGATGTTTAATTCTATCGTAATTCGAATTTATGCAGTAACAGTTGCTGCATGTAAACCTCTTACTATATATTTGAACAAATCTACTTGTTAAAAACAAATTAATTTAATTTGTAAAATATAGATGTCGGAAGTAAAGTTACTGAAATTACATATCCTTCGCGAGGATTGAATATTTTTTTTGCGCAATCTGATCTTAAACTTATTTGTTTTTGCCAGAATATGATTATCGATAGGGTTACGTAAATACAGAAAGAAAATCTCATTTTATGAGGTAACCTTCGAGTAAAAATTTATTTAATTTTCAATAAGTAATATACACGTGCGTTGCATATATGTAAATTCGCGAGAGTTATATTGTTTTCGTAATCATCGAATTATCGATACAAAATCAAATTATCAAGTGCAATGACATCATCTTTATCGTCAATTTTGAAAAGATATATAATATTTTTCGTGTCTGATATATCGGATAATACTTAATTAATCGATCAAATTGTGAATCTCGTCAGACTTAGACAGATAGATTTTTTTTTATCTTTCTTAAGGATAAATAATCACAATACGTAAATTCCAAAGATAAAGTTTATACCTGTATTATAACATTATCGTATTTCCTTATTTGCAACTTATACGGTGGTACAATTATCGAGTGCTAGAAAACCAACGTAATGCAACGTTAAATTGAATCTAAGTAAACAATATTGTGTCGTACATTGTAAATAATAAAATAGGTTGTAAATCGTCTATTTGTTAAATACAAACATAAGGAAGTTCATAGTTTCCTTAGACTCTATTTTAAGGAATTTAATTCTACACGTATCTGATGTGATTTATTTTTAATTCGATACAATAATTATTCAACGATATGGTAATTCGAGTCTGAATTTCACAATTAAATGTACAAAATACACTCTATAAAAAATTATAATTAAAATGAGCTAAAAAATTATACATAGGGTTGTTTATTTGATTGTATTTAATTGGAACTTACTGGACATGTATGGTAAACTACTTTATTTAAAAATTTAACGATTATTTTGACGAGAGTACTTTTCCAACTGCACATATACGCTTGCGGAATTTTATGGTATATTAATTGAATGTAATTGTGATCTAGCCGTCGAGAAAATGCGTATTTATAAAATTTCCACTGTGAAAATGGACACGCAGTGTGTCGCACACGATCGAACGAGACTTTTGTAATACCGTTTATTAAAAACTGTATACAAGAAGAAAATTGTAGTAATCATCAAGTTATCCAAATCCAATTTCAAAAGAATCTCGGTGGAATATATACGCGTTTCCTCGATTCGTATGTACGAAACGCTATGCAGGTCGAATAGATATAAAGAAATCGGTTTAACGTATACTTACGGACAATATTTGGAGTATCGCCTAAGCCAATGTGGCCCTTCTTCGAGTGACGCTTGCATCGTCCCAGGATATGTCATCGATGGAACTTTTCTCCTTTTACATAACTCGTATTCTGATTTGATTAGTACGCGTATGCAATACGTGCAGAGTAAACCGATAATTATCGTACCGATTACACCGACGACGTAACCTGCATTCTCAAATGCTTTAGGCATCGCCAAAATTCCTGTTCCCAGACTGCCTTTCATAAGATGGAACAATGTTTCCCAGAATCTGCAAATCATAGAGTATTTTTTTTCTTAACAACTTTACCTCTCGTTCTGCTTTTTTATACATTTAATTCTAACCGTGTTCTCGAAGAGTGATATACAAAACGGTGAAATTATTTAAAATATATTGCCGGGATAATTTATTATTATTATTATTATTATTATATAATATTTCATTTAAATTTATATCAATACTATTTATATTGCAATAAAAGTACGATGCGCAAAATTTATGGAAAATTCGTTTTGTTAAAACTGGAAGCGTTGACTTTCAGCTATACCTCTTTTTTCTTCGATTGCATCACGTCAACTTAAATTTATTGTTTGAAAAATGATTTTTGACTTGTAAGCGATTTACATACCTCGATAATTACTTGTATACATTTTAAAATTGTAATTTGAAAAAAAAGAACTATTTTTTTCAATTTAAAGTCTACGTGACGATGAGCGTGTAACGACGCGATTTGAAATTTCTATTAAAAGGTTATTAAAATTCATAACACGCGTTTTACAGTGTGCACTAAAAAAAATCGCATTTTAAATTGATTCCAGTAAATGTTTAATTGAATTCAATGAACGTTAAGCTAATATCCAGGAAACAGCGACAACAGCTTTAACAAAATTATGATTTTTTTTTTAGATTAAAAATAAGTAAATTTGCCTTTTCCTCGTTCAACTTGAATGTAGATATATTTATACGATCATTAACGCGCGATACACTTTTATGTACCTTAGGCAATCCTTTCCTCTATTTATAATTTACCTATTATAACGTCAAACAATAAAATTCTAAATAAGTTGTATCGCTGAAAAAGAATTGGTGTAAACTTGTACACGTTTGTCATAATAAACCTGTAGCTTAAAGGCTTTAATCGGTTTTTATGAACGTGTTTTTCGTGCACATTTTTACTATCTCTGTTACTCTCTTCTTAAAATTACCTTGCAGTATGAACAATATTGATGTTTATACGAAAATTAAATTGTTATATACTTTAATGAATCACACGAGTGAGAGGAGAGCGATCGCGTACGCTAAAAACGTTTTATTTTACATAATAAATTTTTTTTCCCAAACCAAATACGTAGAATTCGTCATATTTTTTTTGACGTTTCATCAATCCAAATATTCTACCACGAAGTTCAAAGGAATCATTAATCCATTTTTACGAAAACTATATAACGGTACAATTAAACCGCGAGCATGTAAAAACTTTCCTCGCGGAATGCAGCGAGGAAAAAAAACGTCGAACAATTCAATTAAAATGTTATCGCGGTTTATGTAAGACGTCGTGAAAGCTACATACAGGACAAAAAGTGAAATTTCACACAGTCGCATCTACATCATGCAATTCTAATCGAGATGAAATTACTAAAATTCTCGATTTAAGTATCCTATTACAACCGAATTTCACTATCAAACTCTCGCTTTTTCAATTGTATTTTCCTTTAGGTGGGAAACGTTCTATGTAATTTATGTAAGCTTATCAGCGTGGAATGTATTTTTCCTTTGCCGCGTATTATCTGTTTTTTTTTAAATATATTAACGTTTATATGTTTGATTAATAATATGTTTCATATAAGGAAAAATTATTTACTAATTAATCGGTAATTATGATCGGTATATTGTTTAGACAGTGAAATCTAACATTTTGTCGTGGATACCAGTAAAATGTAGAGTGGATGCGTATATGTGTCACTATGTAAAAATTGAATGTATACATAGATTATACGTTTTAATAATGTTCATTATGCAAACTACAATTTTGAATAAATATATGAAATTACGCTTGATTAAATATTCTTATTGTCGCGGTAAAAGTTATAATGCAATTGAAATTTTACGTAAACTTTGTCTCTCTCTCTCTCTCTCTCTATCTCATTTTCTCTCTAATTTGACTTAATAATGTATTCCTGGTGAAATTTATCCAAGGAACTATCACTAATCAATAAAAAATATTTACGCGGTACGTGCAGATTTAATCAAAATTAAAATAATCAACACGGTTAAATTTTATTCAAACCTCGAAGGACTATTATTTTTTATTACTTGCAAATTCAAATAAAAATTATCGAATCGGAAAATTTATTTATCACAAATAAATGCTCATCCATTATTCAATTAATTTCAATAAAATTCAATAACGCGTAAAAAGAAAAAGAAGCGTATATCCGATTAGGTGCACTATGATCCCGATAAAAATAATATAACCTGCCGTACGTAAAATTAAATAAGATAAGGTTGAACAGTGATGCAACTTGCGAATACTTTTAAAATAGTAATTATACACACACACACACACACACATATATATATATATATATATATATAGAGTGTAAAGAGCGGAAACGGTAATTTTGTGCATCGTAAAACGCGTGTACACATATACATATATATATACACACACAAGTATACGAGTGAAAAATCCTTGGAACTCCCGCTAGTGCGAAATGTGACGCAAACAGTGAGAAAAGAAGGCGGTTGTGCATCCTTTAAGCGAGATTTTCTTTTTTTTAACGTATTTTCTTATAAGCACGTTGTATTGTATAGGAATATATAATTGTGTTTGTGTGTCCACGTATATGGATATAAAATCATTATCGATGTACATAGCGTATTGAACTTACGTCGTCGGGTGTTGAACCTCACGGTGCTTGTACGGATCGTAATCCCCTTCTAATTCCTTGGCGATTTTTTTCTTGTCCTCAAGCTCGACGACGTGGAAGCCATTTGAGTTGTCCTTCGACGTGTACCTGCGAGGACATAAATAAAACTGTATGTAGTATTACTTTCGAATCACTTCCGCTTTTTATCTTTTTCTCTTAGTTTTTACACCGAAGATGTGAGTGCCATTTTAATTCAGTTGGTTCGACCGGTTTCGGTGAAATTTAACGATGAGTGTTGATTGTTATAAAAAAGACGAAACAAGATATATGTATGTATATATATAACTGTAATAATTCTAATTGGAACCCAATTGCAGTTAAAAGTTAATTAATATTTAAAATAATATACAATAATTATCTTTCGTTAAAACATTTATTGTAAAAATATTATTGAATTATCTACATATATACTTGTGTTAGTATGTAAATAAATGCATATATAAATTATATTACGATAATGCATACGTGTATACGATATAGACAATGTATCATTAAAATAATTATAAATATTTCCAAATCGGATTCTTGAAAATTAATTAAGTAGGTCACATATAAATCTATCTTCGTTGGAAGAATTAACGCGAAGATTGCGTGTATAAATTAACGTTACATAAATAGTCACTGTATATTATTATTTATCGATGATCAATCGAACAATATACGCATCAACAATATCAATTTCATTCAGGTAATAGATTCATAAAAATGGAATGCAAGCGTAATTCGCTAAACGATTACCTTACTACGTATATACGTATACATATTAATACACATATAAAGTATGGACAATTTTTCAATAAAAATTTAGTTATCAATGACCGAGCGACGACTATTTAATCTCCAAGTAATTGACTATTTTGTGGAACAAAAAAAAAAATAAATAACCCAGAATTTTGAGCAATTCGCATGAAAGATGACAAAAAGGAAAAGAGGAAGTCGGATAAATACTTACTTGCTTGCATTATTGTCGAACTGTGGTTGCCTTTTAACATCGACGGTATCCTGAAATTACAAATAAAACATATGAGTATATGCACAACGTTTTTGAATAACTCACCGAAGACGCAGGAGTAATAATGTACATGAAAAACTTAGTTCTACAACGGTGAGACGCGATATAAATTTCTTAAAACACGGAGACTGCGAATTACGTAAGTTGCTTGTACGTATACATATTATATATATATGTGTATATGTGGTACACAGACTCGATGCATTTATCAGAATTATTGGACCATATAGACGTATAATATATATCATAGTTATAATTGAATTAAACGTCTACACGCATCAAAAACGAGAATTTAATGTACAATTCGTATTCATGCACATCACTCGTATGTATACATATAAATACGTGTACATTAAATATCAGCGTTAATTGAGTTGTAACGCCCTTCACCTATGAATAGACCATGAAAATAATAATCAAGGATCCGATGGTGTGAACGACCTATACTTTTTGCATAATTCAAATTTATCACTTTTATTTTAATAGTGCATGCATACATACAATTTATATATATATATAGGCGCGATGATAAATATTAAATAATTGCGCGATCGTCAATTATTCCATTAAATTTGACGCGGAGGAACATTTATGTAAATTACGTACTATTTAATTATATTTCGAAAATATATGCAGTTTCTTAACTATATAACAATTATTTTATAACAATACTGTGTGTACAATATATAGATAATAAATATTACGTCGAGCGTTATTACGCACGCATCCGAATTATATCATTGGATAACAATTTTTAAACGACGGAGCTTTCTAAATAAGAGTGTGTGTATATATACGTTTTTATTTAACGTTATAATTGATTAGAAATCTTCGAGTATCCATTATCGGTGATACGTTATAGGAACTTGCCATAATCATCATTATCAGTTACAATCGATATTTCCATCTGTTACGTTGATCGTTATATGTACAGATGTATTAAAAATTACAAAAAAAAAAAATGAACAACTATCTAGCGCGTACTATTTTGTAATAATTGTGCTAGACAGATAATGTACATCAGAATTGTGTGTATCAAATTTTTAATTAATTTGAGATACATGCTTATATTGCTATCTGTACAACACAACGATAGGATATTCATATATATATATATATATATACACGGAGGTGGGGGGATGCGTATACGCACGATTTTTGGTATCGTATTATTTTTATACGTGCATCGCGTCTATACGTTTTTAAATACATACATGTATTGTACTTAACGATATGTGTCATAAAAAAGAAATATAGAAATATATAATTGGGACTAACTGCGAATAATTACATGTACGTGCAGTTTTTTTTTTAGTCGACAATGAGTCCAACAATATTGCATAGCGCAATTATTTTGTTTTACAATGATTTTTATTGATGTGTACATAAATTTTGTTTTGTTTGTCATTTATTTAATTTACCGCGTCGTGTAACTCAGGTTGATAATTCAGATGTTTTGTCGGTAACAAATTATCTCGTCTGATACCGCGATCGCAAAATTAATTGACACGTTTAGTGCAATTCTACAGCTACTAATCTATAACACTCGATATTTTCATTATATACGAAATTATCGCGAATCTCGAAAATGTTTTATTTTTCTTTTGCGAACCACGTGTGCGTATATTTATAAAAGTACACACGTGCGGTGTAAATTTTTTTATATAATTGTGAAGCTATGATTAGCGAAGACTTAGACAATACGTATAAAAAATAAAAATAAGCAAATGAAATGAGTACTGTTTCCCTAGTAGGAATATCAACGTATTACAATTGTCAAATTTGCTAGGAAATGGGTATAAGAATAGTCTATTGATCGGTATAGTCGTGATACGTTTCTTTCACTGTGAATGCCTGTTTAAATATACGGAATAAGAATTTATTTATTTATATTCAGTCTCAAACGTTTAAACTCTAAAATTCCTGTCAAATCGGATCAGTCACACAATTGTTAACGATATTTTAAACAATATTTTTCAAAGATATCTATGTTTTGCTAATTTCGGAGACAAATTTGCTAAAACCATTTTTAATGACTTTTTAATCGCTTGCGCGATTTTTTAGATTTAAGCAAATCTTAAAAGGTTAAAATATCTTCTAAATTGATAAACGTCATATAGAACACCTGATTTCTTTCCAATAAGTGGACGAAAAGAATGGAAAAAAGTTTTACCAACAAGGAAAAAATTGAATCAAAATTTTTCACCCTTTTATATTAAAAATGATAATACTATTTCATACTTAACCAATGGAATCCATTTCCCTAGTAGAAATCTGACCATATAAACGTAACGTTTTTTAAGTCAAAAAATGGTCAAGTGTCATAAAATACCCAATAAATGCCCAATTAATGGAAAAATTAGAGTTTCATTTAACCTTAAAATGGTAAATTTCTACTGTAGGTTTCTGCCAGGCTTATTTTGTATATATACAATATTACGTAAAATAGTACAAAAACTTTTCCATCACTATGATGATCAAGATCGACAACCGTTTCAATTTAATATGTTACACATAGGAAAAATCGATCTGCGATTTATACTCCCAATTGATACGTATAGGTTTCTGATATGTATTACAAATATACTTCACAGATACATACACACACACACACACGCGCGCATGCGCGTGCATGTGTAGAATCTTTTAAATCCTATGGCTGGTATATGGTTACTCATTCAATCACTGCCGGAAACGTCGATTTATTGAAGGCACGTGCGTGCGTCACTTGGACTCTTAGATTCGCATTGTCCGCGTCTTTTTAGGGAAATGATTGTCGTGGGGATTTTGGGCTGTAAGTACCGAGGCGTACCCAAGGCGAACGAAATTACCATCAAGCTACATGTACATTGCTCGATTATCCGTCCGTTAGCCCATAACGTTTGTTACTTTTTTAAATGGATTATTACACCCAAGTATTATTGTGTGGGTACCATTTGCATTTTTTTTTATTATTGACGATTATCTACGAGACGTACGCGCTACCCTTGCAAATGTCTACGATATGAGATCGTTAGAGATTCTATTTATGCGTGCCTTCAATTCTTGAATTTTGTGTATGTATATGTATACGTATATCGTTGGTAATGAAGACGAAATGAAAATCATCGAGTTTTATATTATTATTAACTATTCAAACATTTATACTGTCTAAACGCATTAAAAAAATATTGAATACGTTAAAGGTATATACATCACAATGGAAATATTCGGTTTCCAATACAATAGTTAAGTACACTCCTCGTTCTAGTTGGATGCTTAGGATAATGCGCGAAATTACAAGCAAATTATTGATATTTTATTTACATTTAAATAGTGACTTTGGTATACATGTATACGTATGTTCGACAGAATTTATTAAATAATCGTTTGTTCTATTCACGTAACCTCACAGTAGTTATATTACCCATTATAACTACTCCTCACTCTATAAAATAGAAGAACTCAGAAAAAGGTCATTTTTACTTTTTTTTATAAACAAATGAATAAGTTTTTTTCAGAAAACCCTGAACGTCATGCCTTTTAGACATGATTTAAACAATGTACCCAAATTTTTCCACATTTTTAAATCCATTATTTCATTACGATGTTTGGGTTGAAAGTTCATCCTTTTTTTTTGACTAATAATTACCAACAAATAATTTTTTACTCAATCATTATTAAAAAAATGATTTTTTCTTAAGAAAATGAAAACGTCAAACGTACCCTTCCTTACATTATGAATTTTGTTCAGGTTTTTAATTCAATATTTTAGATATAATTTTTGGGGTAAAAGGTACAGGATTCCTGTAATTTAGGTCCAACATCCCGTTAAGTATACAAAACATTCTAATTCTATAAATAGGAAGTATAAGTACTCTTTGCGAAGAGTTTTATTGGCGTGTGTAATTTTTATCGAGATGGATTAGAATATCGCTATTTATATATATAAACTTTTAGAGATTTTACGATGTATTTGATGAAAACTAAAATAGTTTAATCAGTAGATCGTTGTAGCTAACCTCATAAAACTAACTTTCCTATATTGTTGAAATTGCAATTAATTTATTATTGAAACGCGTGTCGTTCAGGTGAAATATCTTTCCAAACAAAGATATCAAGGTGCAAATATTCACTTAAACCTTAATACCAATTATATTTTTCAGACGAAAATATAATCACTTTTATATACGTTCTGACGTTAGTTGTTTACAATTTTAATTCCGTTAAATCATCAAGTTTTTACAGCACATTATTTATATCCGATCTCGTTATATTCACATATTAAATGACTAATTGTATATTTGCAACTTACTTAACCGAAAACGAATTTAACCTTCTTGGATTAGTATTCCCTTGAGATTTAGAAAACCATATAAAGCTTATAAGTACATACATACGTACATATATATTCATGTGTGCAATGTTTAATAATTTTTCGTACATATATATACGTCCTTTAAAGTCGAGGAAGCAGGAAAAGTCTGACACGTCTATTTCGTTATAATTAAAACTTGATACTTGCAATTGAGTATATTATTGTGATACTTCTAAGAAATGTGTTTATATATATGTATATATATTTATACCTATATTTCCACATTGCGCGCGTATAATGCAAGAAATTTCGTACGTACATCTTTAAATATTCGCGTCAGCGATCGTTCCTCTTAAAAATGAAAAATACATTCTTACATCGTCGAGTATTGGATATTAATTATTCATGGTGCAACAACGTGTTACAGGTGGATTTATCCTGTGATTTCAATTTATAGTAAATAAAAACTGGAAATCCTCATTGTCCGTATGACGTCAATATATATACATACAATATATATACTATACAACAATTTACAATTAATTTCATGAAATTCAAACAAAATTATTTATTTTGCACATTCAGGTTCTGAGAGACATTTTTTTCTTTAGCGCGTAATAAGATTATGTTTCTCGAGTGTAAATAAATATCTTATGTATACGGTTTAAGCAAGTCGCATATATACATACTTGAGACAAAATGAAAAAATTTATAGAAATAAATATTTATGTTATAGTTTTATTTTTTTATAAAAATAACGTTTTTCTATGCTATATACATTAAGATATTTGCGCACGCACTGTCGCATAGGGAAAATATTTTTTTTTTATAAATATTTATTGATAATTGTTACACAATTTGTTACAAACGCGTATATTTAATAGAAAAAAATTGAAACGCTAAAATGCAGATTTTAAAAAAGGTCAAGTATATATAATAATATTGATCTCCAAGCCGTAATCAGAATTGATCGTTACATATAGTTTTACAATTGTGTCAAGTATTTCCATTAATTAATTTGATACCTTGGGATAATTAGATAAGATTAAAAAAATTACTCAATTACAGTCTACAGAGGATCATTACAATATATACCGGATATTAACTGCGCGTTTATTTACTCAAACAGTGCGCTACGTGATGTATATTTGAGGCATAACTAAGTATTTACCGACATTTATTTCATTATACATTTCTAATATATTTAATGTTAAACAATATATTACTATTCGCCTAAGGCTCTATCTCAGTCTGACGTAAATTGTATACATGTAACCAATTGCTTAACTTTACGATCACTTAATTATATATCCCTATCCTGAGTAAAAATACACAAATGTTCAACTGTGCGTTTAAAAGAGAGAGAGAGAGAGAGAGAGAGAGAGAGAGAGAGAGAGAGAAACATTAATTTTCACTATATATAAATCCAGTATTTTTTCCGGTTAATAGCTAAAGAGAAGAGAAACGTGAGGATAAAATAAACAGATGAGTCGAGTGTAAATGCTTAGAAATCAAAACAGCCGTAAAGAGAGGAAGAGAAAAGAGATAATAAGTGTGACCAGGAATTCACTACGCGCATACCTATCACGCGATAAGCTATGCAAGGACGTAACGCCGCGTGTGTCACGTGCTGCTTCTTATATGTACACAACGCCTTCGCGCGGGAAGTACGAATTTTCGAAAAAGCTCCCGCGTACTTCCGGAATTGTCTCCAAGAATTGGGATGATTTTTCACTTGAAAACTACTAAAATTGAAATTGACCGGTTACATACGTACCTCGAATTACTAAGTATATAGGTATACATATATGTATTTTTTGACGTAGATAGGAAGTGTTTACTGTATTGTTTTATGAATGAGTATTAAGGTGATTTTTTTTTTAATTGTTCATTATGCGATCGGTCGAACGAAACTTTATTTTTTTAACGATTTTTATTATAAATGCACAACTATTAGTTTATTTTATTAGATTGATTATTTAAAAAAAATTTTTTTTTTAATTTAAAATAGTAGACTATTAAGAGTCTCTATGGGTCTGAGTAGAGATTTAAATTTTTGAACTTGATGTAATAATTATTTTTCAGATTCGAAAATAGAGATACAGTTATATTAATATGAAAATTTGGACCGTCTAGACAAAAAATTATGCGTATATATGGACTTTCATTCCCATTTACAAAGTTTATGCAAACAATGAAATGTCAATAAATATACATGTTCCGTATAAAAAATAGAAAATTGATAACAATGAAAAGATAAGCTTTATCGGACAGTAGATCAATTAATACAATCAATTTTCTCGAATTTCCTTTCTATCATATACACACACACACACACACACACATATATATATATATATATATATATATATATATATATATATTATTTCTAGAATGTTCTGCTATTAAAATACGATGTAATATATATGTCTATATATATAACTTTAATTGATATTTATAAATCAATGATTTATTCCGGTAACATATAAAAATTTGAAAAATTAGTTTAATCGTGCTAATACAATAACGAATAATAAATCTTACAAAAATTAAGGAAAGTTTAATAAAAAAAGAAATTGGGAATATTTCGCACGCGTTGCTAATCGAAGATAAATCAAGTCGATGATTTACGGTCACCTGTTAAATTAATTACGATTCACAGAACTCAAATATAAATATTATGTACATATGATTTTTCCATATGTGTCAAGCTTATATATGTGAAAAATATATTATCAAGTGCTATGTACCACTGTATTACACTAAACCAATTTGCAAAATATAATGTATAAAATTCGGAATTTTTTAGCAATAAATAATATTTACAAATAAATAAAAGTTACGTTTACTTTAGTAAACGATGTTAAGTGTTGAATCAATATTGGCACCGAAATAGTTGGATCGCACCTCTAGCGTGCAATTATTTGAAGAATTTGCAAATCCTTTACATCAATTATAATTTCTATAAAGAGTTTGTGTATATGCGTTGTTTAAATAAATCCTTTAAATCGCACGTATTGTTCTGTTTTATTTGTTACATTAATAAACTTCAAAATTTTGATCTTCTCGTACGTTTTTATATATATATATATACACGGTTCACACACACACACACACACACACACACACACACATACATATATATATATATATATATTCGACGGTTCATTTATGTTATTCTCTTAATTAGCGATGAGATCATCGAACTCGTGTATATACCGCATGTTTATGTTTGCATTATGCTTTTAACGATTATTCTTTTTCTTTTTTTTTCAAATAACGTATGAACGTCTTTCATATTTTTTTCAATTATATGTGTATCTATTCTTTACTATTCTTATATGTATCTCTTCGGTAATATTCCATTGGAATGTTACCGGTTTCGTTTGGATATAATGTTGGGTGTCTCATATTCATCTTCGACAATGATTTGAGTAAATTGAGTAACGATATTTAAAATAAAGAAAAAGAGGAGAAGCGTTAAACTGCGAGAAAAGAATTCTGTACACCGAGAGAAACGTTAAAAAAAATAAAATTCCAGATGTCCAAGATATAAGTAATTGTCCTACGGAATTGTTTGATTGACAAGTCCTAATCAACCGGTGGTTTAAATTTGTCAAATCTAATCTACGCGGGTACATAAGTGCGTAAGTGATCAGCAGGTAAATTTGAGTGCCAAGGGACGTATCATTCAACGGATTAGAATCTCAAACTCGTGATTTTAAATTGTCCCAATTAATCGATAAACGCTATTATTTTTTGACCCACGCTATATTAAGGAGATCGCGACAAGATAATCTAAATTCAATATATATCAATTTTTCGAGACGCATATACAACATAATAAAAAGCATGCAAAACGAGAGGACAAAAAAAAGTGCAAGGTTAGTGTTCCTGTGCATCATATTACGACGAAAGTTATTATGTTTGCTATCGGATTCGCGGATCGTCGGGATACATATTCAGCAAGTGGAATATTTTTTCGTTTTCTTATGTACATATATATATATATGTACATCACACATGTGGTTTACGCATATACGTGTGAAAGAGAGTTCGTTGATATCAGCTGTATTTACGAGCGTAAAAAAATAAAGGTATATATAATAATAACACGTATATAATCCAGTGCGATTCAATTATTCGGTACACGAGTTGTCCGATAATACATTTTTGATCTTGTGATTGATTGGCCGGTATGTAAAAGAAAAGAAAAATAAAAGCTACATAATTACTATTCGCGCGTATATATATATATATATATATTTAATTGTTCAATTGGTATAGGATTAAATTTTAATTTTAATGGCGTGTACAATTAAAGACGTTGAATTTTTATTACATTAATAATGTAAATTTTACACGATTTTCGTAATTGCGTATTAAGTAAACACGTGTATCACCGGGTCTCCTCGCGATGTTGAACGCATACATTTTGAACAATAAAAAAAAAATGTCTCTTTGCAGCGTTGCGTTTGTACTAATGTTTACTTGAACATTATCTTTTGTTTCCATGTATATATATACATATATAGATGATTGTTGTAAAACGATGTATCGTGTGTGTGTATATAATTCGAACTTGACTGCAGTTTTTATCTCTATCTTTATATTGCAACAATGTTTCTCGATTGCGCATTTAATTTTGTCATTACACGATCGTTGTCAAATTTAAGTGCGACATTCAATTAGATAATTCATTAATAAAGATCAAACTATTTTAAAATCGAGGTATAAGATACATGTATTTGTTTACAATAAGTAACGCGAATTTAATTTAATGTTTTTACGCGTACGTATAATATACATCCAAGGTTTGCCGTATATTATTCTTTCTAACGCGTAACAAACAAATGTTTCCTTTTTTTTTATTACAACAATAATGGACCAACCGACGAATTTCTCGTTTTCTCTTTAAATTATATATATTTATACACACATAAATGAATAATAAAGGATATTCTAAGAATTTAACGATCCCATAAAACAACGAAGCGTGTACAATTTCACGTCTCGTTTACAAATCCTCCTGTACAAATAAGTGAAATCAATCAGAAAATATAATCGACCGTATAAATATATATAAAAAGTGCCTTAAACTATATAGCGGATACGTTATAAAATGACTCCGAAGGTCCGAATGAATTTCTCCTTGTGCAACTTGTTGCTCGGTGCTCCTTTTTTTCCATTCGGTTCTTTTCTTTTGTTTTGTTTTTTTTTTATTCCTGCGTATATATACGCGAACGACTTATTTCTTTTATATGTATACTCAAAACGATTATTGCAAACTATATATGTATATTCCCGAGCTGACACTGAAATATGACCGAATTCAAGAGATTTGGTACGCATACACAGATACACCTTGAAGTCAAGTTTTTCGTTTTTGTCAAGGGAGCACAGCACGGGTGTATATACGCGGCTAGATGTAAAATTTTCAGCGTGACGATGAAGAAAGAAAAAGAAAATCGCGCGCACGTGCACAATACGTTTTGAAATGCTCAAAGGGAATTGCATATACATCGCGATCATGCGTAACTGATACAACACGTATATTACTCAGCCTTTTTCGTATAATTAGCAAATTTTAAATTGTAACACCAATGACTTTGTACATTCTTGTACGAGAATATTATAATAGATCGGGAGATCGCGTTGCGCGATAAAAATGTTTTTTCCTGTCCGTAAAGTACTATTATTTCCTCGCGGAGAGAAAAAAAAAGGAAAAAAAGACGGATCTTTGAATAAAATCTAGAAAAACGTATTTTCATTTTAGCGTACGCGCACGCGTGTATGCCGGAAAAGTGTAAAACACTATATACGCGAATGCAAAGTTTATCGATCAACGAGATCGCCCGTACAATTAGAAAAGAATGTGTGATCCAAGAGGAGGAAAAATCCAAATTGCATAATGAATTTTATACGTGTGTATAGTTAATTAACGGGTACGACCGAACACACAATGTCAATGGCTATCGAAGCATCGTCTATATAGACTACATCTTTACAATCTATCCCTCCCATTTTTTTTTCTTTTGGTATACGTACCTCGTGTACCAGCTGCAATTGTTACGTAATTGTTTAAACGAGTCACTTTTAATGATATTACGCGCAGGTGGGCTTTGAATTCCGAAACGCGCAAAAATTCGCTCGATTGCGCACTTCCGATGGTATATAAGTATTCTTGGAGCTTAATGTTTGCCACTTTTTTTTTATGGCTTCTAAGAGACGCGACTCAAGTTTGATGTGTACGTGTACGTAGATAGACACTATGGAAAAATATACTGCACGATTTGAGCTTCGCGGTCCGTTCGATTTAATTGACCGATCGGTACATTTTTATACGAGAAAATCTTGTCGTTGATATAGCGATTTTTAGTTATTAATATATACTTTGCGTTTATTAATCGCGCGAAAATTGAGGTTATTTTTTGTAATCAACGCGCATTTTTATCCTGTATTTCGATTCATTTAATTTTCGAGGGATTTAAGGAAAACATTAATATTCTTAATCACGTCTCCTTATTAAACAAGAATTTTAATGATGATATAATTATATATTTTTTCGAATTTACTTTGTCAAAGTAATTATACAATTTTTATTCACTTATTGCACGAGAATTTATTTTAATTGCAATTATGCACAGTGTAAAAATACTACTCTCGTACCTATAAATATTATTTGATTTGAACTTTATAGTACATACCGCAGGTTTTCGAAGCTTACACTTGTTCTTTTTTTTTTGTTGAAAAACAAGTTTGCTGGAAATTTTTAAGCTGCACCATATGATAATAAAAATAAAACGAAAAAGGCTTAATAAAATTTTTACGTTAAATTAAACACAAGACACTCTTAATTGATCAATTTAACCAAATCCGTACATACCGTTTATGTAATTTGTAGAATTTTAATTCGCCGAGGTATTATCAAAAAATTGTATCTGTTGCTTAACTGAAATTTAAAAGTATCGTAGAGTTAATCTCACTATTACAACTGAGTGATAAACAGCGTCAAACAATTATGTTTAAAACAATGATTTTATTTCTTCGTTTGAGACGGAGAGATACTTTATTTCTTTCTTTCTCTTCGCTTTTATTATTTCCCGCATTTCCGAGAGCCGGCGATCATTATGCAATTCGACGAGATCTCATGAATGATTTTTGGTATGAAAACCATAAAAGAAAAAAGGAAAGAAACAACTATCTGCACGTCGAATATTGTACAAAGAAAGGGAAGCCAATCCGTTTTCATAGCTTCTATATAACTGTTATATAGATTTTGCGCTATCATTTTCTACTCGTTCAACCAGGAGCATTCGTTCGATCCTTGTTATTCCGTATCCGATTTCACTTTTAAAACATTTTTAAACTAACGTTACATTATTTCTTCACAAAGTAAAACTATTATCTATTTAAATTCCAAAAAAAAAAAAATAATTTTTTTTTTTCACATTGTGATTAACACTACTGATGTACAACTATTGTGTTGTGTATTATATGTATATCGATGTAATTAATTAATAAAGGATTTTATAAATGTTTCGTAATCCATTGTTTCATAAACGGCATTGTTCGCACTTCTACACGCGTTTACTAAGTATATAAACTGAAACTTTCGAGATAAATATTGTCAACTAGATTAGTATATATTCGACAGTTAATTAGTATATACACGAGGTAACTGTTTTAGACATGATACGTGTATATGCATATAACTTCAAGACAACGTGTTCAAGTGATTTTAAAGACGTAGTGATTAAATGCACGAGACCGTGTAATCTTATTCACGATTAAAATTTTAAACACTAGTCCTGCACCTTGTACTCGTGTGTATACGTATATATCTATGCTGCTTGCAACTAGGACATGCAAGTTACAAAATTTTACTTTCGTAATTAATCAACGAGTCGAAAATTTATTTCACGTTGAACGAGTGTACATTATCAGTAAAATTATGTACGATATAATTAAATTATTAAGGAACAATTAGAACAGGATTATTGAATCTGGTCGTTTGAACAATATCGTGTGTATACCGACTACAATTGTACGTAGTTGAAAATGTATTAAATAACACACGGATAAATAAACAATCGAACTATTTTTAAAACGAGCTTGATTTATCGCTAAACATTTCTAAATCAATTATTATTATTTACCACGTTGTAAATGACTGGCATACAGTGATTTATTATTATCTCGGTGTAATGTTTAAACGTATACTTAGTTTATAAAAACAAATATCGTTTAATTTAAAACGAAAGAAAAAAAAGAAAAAACATACAAAAATGAAAGGTATAAAACTGCAAATCATATATGTCAGATCCGTGAATAAATTCAAAAAGAAATTTGAGTCATTTGTTTGAGTTTTCAATCACTGCGACGAAAGATATAACGCGTATAGTTGAAAAAAAAAGAATCGTGTATGTCAACTTATTAAATTTAATATATTTGCTTGAATCAGAGGAATGGAAAAGTTTCGTATCAATTCAAAGGTAAATAGTATCGGTACCTGTTGCTCCTGAATATGTATCTTAATTACATCCGATTAAATGGAAGAAATTTTTCCGTTCATTTTTACCTGGTTCCCCAAAAGAAAAAAAAATATATATATATAAAAACTGATAAGTCAATTTTGACGGTTCGGCATTGAATGAACGATAAGTCAATTGATAAGGTACGTTATTTTATACGCAAGGCATGAATACTCATATAATAAAAGAGAGAGAGAGAGAGAGAACTATGTGCTATGATAATTTCCAATGATAATATATTATATTGTAAAAGCCAATCATTTTATTAAAATCGCGTTAACACTGTATAAGACGTTAGAGCGATAACAAATATTAAAAAACTGCATTGACATTGTTTCAATAAACTGGATAACGTACTCATAGTTACAAACTAGAAATAAAATAGTTAACGAATTATTTAATATAAAAAGACCAAAACGGTTATTTCCTATCCACAATATTCGTAATATGTACCTCTACATTTTTGTACTGAAACTGAAAATAATGACAAACAGAAGGAGTCATCATTCGCGCACCCTCGAAATAAAGGAACGAAAAAAAATTCCATCGAATAAGGAAACAAGAAATGTACCCAAATGAGCGAATTAACACTTATTGATCTGAAAAATTGATAATCTCCGGCGGAACCTGTCAATGATTACGTTCGCATTAACACAGGGGAACCGATTGATCGTTAATAGCTAAACGGTAAATAGTAACCGAGAAGAATGTCCAAGTCCGATTAGCACTTTCTGACTTTTTTTTAAGGTCAATTTAATTAACCAAGGCTGCTCTGGTGCATCGAGTTGCGTGCCTTATAGACGTATATACTCCTAAATAGCCGGTTTGTCTTCGATTCGCTACCAAGTGCAAATAAACGAGACGCTCAGGTGAATTATGACTTTTATAATACGCGCGCGCACATACACACACACACATACACACAGACGCATACACCGGACACTCCTACATATATAAATATGATATATGTATATATGGGCATACAATTTTCTCGTCTACTGAACTGAAAAGAAGAAGAAGAAAAAAGTATCTTACGCATTAAAAATACGATTTAATAGTGTAGTAACATTTTTGCAGTATCTATACGCGTATAGAGATCTCCGACTACTTCAACAAATAACTAGTTTGTTGCATTAATTAGCATCCTTTCAGTATAACGATGTATATATATATATATATATATATATATATATACACACCGTAAATTCTAACGAGAGTTATATACTTCTTTTCTTTTTCTTCCACTATGTTGTAATCCATGAACGATCTATTATTTATTTAATATTCAATGATTTTTCAACGCGATCGTTATAATTTAATTCATTATTCCACGGAATCGATCATTCCAGTCGACTCCTTCTTTTTTTGTCCTGTTACTTAGTTGCTGTTAGTCTTGTTACAAAGTTAGCGGAAAAATTTTCGCGTAATTTTTAAGATCAAATAAAATTATATTACCTATTATATCGGCCGGTGGTAGTGGTAACACTCAACGAGAAAATAAATTACCACTTTTTGTTAACTGTCATTTTTTTGTGCGGCAAATCGTTAAAAACTAGATCTAACGTTTATTGCGAGTATTGCATCGGTATATATATATATATTTATGTATACTAATTTTTGCTACAACTTGTATTAAATTTTACTATTGGAGTATTATGATTATTCTCACTCTGACAGTTTGTGTCACCTTTGCCAAAGATTATAGTAATTTTTAATCAAACATTTTTCTCCGTGTTTTTTTACATATATATATTTCTCGAGGATAATCGTGTTTCAATAATTTTTCACATTTTCATTATACATTTACTATTTTTTTTTGCTTGTACAGCTATACATTTTCGACGATAATTACACACATTTAATTTTTACTCTCCCGCGTTCTTGTTTTCTTTCTCTTCTTCGTCGCATTGTTATTTCGGAAAAGAGAAGAATCAAGACTCGCGTTGATTTATATTGTCAACCAGGAATTTGTCAACAAATTTTTATCGTATATAACCCGACAGTTCATTACGTAAACTCGATACATTTTCATTAAAATTCAAACATTGCAATTGAGTGTATAGACACATTTTCAGTTCGACTTTACAAATGAACGGAAAGCTAAAACTAAATAAATCGTGACAATAAATATGCCGATACGATAACAGGTATTTCCTTAAGAATTTGTATATACGAAAAAAAAGGAAATCGGTGAACAATCGCACTGATTTATTAGGCAACAGGAGCGATCAAAACGAAAAATTTAACCAACGAAAACGACAATTCCAAGCTGCATCGTTAATTAACAAAGAAAAAGAAAAAAAAAGAGGATCGCGGAACGAGACTTATACAAGTATATATATTATACAAAAAAGAAACTTACCGTACTCCCGGTAAATCCGTAATTGTCGTGCGGCATTCTCGATGTCCTCGAACAAAGTAATAAGAACAATAATAAAGGAGATAACCTTTTTCACTACAGGTGCAACCGAATGTATGTACGTATATTATATGTTATATTAATTATATCAAAAGATTTGAAGGATAAAATGTGAAAACCGCGAAAAAAGAGCGTATACAGGTGGATTGTATGTATGTATGTACGTATATGTGTATATATACAATATATAAGTGCGACAGGTACGCCGGTTGTAAGTAGACTGATCGCGGGATCGCGCGACAAGTATTATTTATATAGCGCCACGCGGTGTATAGGAACGCCACCACCGTCGCCGTAGCCGCGTTATAATGCGACTCCGCGCGTCTCTCCTCATTGCCGCGCTCCGTGCGCATTATGTGCGCGCCCCGCAATTAAGGAACGCGTTTGCGACAATTTTTCACTTGAGGTGTATATAACCAATTCTTATTCTTCTTCTCCTTCTTCTTCTTCTTATTCTTCTTCTTCCTCTTTTTACAACGTGACGCACGTGGAGGGTTTGTTTGTATACCTATAACTTTCCTTTTTTCCCTCCTCCACCCTTTTCTTTCTTTCACGGGTGTACGATCTATACACAGGCAATACAAGCGGATGGAAAAGATTTTGGCATATATATAGTGTTCAAATTGCTGTTTTGTATCGTTTCATTTTCTCAGTGTACGATGTTTACCAGTATTTATACTCGATCCGGTGTTTGTACCATTGGTGATTTAGTTTTCGCCCGTGTGTCCGTGTGTGTCTGTGTATATGTATATATACGCGTCTACGTGTGTTAAAATTATATTGTTACTCGGAGGAAATTTTCAATAAAATAATACCGTGCACGATAAACGTGGGATGTGACAACTTGTAATTTTCTTTACTTATTGTATCCTATTGTCCTGTGTTTTACCGTGACTGTTATGCTATAATAATTACTGTGAAATCCCCTAATTTTTCCGGGAAACTCTATACGCGTTTTCCATCCAGGGTTACCTTCGTTATATCGCGGGCAATTTTCGTTGTATAATTGTCTAGTTTTGTTTAATCATCCGCCAGGATACTTGTTAATTCAATGCGAAGAACATTAATTCCTTTTTCCTTTTTATATATACATTTTGATTTATTTTTTAAGAGGCAACTTTTCACTCATTAATTCGATAGTGTAAAAACAACGGACATTCCAGACGCGAAGTAGAATGCAGGAAAATCACAGTGAAATTTAGCAAATCATTATCGTTATTAAATATCTACCTGCTAGACCTTCGGTAATTCAATCAAAGGCATATACCTCGATACATATATATATATATATATATATATATAAATAATTTTATTTTATACACGCGTGTTAAGTGATTTTTCTCTTATTATTGTTATTATTTTTTGTACAAACCTTATCAGTGGTATTTGTTTCGCAATTTTCCTTTATACCAGATGAAAGAGAGGAAAACGTAGTGTCATAAAAAAAAGTAATTGAATACAGAAATGCACAACGACTTGCTATTATACGAATTTTGTACATAGAAACATATGCGTTAAACGGTCAAATCAAAGAATGCGTAACCAACAAAAATATATAATAAAATTTTCCTTACTTTTGCAAAAGTGTATTCGATCATACATATATATTAACATTGTTGTTAACATTTATAATTGTTACACAAACATTTATGATAAACGCGAGAAAGTTATTTTGACATCTTGATAAGTAAAACATTGGAAAAACAATCGTAACCTTTTTCATTTCATTTTTTTTATATCAGCGGCTAGAATCAGATCGACGATTAAACACAACATAGACCGTGGTACATTTATGATAAGATTAGCATATTTTTTTCCCATATTTTAGATTGTTTCTAACACTTTCTTTACAATTTTCCAAATAAGTCTGTACTTGTATTTAAACTCTGGACGTTGCATACTATTTCGATTAATTCGTTAAATTTTGAAGTCAATGAACTTATACTTAGTCTCGTTAATTTTGCCTTTTACCTTTTTTTTGTAGGCATACTCGCAATTGTATGCGGAAACTATTATCTATAACTTGAGTATAAAATTACCTGGGACCTCGAAGAAATATTGTAAATCTCCTGTATTTAAATAATTACGAATCATAATGAAATATTGATTAATCGACCATTGTTACGATCTAATGAAAGTACGAGTAAAATTAATGCTCATGGAATTCGAAGTATGTTATCTTATCACAACACTAATCGCCACAAAAATGTTGAATAAGTTCGTTTGTAACACTTTTTTTTACACTGCTCAAATATATAAGTACGCGACACAGTTTTAGGTAATGAGAACGTTTACTTGATCTTTGAGTAAAATTAGTACTATTTGTTCTGAAATAAGAATTTGTTTAGTTTCATTCGATGTGAACCATACAATCGTTCGGGTTAATTTTCATTAATCTTCTTTATTTTAGCCTACACGTAAATGTTTAAAATATACTATAAGAAATTATATATATTATTATTGATATTATACGATTTTTTTTAAAATTATCTCTTTACATTTATTCAATGTAATATTATAAGTCACGTAGTTCATTACTAAATTATAGTTATAAAAATTAAATAAAATATTGATATATATCTGTCTATAATTTTGATCAGATTATAAAACCAGTAATTCCAAAGAAATTGCTAGATTTTTCTCGTTTCGCTTATGTAAATGTGGAAATGGAACATTGCTTCTTTGATAAAGCGGCATGGCAGGTGTCCGTACAGTTTAATCGCAGAGATTCATTAATTTAAATTGCCTATATATACCGCATATTAATAAACGTCTGTATTTTCTAAACATTTCTAGATATTCTAGATACGTGTATACAGACATATTAGTCATTTGCAATTAAAATTGCAGTTTTGAAGTTTTCTTTATCAAATGTTATACGCCTATATGAAGACAATACGTATTGTTTGGTCCGGAAATCGCAATAAATGTACAATAATCTAACGAAAATTTGGTCAATGGTTAAACGTGCATTAATTGATGATCAGCAACGCACTTGACTCTTTACGAATGAAATAGATCCGTGACTAATAAATTTACTACACCGTAACACTAGGAAAGTTGCGATTGTAAAACAATCGGTGACATATAAGAGCATATACATCGATCGTAACCTTGAGCTTTATAATTCACGCGCTCACGCACAGATGGTTATGTATATATACATATGTATTTATATTATGCATCCTTTCACTTTCTCGAGGAGTTGGCAAATTTTTTGGAGTGCACCGTATATACAAGTAGTTGATGCAGTTTCCTGGTGTACAAAACCTTGACTTTTAGCTGTATACACCTCAAGGCTCGTATGTATGCATTTTATACGTGTATGTATACGTACACCACCACGCGGGAATTCATCATCGCTTTTACAATTTATGCAATTGCCGATCGTTGGCCTTTCGGCCACAACATACCACTGGTTTTTCCATGGGCATCCTATACACGTTTCGGATCGAGGATTATTAACGATCCTTGATGACGGATTTTTTATCTTCCAATTGACAGGTTAGACATACTTTGCGGTTATGCGTGCAGTATATACATACATACTTTTATTAAGAATTCATGAGCTTTTGTAACACACTTGGCATTAATCATAATTTATGATTTATCTGCTCTGGGGTCAACGTATACATTCGAATTCTCTCTTTATTTTTTTGTACAACGATCAGTGTTTCTTTAACGGATAAATTGATAATCGTCGTGTTTAATAATAATATGATCGAACTATGCATTTTGAAAACTATTTTGTAACAAACGACGAATTGACGAAAATTTTAATGACGTTTTGCAAAGAAACTCATCTCGAATCTTCGTACGTGTTATCTGTAATACAATTTCAGTGGAAAACTATCTATTAAAAATAATAATTGATATTGATATAAATCCTTGTTCGTATTCGTATACGAAGACTATTATGATTAAAACATTGTTTGCCGCTACGCGAATTAATGTATACATTTTTAATTAACGTTGCATAGTTTTGTATTTGCGTCATATTCTTATATATTCTAACGTTTCGTTTTATCCCAGGCTTTATATAATACAGACAATGTAAAGCGTACAGATAATCAGATTGTTCAAGGGGGAGATCGAAAAGGAGGGGCAATGTAAAAGAACGAATTTATTTATCTGTTTATACATATTTAATTATATATCTACAGATATGTGTATATATATATTTTAATTTTTCTTCAAAAACAACGATTGATTTCCTTTTTTTACTGTTACTTATGTAAACTCGGTAAACTGTAATTGCAACGAGATATCTGCATAACTCAGGTGTGCGTACATAGGAGCGAGAGAAAAAAAAAATCGAAACGAATAGTACAAGGAAAACGGCAATTATAATGATTTTGATTTTTTTTTCTTCTTTTTAAAGAATCCGTTCGATCAAATGTACGTCGATTACGAGACAATCTGAACATTTGTATTACCTTTCTATAATACAACTTTTACGTTTAAACAATAGAGACTTCGTGTACAAAACAAAAGTTAAATATTTGTAGATCAAATCGTAAGACAACATTTATTTACCAAATATTGATAAAATGCCTATCAGGTTTGTATATATAATAATATAATATAAAATGATATCAATTTCTTGGGAACAATAGAAAACAGCTTGAGGATAGTTTATCGGTAAGAAACGGTGATAATAATTACATATTATCTTCCAATTTAATACTTTATAAAGTACTGTTTCGAGGTCTAATTATTTTATATAAAAAGTGAATGTCAATATAACGTATAATATTTTTGCGAAAATTGAAATCTTGGCTTTACACTTCGTGTTAAACGGATTCTATCATTGCGTTCGAAATTTGATGAAATGACAATCGCATTACATTTTCACCAAAATAATACTCAAACGCTAATCGAGAAAAATCGAGTTGTATGTAACGTAAGGTGTCTTTGAATTTTTGTAATTACCGCTATTATCGTATGACGTCGATGAGTCCAATATGATTCAGACCTAATAAAACATAAGTTAATCGGAATTCTATGTATATATATACATCTATCGTAAACGCAAATTTCGCAATCTATCGACATATATACCTGATAAATCCAAAGTGTATTAACAATTTTATTAAATGTATAGAACAGATATATATGCCATTTAAGTTCATATAATGCATCGCGTTCTATGTATATATATCGGTCATTTCACCCGCGTTCAATAATTATCATCTTTTGTAATAGGTGCGAGACGCGACAATTTTTCCATTGGCACGATATCGTTGCCTAATCGTGTAACCGAAATGTCTGTGATTTCATAACACGCGTGTACAACACACGTATCTTTCGCTCTTAATCTGATGTATATCCAAAAATTTGTAAAACACGCATCTGCATTGGTATATTCTTATCATTGTATATACTTATGTGTGAATGGAAAATCCATTATTCTTATGTGTACACGTGTGTGTGTGTGTGTGTGCGTGTGCACATGTGTACGTGTGTACAATACAATTCGCGTATTCGTTTTAAATTTATGAGGTGTAAATTTCGAGATAGTCATCGTACCTGTATGAAAAATATTTGATATATTAATATTGATCAATTGACTCTTATTGAATTATTGTACTTATTCATTTTTGAAGAATTTTTTTTAATTCGTTTACAGGGTACATTGTTGTTGTATGAGTCACAAGAAATTTTTAGAAGATTTTGTTATGTAAATGACACTTGTTATTCTAACTGCTCTACACTATATACGTATATTTCTTTGTATGATCCACCAAAAATTGCTAATCGTAATACGCGGAGAAAAAGATTATAATGAAAATATAAGTATTTTCTATTGAGTAATCGAGACACAGGCGTTATAAAAATTATTATTTTTTACAGGGTCAATTACTATAAAAATTATTAGTCATTATAGGTAAAATTTATTACTACAGTTCGTAAATATATAAATTTTACTTATAAAAAATAGTAATTTTTATAACTGTCGTTCAATGACCCATAAAACTATGTAATGTTTAATAAAACGTCATTCCATTAACTATAAAATAACTGAAAATATAAATATCTTACGCTTTCGATGGTACAGTAACGTAAACGTGTACATTAAATGAAAATGAGTGATTGACATAGAGTGAAAGATTGAGAGCTTATCTCAAGTATTTGTGTCAACTAATCAAGGAGAATTTGTGTATGACAAAACCGCGAGTCGTTGCATTTGTGTATAGCAATCTGACGATAACACGTACACGGACTTTTTGATCACGCACGGATAAAGTTAGCAGACTTTTCGTCGTTGCCACCTTCGCGGTAACCAGGTTTTTCCTCATATTTCCACGGTTGCGCAGATTGGAGAAAGTGGTCCAAGGAGGATCAAACACCAGACAGCATTAATTGCCCTTGACTCATTTTTTTAGCTAGACCTATTGTTTATCCTTGTCGAAGGTGTAATCTTACGTTTTTCGACTTGCATAGTTTTATTTATACGCGTTTATCAAGATTGTAATACATATATATATTCCATAACGGTCGGATTTAATGAGATATTCCACGCTTCTCGCTTATTTTTTTTTTCATTTTACTTAAGTGAGTACACGCGATTGTTATTATTTGAATCAGATATATTTTTTTCTTTTCGTCTTGAAAATTCATGACGTGCAGCCCGTGGTATGCAAAAAATTTCGTGAATGGATAAGTTTTTGAACAAACAAAAATTTTTATGGAGTAATTTAACATTTGTGTAAATAGTTCGTGTAAGTAGCTCGAGATATACTTCCGGTTTAACATTCGACAAATAATTTTCGAACATTGTTTTACGAATGTTACTGTGTATCCAACGCATGTTACATCGTTTTGTAAGGCGATTTTATACAATATTTTGAAATACACGCAATTTTTAAGGTACGGCAATAATTTAAATTAAACGAGTAAATATAAATGTTAGTTAGATTTTCGAATAGTTATGAGTTTGATCAAATAATTCATAGAGCAAAATCATTGGTAAACACTATCTTCTGATTAGCTTATTGTACTGCCGTATTGTATCTATATATGATCACACATTTACATGTGTAGGGAGTCACTTCCTCTTAAATGCAAATGTCTATGGTATACGTATTCGTAGGAATTCCACAAGATTTTGTATGGTCCAAATACTGCCAAATACACTTGGAAGTGATACGAAATTTTGCCGTGACTATACATTTTCTAATATTTAAAAGGCAGTTGATGAAAAAACATTTTGATATTCTTATCTTTACCTTTGAATGTGTTAAATGGAGAATGTGGCGATAATGTTTAGGGTGAAAAGCAGGTATACGCGAGGTTGTATAATTTTTGTCCAGAATTTTATACAAAATGTGACAACGAAATTAAAATTTTAACTATGGTGGACAGTCATTTTTCCTAGATCAGGACGCTTTTAGCACGTGCTTATATTTTCAGAATTATTATTACCACGGTGTTACAATTTTTATCCAAAACATTTCTAGTAGAATATTAACATTAATTGCTAATTAATTGGTCAATTTTTTTAATGAAAAAGAAACTAGTTTCTAAACCAAAAAAATGTATGCAATAAATTTTTTGATTGCTAATAAAAATTTAAATACTTTATATAAAACTTTTATCTCGCAATGTAATCGCAAATGTATATATAGTGAAACGTAAGTGATGTAGTCCGATTTACATTCATCACAAGTTCATCAGTGACAAAGTTAACCGTATAAGTAACCGTATAGCGAATCTAATAGTAAAAAATTACTCTTAGATATATCATTCGAGCGTATTAACTTTTTTCAAAGCATCATCAGGCTACAACCATCAAGCGATTTGGCAACTGAATAACTAGCAACGTCTCCACTGTGTGTGTCTCTATATATATATATATATTATATCCAGGTCTACATCGTTCATTCATTGCTATCATGAATAAAACTTTATTGTTATTATTACCTTAGCTTAACTTGTGTCACTACATATCTGTCTCTCTATTGTTAATCAAAATGTCAATTTACGTATGTGACCACTTAAGCGTCATTTTTTGTTAACAGCGTGATTTATACACATATGCATTTAAATAACGTGAAATGTTAAACGCACTAATTTGTAATTAATTTTACTTCATCGGACGGTCTGTACTTCTGTATGTACGTATATATTAAGCGAGTTATAATTCGATGGGATAAAAATGCGAGCGATCGTTATATTACTATCTGTTAATTAAAAAATTTATTTAATTATCAATTAAGAGATTACGATTAACAAAAGGTGTTATTTACCATTGATTATCGTTTGACACTGTTGAAAACAAAAGATAGCATTAAGATAGCTAATGATAACATTGAGTTGTACGTATTATATATATATATATATATATATATATATATATATATATATATATATATATTATAATATTTTTTTTTTAATTTTATGTTTATTGAGCGACAATCGTCCAAAAATATAAATAGGACAAAATTAGAACGATTGCCGTTAAAAAATTTATACAACGAAATTGATTTTTCACTTTTGCACAATATGATCAAATCGTATACAATGTACATGAATATAAACATTATTTTCAATCAAATTTTTACAATGAATTTGTGAGACGTTTAGGAAAATAAATATACATTTAATATATATACAAATTTTCGTTAAATAAAGTCTATAATACGTTTGTATCTATGTGCACAAATTATACATTACATATACATATATATATAGAAACATGATAAATTACAAAATGCTCGATGCTGAATATACAGAGTAATAAAAATGAAAAACATATAAGATCTAAAAATAAAAATGTCCATTGGTAGAAAAGAGAAAAAGAAGAATTTTCGGGTTTTTAAAACAAATCTTTGGGTTTGTGCGCAAAGAGCATGCACCAAACCATGCCGATAAGTCCAATAGCTAAACCAATGCCTATCAGCGACCAGTAAACTCCATCCAAGATTTTTAGTTTGCTGAATAGACTGTCGTTTAGCAACTCGATGTGCTCATCGTCTAGGTCAACACCCTAAAAATAAATATCAGTATATGCAACCGTATTTTATTATTCAAAGTATTTATGAAGAAAATCGGATTATTTCTTTTTTTTTTCACCTCGTCAACCCAAACGACTGGCATCAACGTGTCGGCAAGAGTTTTGGTTAAAGCGATACCGTCGATTTTTCTGTAAAATATATTGAACTGCACTCGTTTCTTTCCCCGCAAAACTGTGCCACTTTTCTATGAACAGAAACAAAAAAAATGAGTGACTTACGAATTAATTGTCGTGACAATATACATATACGTATGGATATATAGCGAGTGGTAAGCGATAAAGTCGTATTTTGATTGGAGAAATTTCCTACAGATGGCTATGAATTTGACCGACAATAGGTATATACAACGGTAGTACTGATAAAATTCATACGAAACGCTGAGAGTAATTCAGAAATCTGTTTCACCAGTACTCGCTACGTAAACATTTGTACTTCATATTTCAAATTTTCGCTCTAGTTTTCATTTGATATACTCACTGGCTCGATGTCGGCGTAAGTCTCGTGCAAATCACGAACGGGTTTCAAACCGTCGACCGTCGCTTTGTAAATATCGTGCGCCAAGTAAAAGTGCGGGAATGTCATTACCACCGGTACATCTGAAATAATAAAAATGTATTATGTAAAAATCTACAGATATGTAATGGAATATGTAGTTACGTAAATAATAGGATCAACTAAAAATTTGTGTAATTTATTTTGTTATATAACGATATGTATACATTTCTAGCGTGATTGGCTTGCCAAGTTTTATGTAGGATCGAAAATATATATATATAGATATATAGAAGATAAATAAACGCGTACAAAATGAAATAATAAATTGCATTACAAAAAATCCGACTTCTTATGTAAAATATATTAGTTTCGTATTACTTTAGTTTTTCTTTTCTATAACTTCTTTTTAAAATCCTATACTTGTTTCAAAAGCATTCGAGTATTATACAATAATAAAAGATGTTAATTTTAACAATCGTAGAACATGCCTGAATCAAAATTGTTAGATCGATTCGCATAACAATCAAATTTTTAGCTTTTGCAGATAATTGTATTAATTTACCCAAAAAATCAAAACATAATTCAATTAATTTTTAGTTATCAAGATATCTGTTTATAGATTGTTACTTTTAATGTTAAACACAACGTTAAACATAAATTTATTTTATATTTATTATATTTATCTCTCTCTCTCTCTACCATAAAATAAAGAGATTAATTTCAAACGGATATCGTATCGATCCTGCGTTTTCCGACCGCGAGGCATTCGACAATTTAAACATCATTAAAAATGTAAAACAGAAAAACCGTCACATATTTCATGAAAACAAGATATTCTTTTTTTTTCTTATATACTGCATTGCAGATGAAAACGTAATATGTACGATCAGTATTCAATATGTACAATCACCTTGTGGAAAGTACCTTGCTACTGGTCACTTTATTATTATATTTGTGAGCGCGCGTATGAAGAGGCTTATTTACTGAGGAAAGTTACTTTATCTATGTATTCATTAGGGAAATATACAACGTAGCGTTGAAAAATGATCAACGTGAAAACTATTTGTTTTTCTTTCGTACGTACAGTTTTCGATAATAATTGAGAAAACAATCTGTTAAAAATTATTATTAATTTTTACTTGAATTTATATATAGTTGCGTAAAGTGACGTTTTTAGTAGAATTTGCTAAAATTTTAGGAGATTTTACATTAATTTATACAATACTATTTTATTGAATGTTGTACAGTATAGGAGTGCACTAAACAAAGGAAATAGTATTCGCTGTAATAATTAGCAAATAACACTGTAAAATCAGTAAAATACTAGTATTTATATACATGGTATTGGTAGTAGTAGTGTCTACTATTTGTACCCTCTAAATATGAAGTAGTAAAATGCCACTATAATATAGTAAAAGATTCTTCACTATAGTTGTAAATAGAGGAGCAATTTATACCATGATTATATGATAATTATTGCTTCGTATAATGCGATTTTATATATTAATTAATTTTTATATGATTTCTAAATACGAAAGTTTACCCATTTGATGAACCGAAGAGTGAGAAAAATTCTTCGCATATAAACTTTCGTAACTTCCTTAAAAATTATGATAGAAAAAATATAAAAGAACCAATCGAAAGCTATTCAAGAAAGCTTTAATGTTTAAATTTTTGTTTACTATATCAATTAAAAATTTGTGAATAGATTTTATCTACAGAGTAGTCGAAACCTTTTTGAATTACGTTTCGAACGATCTGCAACAGGTTTCTGTAGCATCATTTGGACCAAAGATATTACACTTTAAAGTTGGGTCGATTTTTAGTTTAGTGAACTTAAACTTTTGAGCAGTAGTGTATAAAGAAAATTATGATATTCCAAGTATATCTAAACCTTACTATTAAAAATAATGATTTTAATCAAATTATTTTTTTAAGTTTTAATTGAATAAATTTTTTCAAATAAGCCTAAATGTTAAGCTCTCAGACACGTTATAAATAATATGTATCCAAATATTTACAGATTTTTAAATTCATAATTTGATTACGATGCTTGGGTTGAAAGTTTATGCCTTTTTGATCAATAATTACCGACCAAAAATTGTTTACTCAATTATTATTTAAATGTCGGACCCAGGAAATGGTCAATTTGTACTTTTTTTTATAAATAAATGAATAAAGTTTTTAAAAAACGCTGAACGTCAAGCCCTTAGGTATGTTTTAAATAATATACCCAAATTTTTCCAGATTTTTAAATCCATAATTTGATCACGATGTTTGGGTTGAAAGATTATGCTTTTTTGGGCTAATAATTACCGACCAAACATTGTCTACTCAATTATTATTTAAAAAATGCTTTTTCATTAAAAAATCAAAACGTCAAGCCCTTCCTTATGTTTTCAGTTATCCGTATGAATTTTGTTCAGAATTTTAATGCAATATTTTAGATATAATTTTTGGGTTGAAAGGTGCAGATTCCTGTAATTTAGGTCCGACATCCCGTTAATTCAATATTTTAGATATTATTTTTGCGTTCGATAGTGCAGATTCAGGGTCCAACATCCTGTTAATATAGGGTAACACTTACTCTATATTTGTGTATGTAAAAGAAAAATAGTAACAAAAAATTACTTGGGGTAAAAATGATATTTAAAATCAATGCAATATGTACCTAGACAATTCCACAATTCCAAAGCTCCATCAAAGAGGCAACCGTCTTCACCCCTGATACCTTTAGTTCTATTCAAACAAAAGCATTCGTTGGATGTGAAATTTGATCCAGAAATTAGAGCGTCGTCTAACACGTATCTGAGACCCGTGATTTCCTTATACTGTATTTCTGTATGATAATGAAGATTCACCGATCTGAGAAATAACAAATTTTATAAAATTCATATTTTTCACAAGTTATCGTGATAATTAAGATAGCGAGACGTTTATCATTTTAACCTGCAAATGTCCGAGGAAAAAACATTGACTTTTGAAAGCTGATTTCTGTGAGGTGGGAAAATTGACGCATCGCTACCATAAATATTATTGCACGTACTATTCGGTGTCCAAACGTTCAACGTCGAGGAATTTTTCCAAGCAGTAATTTCTCCTAAATTATTGATATCTTTTGTGCCACTATGAATTGTGTAATAACCGTCGTGCGTATTGTTTTTCTACACGGAGAAGATTCGTTTTAACTTTATTTCTTATCAATTTACTTAGAAAAATTTTTCTTCTAATCAATACTCACGTAGCTCAGTAATGAAAATTTGAATCTACCGTCTTCGAGCTCTTCCAATTGAACCGGAGCTAGTTTACGGATTTCGTTGCACACCCTTTTGACAATTCCGTTATTATTTTTATTGTCGCACGCGAGGTATATTCCATCAAATAGGAAATCTCGAACGGTAGTCGTTAAGAAAAGATCTTTCGGATTGTCGAATATCAATGGAATCGCTCGGTTGAGTGCTTGAATGATAAGTGGACCACGAGTTTCCGCTATTGTCGCTATTGCCTATGTAACAAATAAATTCAACGTTAATTCAATCGTATGATTTTTTTCCGCTATAAATTACACTGATACGTCTCCGTGATTTAAGACAGTTTCTATAATATCATAATATTTTTCTTTAAAATCACACTTGGAGAACCGTAGTGATGTACATAGTACACAACGATATTACTCATTGGAAAAATCACTTGAGAAGAATTCATTCATCAAGAAGGATGAAATCATTGCGTTCGCTATACAAATAAAAATTAATGCACACAAATACAAATATATTATTCGATCAATGAATGTCAAGTATTACGCTTAAAATGATCTTTTACATTTATCATTGTTATTAAAAGTCTCGTTAAATGTGTAAATAATTATATATGGAGAAAAATGTGTGATTAATAATTACCATAGTACTTAGTAATGAAATCATATTATATCTCGAATTTAAAAAATTCCTGTAAAGTATAGTAAAATTTGTTAGAAAACTTATAATTTTGAATAGATAATATCAAAACTATAGTCATTTTTTAATTTGCTCACTCTATTCGATTTCAACACTAAATACTATATGGCAATTCTTAATCCAATATTTTTCTTCGTGCAGTTACCATTAAGGGTAGATTTGCTACTGTGATTGGATCATCCTCCTTAAGCTCTCCTGATGCTTTTGAATTAAATACAAACAATTGATTTTGATAGTACGAAAGTGTATCGTCGCTGCCACTGATATCATACTTTACCCTATGTTGACTGAAAGAAAAAATAAATGTATGTATACGCACACACACACACACGTACAATCATATGTATATGCTATTATTACTTATTACACTTACTCATAAATGTACGGACCAATTTCATTGACGATGGGCTTTTTTCCCAGTTGAACATCCGCAGGATTCGTCACGTTTAAAAAGTATACTTTAAAATGTAATGGAATCGGAATAACTTCCCACCTCTTGTAGACATCTGTGTCATTGACTAATCTAACGTTCTGCAAAATAAAAGACATTTATATTATTTCCAATCTACGATCATTTTACCTGAATTTTGATAAATTATTTAGCAATCGCAAATTATTTATTGAAAATATTTTACTTGTTTCGTACACACTCTGTTTATCATTTCAAGAAAAATATTATTTTCATCATAATTTCTAAAGAATGTACTTATACTTTATATCTATTGTAACATAAACGGAATACGATAAAAAAAATGACACACGTTAAGTACTAAAATATTTTTATCTCAGAATGTTTACGTTATTTCTTTCGAGAACTGCCAATAAATACATGCGTGTGTATATATATATATACACACACATACGTATAAATATTATTTGTATTTCTACTATCTGTACAGTAAAGACATTAGTAATAATTTTAAGCTGTTGGAATCGTTTAATTCTCACAATGTGTAAAATGTAGATTGCACTACAATCTAATAATTTACGTATATATAAATTTCGTAATTTAAATTGATATACATAAAGATCCAAAGTCCGCACACAAAATACATACATTATCTACAAAGTACGCGATAATATCGTAGTAGGAAACTTATTATTTTAATTCAAATTATATAATTAATGATGAGTAAAAAGGTACATTATTTATATCGATCTAAATATCACTGCTCAATGATTAAAGAAAAGTGTAAACGATTTGTACGTGTCAATAAAATGACAGTATTCTTGACGTAGAGTGAGATTTTAGATTATGGACAAATTTCTCTTTTTCTACACGGAAAGAATTTTCTATTAAAATTAAACGTGACGGTACGGTAAAAATTGTGGCAATTTTTTTCAGAAATATTATGACACTCGTAGTTAATTTTTGATGAACAGCTGACTATACGTCCCAGGTTTACCTTATTGCTCGTTACCGTCACGGTGAATTTTTATTAAAAAATTGTTTTCGCCTAGATTTTAATATAATTAAGACACGTTTCCTCAAACTCAACTTGAAGTTCGTTTGATCAGATACGCGTTTAAATTAACTTTACGCACGTAGATTATCAAATTGTTAATTAAAATTTACAACGTGGCATCAGAATTGTTCTATACTCAAAACCGTTCGTAATTAACGCTACGTGAAAGTTATTTAAATGTTAATATGTTTCCTCAATTCGATATTAAACGTACACTCGACGAAAATATACGTAACACTTAATAATTGGAAAAATATGTCGTTAAGAGAGAAAAGAAAAAGGAAATGTTAAATTATGTCTAATTACTTACATCGTCTATGTTTTTATCGACTAGTTTTGGAAATACATAGAATCCCAAAAGTAAACCAACAGCTGCTATTATGAAACCAAAGGTAACGCATAACGATCGGCACACGTGGAGTGACATTTTTTTTAGCCACCTTTTCTTAATATATTTTTTTCTCTTACTACAAAAACAAATGTACGTGTACGTATATACTTAAAAGTTAATTAAATGTTAATTGACATTATTCATAGTTAAACTAAGAAATAAAAATACTAATTAAAGGTCTTAATCAAGTAGGGACCGTATTCTATATTGACGGCCCACCTGTTAAAACGCACTACCGTCAACGTTGTGGTAGCGATCGATCGAGAAGATCAGTTTTCTTTTCCAGTTATCACGATCAATATAATAATCTATTATTTGATAGGTTAATCTTCGGCCTAAATACCGATTTGATAATTAATTATATTTGTAATTTTTCGGTAGCTCGATGCATTACGCATTTGTGTCACTGTATACATATGTTTGTGTGGGTGGATATGGTTGTACGACCAGCCAATCGTTTTTTTGAATCCATATATTTTATTATTATTTTGAGTAATATAATTTTTAAACTAAATTTCACTTTTACACTCGTAAATTGTTTTTAACGTAATAACGAATAAATGAATTTTAGTGAAACAATTTATGTACAATAATCGTAAGTTAATTAACTTTTAAAATATTATTATCACTTTATCTATTGTTAAGCTCCGCACGTTACTTCTTGAACGTCAATAAAATGATATATATGTATATATCTATTTTTTTTTAATTTTACTTAAAGATAACAAATATTACGTTTTTTTCAGATTTACATCGAATGTAAAAAGACTATCGCAATTGTCAATAACCTTTTCATTGCACTTTATCAATAATAACCATCGCTAATAGTTCATCGAGATTTATTGTATTAGTTCTAACAATGGTTATTTTATAAGGATTAGAAATGCTGCTATCTACAATTTTTTTTAATAAACCAACGATCACGCGTGTGTTGAGTAATAAAATTTCTATAACATTCAATATACTTGGATTGCCATAATTTTGATCGTACCTTGTAGCTAATATAAATATGCATATGGGCCATTTCACGTCAACTTGTTGGATCAAAATTTTGAAAATGCACCAAATTTTGGATGCAGTCCGGAAATGTTATCCAGAAAATAGAAAAAAATTGCAAGTGACAAAAATCTGTAAAATGCTAAAAATAATTTGTTTAAAAGTTATTCTAACCTCAAAAAGTGAGTTATTTCACTTTTTTTCAACAATAGCTGACTTTACAGCTATTTAGCTCAAAATCTATCAACTTTTCCTATATAATATTACACGTAACATTTGTTGCTAATTATGTCTAGAATTTATATCCTTCTTGGTTAGAATTTCTAATCTCAAGGTCAATGTCTCATAAACTGCAAGTTAATATTGATGTTTAAAATAAGGTGACTACGCCAAAATCGACTTTTTTTATTCGAAAGTCTAAAAAAAACTTGAAGCAATACCTTTTGTACCTAATGGTCTGTAGCTGGTAATTGGCCTGTAAGTCTGTCAAAAGTTATGGTATTTTAAAAAATTATCGAAAATTTAAATGAAGATTAACATGTAAATTTTTGACAACTGTTTCCTCTGATTGTCATAAAAAAAATGCAAAAATTGCTGTGTTTTGAAAATATCGACTAAACTCTTATATTTGATACATTCATTTCAATATATATATATGTTACAAAATATAAAAATAATTATGTCTCAATCAAAGTATATCCTCACGTTACTATAATAAACAATTAATTACAGTTAATAATAATATAATTTTTTATTGCATCATTTACATACATATTAATTGTTAATATATTTATATTGCGCACTTAAATTTAAATATTCAAGCAACATTTGTCGAATCAATTAAAAAGATTAAAAAAATCAAACATCTGAAAAGAAAATAAAGTCGCGAGCGACGTATCTAATGAAAAATTCCTCCCCATTTTATGATATGTATAGGTTTGCATAATTGCCTCATTACCGATAATTCAACATTCTATGCTTACATGTCAATTGAAGTTTCATAACATTAAAAGTTCGGATGGGAAGGCCGGGCGAGATAAGACGGTGGGAGCGACCAAACGAGCAACTAAAAGTGACGGTACTTTCTGCCCGACCCCCCCGGCAACATCTCGACGAAATATAGCGCGAATAAACGACGTGCAGTCAACACGCGCTTCTTAGACCAGCTGGAACTAATTCACTAAATTTCACATTTTCGCGTGTTACAACATACCTAGCGCACCTCCCTCTTTCATTTACGTAAGTACGTTCAATTTATTTTTTATTCCAAGCGTTTGCTTTGATTTTAAACTTTAAATGTATATATTTATGGGTATTAATTGAAATTATGTAAGTGTACATTTGATTCTCTTGCTTTGTTGACACATAATCATTGATGGAAATGAATTTGAATATTTAATAATTGCGTTCGATAGTACATACGAATTTACAGTACGTAATTGTAGTCCTATTTTTTTGATTATTATTAAATTCCTTTAATACGATATATTTCTTTGTTTGAAAAACCGGTTTCAGTAGATAGTGATGCAAAAATAGAATACTTTGCATGTATAGATTTGCATTTTTTTGTGAATTGTCTGGCGTGGAGATATTTTAAAACGAATGGATACTGCTCGTTTTGTATAATGTAAGGAAGTCATGATATTTATAGTAGAAAAAGCAAAATTTATTTAATTGATATAAAAAATATTATTGTACAAAGATTCGTATAGCTATATTTAAAAAATTAATACAAAATATATATAATATATTAGCAACACCATTCGTTTAACAGACTTCTTATATAATACAGTAAAAAAAAAGCAATGTGTTTTTCAGTCTACAAAAATGTTGTTGTTGTTTTTTCTTAATATATCAGCCGTCGCGTTATCTCCCATGTTTCAAAACACGATCCCTACTATCTCTACTGCATTTTACATTACGATTCAAAATTTATTAACTCGCGTAAACGAAACGTTTATAATCTTTGTTCAAAGTAAAATCTCTTCCAAATGTAATTTAGAAACATGACGACGAAGGGCCAAACGTTCGATTCGAATTGCATGACGTTGACACGTTTCGTGTTGGCGGAACAACGAAAAGTTCCGAGCGCTACTGGTGATCTGACGCAACTGTTGAACAGCATTCAGACGGCCGTGAAAGCAGTCAGCTCGGCTGTAAGGAAAGCCGGCATCGCTAATATGTAAGTTATGTCTATGTGTCGGTGACTGGGTGACGTCGTACGTTGCCCGAGTCGAGCCTCCGGTCGACTTTTTTTTTCTTCACTTTTCTTCCTCTATTTTAGTATAGAGAAATCACGAGGTCAATATACTCTCGCCGTGTTCGAAAACAACGAGTTTTATTATTGGGTAACGCTGTGTGTGTGTGTGTATATATATATAGCTACCATTTAGTTTTGCGAGTCTCGTAAAATTACCTACTTTGCCGACTGATAGTTATTTGAATAAATTATATTGTTGACTTAATTTTTTTCGCGGACATTATTTTACTTTTGTTTACTTATTCGAAATTTTATTGTATTCATTTATGTATAATATAAAACACGATTTTTTTCTCGAATTTTTTATTTTAAAAACTTTTTTTACGTATAAACGATGGGTGAAGTAGAGTTTATAATAATTATCCTTAATAAATGTATGACTGTGCTAGATTTAATAAACTGAAATATACGCCTTATGACACACTACCATATATACACCTTTGTGCGTAGGAAAATCTATTACGCTTTGTCAATCTGTATTGTATACGTAAAGTGTATAAATTGGTGTCTGAATGTTTAAACTAGCAACATTACACTTTAGGTAAAAAATAAAAATCTAGAATTTCATTTCGAAGAAGATTAATTATGTAAAATTACTTTTTAGAAAGTACAAAATTAAAAAATTACATTTTCGAAAGGTATAAAATAAGAAATGACACTTTTAAAAAGTGTAATATATATAATAAATTTTATACTTTTGCAAAAGAGTAAAAAGTTAACATTACGCTTATAACCATGTAAAATACTGAAATTACATTTTTAAAATATAAAAATATTAAAGGTTAATTTAAATAACGTAAATAATGAATTTAAAGAGAAAGTATATAAAAGCCATTATATATATATATATATATATATATATATATATATATATATATATATATATATATACTTAAAAAAATGCTCGATATTTTATACTTGAGAAAGGGGTAAAATTAGTTTTTTAATCTTTTTGTGAAGTATACAATCCATTATCTAGACTATTTAAATTGACCTTTGAAACTTTATACTTTTCAATAGTGTAATACTTACGTATTGCACTTTTTATAAAGTAAAATATTCGTATACTATACAATTTGGAAATGTTATAATTTGATTATACTTTGATATGTTATATATTTATTTTTTTAAACTGTATAGGTTTAGTAGTTCAATCATTTTAAAAGTATAATTTCAGGTTTTTCATGTTTTCTTGAAGTATGTATTCATTAATTTATTTATATCATCCCTAGTAGAAATTTACCATTCAAAGGTTAAACAAAACTCAAATTTTGCCATTAATTGGGCATTTATTCGGTATTTTATGAATCCTGGCGATTTTTTTGGCTTAAAAAACGTTGCATTAATGATCGAATTTCTACTAGGGATATTCTAACATCAATTATTACACTTTAGGATTTGTACACCAATGTCGTTATTTTAAACTTACCCTAGAGGAAAATTTGGTAAATTCAGTAAAGTAATTTTTTAAATACTTATAAAAACATTTAATACTAGTAAATATTTATTAAGGACAAAATAATTTTAATTAAAAAACATAAGATTAAAAAAATAATTATAATTGATACTGTAACAGTTTTTAGGGTTGTTCAATCTGATACTTTATTGAATTAACTAAATATTTTTTTCAGTGCGTATATTTTTTTTTACGTATAACATTTTTACAACAAACTTAATTTATGGACAATTAAAAAAAAAAAAAAATAAAGTTGTAATTCGTAAATGGTAAAAACCAGAATTTCACTGAACTATTTACATCGCTCTAAATAAATCGATCGGTGTTCTTAATTTGTCTTTAATTAATCTATACAATCGTAAAGCATTACTTACCTACATTGCAAATTGGTTCATAACGAAACGTCAGTCATTATGCCAAATGTCCAAAATATAGGCCGGTTAATAATAGAATAATGTAACCAGTTACCGAAATAGTAACATTAACAGCATTGTGATTCCACATATTTTCTGTTCTCTCTCTCTTCGGATGTATAACGCTTCGCACTAATCACTTTGAAAACGATAATGAAAACGTTGTTACAAAAATTGGATCGAAAAACGAATCGGTGCAATATTTTGTTTTATTATCATGATAACAAGAGGTGCCGTAGCGTAAAACCTATACTCTAATATACAATGGTCGCGAGATATCTTTCATTTAGTGTATTTATCATAACGGGGCAGGTGAAACGTTATCGGATCCTTATCAATGCGCCGTCGGCAATTTAATTTCTCGATAAAGGGAAAAACTGATACTAATCTAAATATAGTATACATATATTATACGTACACACGTAAGAACCCTCAAAACATGTAATATCGGGATCAAGTAGAAGTCGGGAGATCAAGGGGTATCGGTATAGGCGAGGTCGAATAAGAAAATCATACTTTCTTTGATCTTAAAAATTAAAACAATTATTTTAAACGAATCTTAAGGTACGGGATTGCTGGTACGACGAATGTTCAAGGCGAGGAAGTTAAAAAGCTAGATGTACTTAGCAATGAGCTTTTCATCAACATGTTGACATCGTCGTTTACAACGTGTTTGCTCGTTTCCGAAGAGAATCCAACGGCCATTGAAGTTAAAACGGAAAACCATGGGAAATACATAGTGTGCTTTGATCCTCTTGACGGATCGTCGAACATCGATTGTCTCGTATCCGTTGGATCGATTTTTGGTATTTATAAGAAACTCGACGATTCGAAACCGCCGAGTGTCAACGATGCGTTACAACCTGGTAAAAATTTGGTTGCCGCTGGTTATGCACTTTACGGATCAGCTACCATGATGGTACTCTCGATTGGTCGAGGAGTCAATGGATTTACCTATGATCCAGCCATTGGTGAATTTATACTTACCGAAAAAAATATGACGATACCGTCTAGAGGCAAAATATACAGGTAAATTAAATGATTTTCTAAAGTTTTAATAATATCTAAGTTCTTACTTGACCAACTAAAATAAACGTGACGCATAGTTTTATAAATAAAGAGTTAACATATAAGTATTTTTTCAGGACCGTTATTTTAAGTTACAGAGAGTCAAAGTTGATATTTTAGCACTTTTTTTTAGTTTCATTAATTTATAGCTCCCCGCGTAAAAAAAAATGTTTTCAAACTTTCGCAAAAGCATAGAGTTGTAGAACTTTACCAAATTTAGGCAACGAGATAATGCCAAACTTCCTTAATTTAATAATCAAAGTTTTGCACATTTTGGCAAAACTTTTTTAAAATGTTTGTAACAATTTAATACATTTTAGTTATATTTTACGAATATTTTGAATGCTGAATGAAAAGTTATTACAAACTTTATACAAAAAAGTTACTCAAACAGAAGTTTGCACCAACTTTATCCAAAGTTTTACAAAGTATTTCGTAATTAAAAGTAACAAGCACTAAATTTCCATTATAGTTTGACCAACCAATTGATAAAGTTTTGACCAACTGTAATGAAAATTTTGATTACTTAATTTATATAATCTATAATCAAATCTATAAAAACTTTTAAAAAGCTTTTCAAAGCTTACCTTAAATACAAATTAAGACTTGCAAATCCTAATGTTTTCAATAAACTTTCAGCAAATTTTTATGAAAAATTTTCGCCAAAGTTTTGTCAAACTTTTAACAGACTTTTACCAAGCTTACGTAAAAATTTGTGAAAACCATTATAAATAGTTATTATAATTATTTACTTTGTAAATTGTAATTTTATAAATTATATAAAAATAAATTTATAAATAATAAATAAAAATTGTATTATAGAGTAATAAATAATACATTTAATGTACATGAAAAAATCAGTAAGTAATTATAAATATTTACAAAAGATAAATATACAATATTTGATTAGTTTAAATAAATCGTCAATTTGCTTCGCTGCTTCTGATGGATTGAACGACAAATTCTTGTCCATTAATATTCATATAAAAATATACATTACAAAGATTTTCTAATTCAACAAGTTACAGAATGCTTAAATCAGTACACTCGTAAATATATAAACGTTTGCAATGTCAGATTTAAACGATTTTTCTATGTTACATTCAGATATAATCGCATAATTTTTACAATTAGTATTACAATCTTTAAATGAAGTCGGCCAAGAACATTGACACAATCTATAGAATGTTTGAATACAGTCTGATTTAACTGTGTTATTATCTAAATACTCTACATACAAAGAGTTTGTCTTTTTATTTGCACTGTAAAACTCACCAGGAAAGGCCACGGCCTTTGGATCACGGATCTTAACCAAACTCTAGAATATGTTTTGCAATATAAAAGTATAAGGAAAGCCAGATTTTTAGACGCTACTCGCATATTCTGTTAAAGTGCGTCTTTCTATTATTTCTGTATTTATACTTGGTAAATTTAAAACCACTATACCATAACCTAACAAAATTTGGTGCTTGAAATATCTTTGACTAATTACGTTTTCTAAATTTAACAAACTATAAACTAATAAAAATGTTCTCAGCTCGGAAGCTTTCCAGAATGAATATTCACTTGCTTTACGCGGTCCACGATTAACATAAGATGGTGGAGTGAAACGTTCAATTTTGTCATCAATAATTTTAATAAAAGGAATTAAAGATGATGGATTTCCACGATTATTTTCATCAAACCAAAATTTCATTAGTTTTTTGTTACTCCTTGAAAAATACAATGCATTTCATCGATAACAGCGAATATTAGAGATAAACCAGTAGATCTTTAATACCGCAATTAGAAGTTTCTAAATCTATAGTGCTTGCTGAGCATACGTCTTTGATAGTTCCGTGGTTCTTTAAGTAAACACATTTGTATGTTTTTAAACTTTTTCGTCTTTGAAATTTGAAAAACCATTTTTTCCATTGTATTGTTGCATCATAACTCGTATTTTAATTGGATTGTAGCGGCTCGCTACATACGCTCGGGCATTTATTATTAAGTTAAATATTATATATTATTAAATTAAAGCACATGAATCATATTATATGTATTTATAAATAAGTTGTATTCAAACACACGCAAACAAACACATACACATGCATATACATCCTCAAACACGCCTCCTTTACGAAGTCCCTTCGCAGGTCAGTCTTTTCCTAATCCTAAACCTTTTCATCCGCGCGGACATCCATTCCTCAATTGTTTTATATTTCGGCATCCTTACGGTTAAATTTTTATGCTCAGTTTTATAGTCATCCGGGTAATTAATTTCTTTTCACGTTTTGGGATTCACCCGGTCAATGTTTCCCTTAATTACTGCATACATCTGGTTCGCATCGTGTACCGATTATTATCATCCCTTCCATCCCTTTCCGTAGGTGACCTGCGAAGCAGCTTTGCATAGGAGATTCATTCACAGCCTAACGCTCCACCCGAGCACACATACTCGTTAGACACAAACTCTTGACACGTACAACGAAATATTTTAATAAATTTTATTTATATTCTGTAATCATCTGTTCATTTATTTTACACTACACGGCGCGTACCCGACAACCAAAGGATCAATGAGATTACATAATTTTAAATCTATTCCTCTGAATAATATTTCTAAATCACTTTTAAATACAAATGAAAATAAATTTAATACTGGCTTTTTTTTGGACCGAAACATAATCCTGTTACAATAGTATTTTCTTTCTTCATTCTCATTTCGTAACGTAGCTCGTTAACCATTAGATAAAATTACTAGATACTGTATTTCGAAGATTTTAATACTGGCACTTCATCCGAGTTCCAAGTAAAAGCAACATTATTACAATTATTTATAAAATCTTGAAGTAATGACTTATAAATAGATCCATCATAGATAGATGTCTTCAAAATTATAATCGTTTATTTTTTTTACGCGCAAAATGATAATTTAATACTACTAACTGACAAGGAGACCCTCATATGTTTGGGAAACGGATCGTGCCCAGCTTGTAGTATATGTTTTCTAATATAAAAATATGAAAAAAGCCAGAACCGCAGACTCTGCAATCGCGTTTTCAAAAGTTATACGCTGTTAAAGCAAAATTTCCAAAAAAAAGAGACTTCACTTTAAACGCTTGTAACTTCTGACCTATCAAATATTGACATTCAAACCAAAGTTTACTGAAAAGCTGAGATAAAATAGATACATTTTAGAAAAAAGTACGTTCAAATCCGTTAAAATGGAGCAGAGTTATAGCCGAATTAAGAATTTGAAGAAATTTAGCTTAAAAAAATCAATATAAAATTTGTACTGCCCAATTTTTGTTTAAAATTGCCTCATAAACCTCATAAAATCACTAATTTTCACGTATTTTAGGACATAACTTACACCAGCAGTCTTGGCCAATAATCTCACCCAAGCCATTCGAAAGCTCTTGAAAAATGTGATCTTTTGAGCGGTGTTAGATCAAAATCGATTGTGGCGTGGTCGCCTTTTTTTGATATTCAATATTTCCGGGTGTTCTATCTCTTCAAGATGTTTAAAATTAAGAATTGTAATCCAGGTAGATAAGTTCTAAAGATTATTTTGAACAACAGTTGTTTGTAAGGTTTTTTAAAAAAAAATCAATAGATTTTGAGATAAATGACTTTAAAAATAGCAATTTTTCTAAAAAGAAGTAGACGATACCAATCTAATTTATTTATCTTGTTGAACGAATGTAATTCGGAATGTCTTCCAGATTTTACGGAAATTCATCAAATTTTTTGTAAAGGAAGCGACATATTTTTTATTTGTAAATTGTGGCAAACGATTGGTTTTAATAACCACGTGCATGGTTATTGCATAAATTCCACTGAAAAATGGGAGATATGCAGTGTGGAAAATGTATTAAATTTTGTACCTGCGAAAAGGTATATTTCAAAGGGACAATCATTTATTGTTTGCTTATTATGGATTAATATAGAAATAATCATCAAAGAATCCGTTGTTAATTTAAATAAAATAAATTCTTATTTCACATAGAAATTCTCTTTGTATGTAAATTATTCTACTTGTACTAAGCCGAAATCGAATACGCGTTTGTTGAAATAATATTGAGGCTAGTAGATAATCAAGAAGATTGTAACCTTAATTCAATATGAAATCTGGCTAGAGCTATATTAAGAAGACTTTCTTCTTAGAATAAGGGGATTCTTCTTGAGACGAGAGAATATTTTTGTGAGTGCATTTACTGACAAGGAGAGGTCACACCCTCTGGAAAACAGATCCTTACCAAACTCTAGGATATAATTTCTACTATAAAATCATGCAGAAAGCCGGACTTTTAGTATCCAATGCCCATTTTTACGATAGATATAAGCAAATAATGAAAAATCTCGTCGAAAAAACCGTTGAGTTTGAACGCATATAACTCAGAAACAATTAAAGATGTACGTATAAACTAAATTTCAAAACAAAGCTGAGGTCGAGTAGATACGTTTTGTAAAAAAGGAAGCTCAAATATTTTAATATGATCAAAAGTTATAGGAGAAATAAGAATTAGACGAAATTTTGGGCTAAAAATATCATTAAATTGTAACTTTAAATTTTCGATAAAATTTTGGCTAATTCTTATTTCTCCCATAACTTTTGATCATATTAAAATATTTGAGCTTCCTTATTATTAAAACGTATCTACTCAATCTCAGCTTTCTTTCAAAATTTAGTTTATACGTACATCTTTAGTTGTTTCTGAGTTATAAGCATTCAAACTCAACGAAAAATAATTTGGCTCAATTTAAGAGAAAAATGATAAACGTAAAAATATCTTTAAAAGTACTATTTATATAGCGGAAAAAATCGTCTGTATCTATTACAAATGGTAAAACCAATCAAATTTCACAACACGCTTTAAGTTTTCTTTACAGGATTACCCGAAAAGTTGTTTCATATTACGTCCATATAAGAAATGGTCAAGAAAGGTGTGAAAAAGCGTTTCATTTTGAGATAGAACCTGACCAGTTTCACTGTCATTTCTTAACTACAAGCCCATTTTTCGTATTGAAAATTCTACTAGGGAAGGGATGCATTTTTCATAAAAACATACATATTTTCATTACATATTTTCAAACATCACATATTTTCAAACATACATACAAAATTTTCTGGATTTTTCATTAAAAATAGTTTTAAAGTCATATATATATATATGCTGTCATAACTCTTGTAAGCCATTTAAATCTTAAATAATGAAAATCAGCAATTTCGCTCCGGACTCTGAAATAGTAGTTTTCGTGCCAAGGCCGCAAAGTAGAACTTTTTGAAAAAGTTTACGGCCGAGGCGCGAACATTACTTTTCGAGAGAGTATCCGTAAAGTTCTTAGCAATTGCAATACAATATTTTTTTTGTACACGTGTCCGTAAAGACTGTACACGTGTTCGTAAAGTCGCACTTTACGTCCGCAAAACAGTACGTAAAGTCGTACTTTACGGATACTCTATCGAAAACCAAATAATGCATGAATTTTTTTTGTAATGATCATGTTAAGAGATTCATTTGTTGTAGGCAACAAATATACATTTCTATTGATAATTCTGGCGTTTTTCCCAGATATTTTTATCATATGTGGTCTTTATGATTTAGACCCACTCTGGAAATTTATAGGCAGTTTCTGACTATAAAAAGACATCTTTTAGACAGTATTTGGTTTTCAGAGTCCGGAGCAGAATTGCTGATTTTCACTATTTATTGTTTAAATGGCTTACAAGAGTATGACATCATACATTTCTGACTTTAAAAGTACTTTTAATGAAAAATTCAGTAAATTTTACAACAAAATCATATTTATGTTTATAGAGTGCATCTTCTGCAAATAAGTGCTAAAATTTACCTTTACCTGCTTATAAAAATATGTGCAAAATTTTAGAAGTAATATAATAGTCATTGGTACATGAGCCTGATTCTTCGCTGAAAATTTTTTGAAAAGGATCATCAATATTAACCTTAATTTTATATTAATTATATTGTTGTATTTATTACGATCTAGTGAAATATTAGTCGAGATACTAATTATATGTTAGAATTTATCTTTATTTTCAAGAAAAGATATATAGGGATCGTTGACGTGATAGAAACGTCTATATATATGCGGAGATTGATTGTTCTTTCGGTACAAGCAACCAACCTATAGTAGTAATAATAGTGACTTACTCTCTTTCTCTTTCTCTCTCTCTCTCTCTCTCTCTCTCTCTTTCTCTCTCTCTCTCTCTCTCTCTCTCTTTCTCTCTCTCTCTCTCTCTCTGTGTAATTGTAACTTATTTATTTTATAACATTTTCAATACTAAATTTCTTTGTATCTCATTAAACCCCGTTCCATATCACTTTATGCATTGCATTGTCAAGGAAATACAAGTAACGACACACGATTCATCTTTTTTCAGTATAAACGAAGGTAACGAGAGAACTTGGGACAAAGCGATCAAGGAATATGTTGACTCAAAAAAAAATCCATCATCTGGTAAACCGTATGGCGCTCGTTACGTTGGATCTATGGTCGCGGACGTTCACCGAACAATCAAATACGGCGGAATCTTCATCTATCCAGCTACGAGCGATAATCCAAATGGCAAGGTAATTAACTACAATATTCATTTGGAAAATAAACATTTATAACATTAATCATCAAAAATTTCATTTTTATAATACATATATAATGTTCATAGGTTATAGGTTAGAATAATACATGAATTGTTTCTCTGTAAATAACAAAGAATTTTATTATTTTATACAAAATATAATTACATACTTAATAAATAATGTTTATTTACCTGTAAATAACAAAGAAACAACATTCAATGTTATTATTCACAAGGTTGTCTTTAGATTACTTTTATAAAGTTTTATTCATTGTTTTCGGTATATCTTTATTAACCGCACTAATTGACACGTGCCAATTCTTATCTGCAAATTTTACCTGTCGGTATATTAAAAGATTTGATTTACCGACCTACACGCGCGCAATTCAAATAGACTAAGGATATTCCTTACATCTCCCCTCCTGGAGACATTTTTGGTACAAAAATTTGGTATAACTAATAATAATTACAAAATAATATAGACTATTATATACCACTTAGTAGTTACCACCTTTGAGTTAAGGAGATGGAGTTAATTTTGAAATATGGAATAAATTTGATTCTAACTTTTTGTGTCCTGTATTAACTTCATACATTGAGTTTGATATCTTCTTTAAAATCTTGTATGGCCCGATTCTTAGCATATCCAATTTCTTTCGATTCATTCGGTTACCATTTTCAATGTATACTAAATCTCCTAACATAAATTCGTGTTCTTTTCTATTTTTGTCATATAATTTCTTATTATATTCATGGTATTTTATACTGTTTTTAAATGCAGTTTCTCTATCGTTTTCCAGTTGATTATAATCTCTATTCTTTTTTAGTTCATTTGATAGTGCTGATGTATCTTCACCATTTAATAAATATTTCGGACTAAATTTTGTTACCGTGTGCTCGGTCTCATTGTATTGGTTTATGCAATTTCTTGCTATAGTTGTCCATCCACACTTCTTTTTTTCTTCGTTTATCGCACATCTTATTTTATTTACTAAAGTTTGGTTAAGTCTTTCGTTTAGACCGTTCGAAAATGGTGCATTAATTCCTGTAAAGATCATTGTAACCCCTTTTTCTTCTAAGAAATTTTTGAATTCTTTAGAATTTATACCTGGATATTGATCTGTTAGAAGTATTTGAATATTATGGTCTCGTAGTACATTTTCTGTTAATTTAATGAAATCATTTGCATTTTGTGTTTTTGATGTCAATATGCAAGCATATCTTGTAAAGTGATCTACTAAGAGATGTAAATATTTTTTTGTAGATCTTAAGCCACCGAATCCACCTATTGTATCGATAGAGACTATTTCAAAAGGTTTTTTTGCAGGGCCAAGGTGTGACATTAACCCAATTTTGTCTTGCCTTCTTGACTTATTTTGTATACATACTTCGCAACATCTACAGGCTTTCTTTATATTTTCAGATATATTTGTTGCTGTATAATACGGCAGTATCTTATTTTTCATTTGGTTTATTCCAATATGACAAAATTTCTTATGCGTGTCTTTTATTAATTGTTTACTAAATTCTTCTGATAAGAAAATTTTATCTTTGTTTCTTGATTTTTTATAATACAAATTATTTTTATACTTTAGTTTGTCTTTGTTGGATTCTATCTCTTTATTTTTTTTTTGATTCTCTAAAATATCTTCTAAACTAATTAAGTTTACAATCTTCAATTTATCCTCTTCGTCTTCTTCAGACTCTAATACTGGATTTCTGCTTAAGCAGTCTGCTTCTAAATTATCTTTACCTGGACGGTATATTATTTCGAAATCAAACTGTGATAAATAATAGGTAAGATCGCCTAGCTCTTCATCTGTTCTCGCTTTTATATTCATTTTTTCTAATGGTTTATGATCTGAAAATACTTTAAAATGTTTGCCTATAAGCCAGTGTTGCCAATACTTTACTGTTTCTTTTATTGCTATACATTCTAAGTAAATTGCTTTTTTTCTTTTTTGTGATTCATTCAGTTTTTTTGAAAAGTATGCTACTGGTTTTTCAGTTATTGGATTCTCGTTTAATTGTGGTTGTTTTATATTGCACCTATACCTTTAAACTTGCATCTGTGTATATGTGTATTGGTAAGTCTGGATCAATATAGTTAATACTGTTGAGGTGCAAAGGAAATTTTTCATGTATTCGAAGGCTCTTGACATTCTTTTGACCAAACAAATTTTGATTTTTTCTTAATAGGTTAGCAGCGGTTCTAAAATTAGAGACGTTTTTGGTACATATTCGTTATAAACAGTTGATTTTTCCTAGAATTGTCGAACAATTATTTTTCTTATTTTCTGGGACCGGAAAAGTTTCTTATGGAATAATGATCTTTTATCGGAGAAATTGGAGTTATGTTTAATTAATATGTCCTAAGTATGCAAAGAGTCCAGGCAAAGTGCACTTTGACAGTTTTCAATCGGAATTTTGATAAATTATTTTTTCTTATTATATTGCTTAAAATTCTTTGGAAGATAGCTGGTGATGTTTTTAAACCAAATGGTAAACAGGTCCATTGAAAATGACCTTCTTGGGTCACAAAGCCTGTTTTTCTTCTGTCTTCAATTCGTAAAGGGATAGACCAAAATGCTGAATTTATATCTAGTTTTGAAAACAATCTTCAATTTATCCTCTTCGTCTTCTTCAGACTCTAATACTGGATTTCTGCTTAAGCAGTCTGCTTCTAAATTATCTTTACCTGGACGGTATATTATTTCGAAATCAAACTGTGATAAATAATAGGTAAGATCGCCTAGCTCTTCATCTGTTCTCGCTTTTATATTCATTTTTTCTAATGGTTTATGATCTGAAAATACTTTAAAATGTTTGCCTATAAGCCAGTGTTGCCAATACTTTACTGTTTCTTTTATTGCTATACATTCTAAGTAAATTGCTTTTTTTCTTTTTTGTGATTCATTCAGTTTTTTTGAAAAGTATGCTACTGGTTTTTCAGTTATTGGATTCTCGTTTAATTGTGGTTGTTTTAATATTGCACCTATACCTTTTAAACTTGCATCTGTGTATATGTGTATTGGTAAGTCTGGATCAAATATAGTTAATACTGGTTGAGTGCAAAGGAAATTTTTCATGTATTCGAAGGCTTCTTGACATTCTTTTGACCAAACAAATTTTTGATTTTTTCTTAATAGGTTATGCAGCGGTTCTAAAATTAGAGACGTTTTTGGTACATATTCGTTATAAAAGTTGATTTTTCCTAGAAATTGTCGAACATTTTTCTTATTTTCTGGGACCGGAAAGTTTCTTATGAAATTAAATTATCTTTTATCGGAGAAATTGAGTTATGTTTAATTATATGTCCTAAGTATTGCACAGAGTCCAGTGCAAATGTGCACTTTGACAGTTTCAATCGGAATCCTTCCTTCATAATTGCATCTAATAGTTTTGATAGATGGTCTACATGTTCTTTGAAAGATTTTGAAAATATTAATATATCATCTATGTAATTGACTGTAAAATTTGATAAATTATTTTTTCTTATTATATTGCTTAAAATTCTTTGGAAGATAGCTGGTGATGTTTTTAAACCAAATGGTAAACAGGTCCATTGAAAATGACCTTCTTGGGTCACAAAGCCTGTTTTTCTTCTGTCTTCAATTCGTAAAGGGATAGACCAAAATGCTGAATTTATATCTAGTTTTGAAAAAAAACTGCAATTTCTTGTCTTTATTACTAGGTCTTCAATCAGTGGAAACGGTTGTGATTGAGGAATTATGATTTTATTTAAATCTCTAAAATCTATGCATAATCTAGATTTTTTATTTTCATCTCTTTTATAAGCTAACGTTACTGGAGCAGCAAATGGGCTGTATGATTCTTCTATTAGGTTTCTTTTAAGTAATTGTGAAATTTGTTCTTCTATTTCTTTTTTATCTTCGATTGTACATTTATATGGTCTTTTACTACAGTATTTATCTATTGTCAAATCTATTCTAGCTTCGTAATCTTTTACAGTACCTATATCATATTTATCTTTTGCAAATATATTTTTATATTTGTCTATTAGGTTCTTTATTACTTTTTCTTCATCACGTTTTAAGTGGTTTGTTGAAACGTTGAAGGTGCTTATTTCAATGTGTTCATTAAAATTGATTTGATACTCATTTATTATATCATTAGATTCGGAATGTTTTTGTTCTATCTCTAATTTTTCATTTTGTATCAGTCTGAATTTCTTTATACAATCTAATCCTATTAGAAAGTCATGTTTGAAATTTTTATTGTTTATTATGAACACATTCATGTGATCCTCTATATTTAGAATCTTTATTTTTATTTTTATTAATCCATCTGTTTTATACACACCATTAATTGTTCTCAAATTTGTTTTTTCTTTTTTTATATCATTATTTGTAGATTTTAAATTTAGTAATTTTGAATTTATTAATGTAACATTTGATCCTGGATCATAGATAGCAGATATTTTTAAAATATCATTTAATTTTATTGGGAGTTCAATCAATGGTGGTATTATTAGTTTTTTGGATTTTCATCACTTAGTTCTACGTCTAAAGTTAAACTATTTACTTGTTTGACTTTATTAATTCTATTTTCTTGATCTTTAAACCAGCATTCAGTTTCAGAATGAAAACGTGTTCCTTTTTCTTTTTCTTTACATATTTTGCAAGGTGTTTTTTCACTTTTCTCTTTTGTGTTTGGTTTATTCTTTTTCATATCTAAATTTTTTTTGTACATTAAATGTTCTAATTTACTTATTTCATTATGTAGGTCTTCAGTTTTTGTTAATTTTTCTCTATCAATTTTATCAATTATATAATTTGGCAGACCTATAGCAATCAGATCTATCAACGTTTCATTGTCAATAGTTTTTCTTACTAGCAATAAAATTTTTTCTTTTTTTACAGAGTATTCTAACAATGAACCTGTCTGATATTTAAATGCTAATGCATATTTTATTTGAGACCATCCTTTACTGGCAAATGTATTACAAAAATTTTGTTTCCACTCTTCCCAATTTGCTTCAATTGTAAGCTTGAGAAGTGTACAACTATACCAATCTGCGGCCCCCTTTTCCATAAAAGATTTTAAAATTTCAATTTTTTTGTTATCAATGTTTAAATCAAACCGTTCACATTCTTTTTCAAATTCAATCATCCATTGATTCGCATTCGAATTTTTACCATCAAATTTTTCAATTGTAAATTCTTTAGCTAATTTTCCAATGTTTATTTTTTCCGATTTTTCTTCGCTTTTTTCAAGTAATTTCTGTAATAGTTGTACTAATGGTATTTCTGCTGCATTCGCTGTCACGTCACTAGTATTTTTGTTTTCAATCAATTCTTCTAAATATTCATCGTTAAATTGTACATTTCCTTCTTTATCAAAATAAGTATTTTTTAATTCTTTAGTTAAAGTAATCCATACTTGTCTCATTTGGTGTCTTTGTTTTAATGCTTTCTTTACCTTATTAAACGTAGGCGTTTTAGCGAGCTCCTCGTGGTAGATTGCATTCATGTAATCGTGTGGAATTTTATACACACGACCGTCTGGCGTGGTGAGTCTGGTTACACATAATATGTTGGATTTTCCATCCGAGGCTTCTAGCAACGTAAACTTAAATTGCAACTTGTCCATTGTGATTTTCAACGAGAATGTTGTTTTATAATGTTCATAGGTTATAGGTTAGAATAATACATGAATTGTTTCTCTGTAAATAACAAAGAATTTTATTATTTTATACAAAATATAATTACATACTTAATAAATAATGTTTATTTACCTGTAAATAACAAAGAAACAACATTCAATGTTATTATTCACAAGGTTGTCTTTAGATTACTTTTATAAAGTTTTATTCATTGTTTTCGGTATATCTTTATTAACCGCACTAATTGACACGTGCCAATTCTTATCTGCAAATTTTACCTGTCGGTATATTAAAAGATTTGATTTACCGACCTACACGCGCGCAATTCAAATAGACTAAGGATATTCCTTACACATATACACAATTTATTTTCAGCTCCGTTTGTTGTACGAATGCATTCCTATGGCGTACATTGTGAAAGAAGCTGGCGGTCTTGCGTCCAACGGAGTTATTAACATTTTGGACGTTGTGCCAACGAACATCCACCAAAGATCACCGATTTACTTGGGTTCGACTGAAGACGTCGAAGACGTGTTGAACTGCATCAAGAGACACAAGTGAAATGTGCTCATCGTTTGTAATATTACATCCGCATTTTTTGCATTTAGCTATTTGTAACAATTTTTTAAACGTTGAATCTTTTTTAATGAAATATTTTAATAAAAAAATATTAAATACGGATGTGTTTCTTTTATCTCTAGATTTTACAAATTAAGCTATCTCGATACACTGCATTACATTTGACATTGAATAATTTGATCAAACGATCTTAACTTACAAGAGGAATACATAACCTCTGGGAAACGGATCTTCTCCTAATTTTGGCGTATCTTTTGTAATATATAAAAATATGAAGAAACCAAGTTATTACTTGCCAATGGCCACTTTGACGAAAGTTATCGACATCTAATAATAATATTAGTAAAAATTACTTCCAATTTGATCGGTTATAACTCGGAAACAAATAAAGATAGGTCTGAAACCGAAAACCAGAAGAAAGTTGAGTTCAAGTAGATATGATTTGAAAAAAAGAAGTTTAAATAGCTTAATTTGGAGCAAACTTATGAAGAAAATCAGAAATTAAAAATTATTAGGCCAAAATACAATGAATTTTTCGTATTAATTTGTGATTAAAATTTCTTTAATTTCTTATTTTCTTCATAACTTGAGCAATTTAAGTTTCTATTTTTTGAGTACCTATCTTTATTTGTTTCCGAGTTATAAGCGATCAAATTGGAAGAAATTTTTACTGATATTATTATTAGATGTCGATAACTTTCGTCAAAGTGGCCATTGGCAAGTAGTAACTTGGATTTCTTCATATTTCTACATTACAAAAGATATACCAAATTTATGATAAGATCCGTTTCCCGGAGGTCATGTACTCCCCTTGTTAGACAATAAAATACGTCTGTACATACATAGTATATTTTTTTCCTTAAAGTTTTCAAGCACTTCAACAACGTCTAAGAGACACCGACAGTTTGTCAAACCGCGTATACAATGTTTTAAGCAATTACAATATTTTTTTCCGCTTAGATACGAAGATAACTTAGCATTTAAATTATTTGCTTTTGTGATTAAATTGACAGTAGAAATACTTAAAATTAAATAGTTGTATATAATTTACGATGCAGTGTTATTTAACGTATACCCTGGAAATTACCCAGTTAAATTAAAACACGCGTAGTTTCTATTATACAAATTGATTTATTATTGAAAAAACCATCGAATTCCTATAAAGTATTTAAGAAAAGGTACTTCTTGAAGGCATACTGAGGTAAAAAATTTAATACTAAAAGTATCTTTGAAAATGAAAATACAATACATGTTTGATTTTATTATACAAAACATTCATTTACAAATCACGTTATAGTATCACATTAATATTTATTAAAATCTGCTCTAATTATATCCGTACATATGTGGAGTATAAGAGAACTGCCTGTTTCTGTCAAATATTTAATGAGGAACGTAAAAAAAGTATGACAAAATGTATGTAACATTGTCTTGTGTTTTGGTATCGTTCACTTATGTAGGACATTGATAATCTAAATTACGATAAGTACCTATATTTTTACATATTCTTAGAAGTCGTTAATGATTATTTTATGCACATGTACCCAGTTGACAAAAGGTATAAACATAGGTCGATTTCACTTAAGATCAGCGTTTGTTATAGAACTGCAACGTATTACGTCAATGAATACTACTTTTTTATATATTAAAAGAACAAATATTTTAAAAACATTAACTACCTGAGGTAAGGTAAATTCTCTTTTTCTCAAATAACAGTATTAATTTGGTCGGTTGAATAAAATACATATTATATGCAATTTGAAGTACTATATTAAGCTTTTTACTGAAAAATATGTGTCTTGTAACAACATTGTTTAGTGTATGATAAAACATAAATGAAATTCTCTTCATATAGTTTAAATAATGTTTAAAACGAACTGTTTAATCCATTATTACTTTTCGGCGCAACCCAAGTATTATGCAAATATCTACCAAAATATAACCAAATGTGTTTGTTTCGAACAACGTTTAACCAATCTTATAACAAAAAATTTATTGCACTATAAAATTATAATCTGCTATTTACTTAAAATCTTCCATGCGGAATATGACAATTGTGTAAAGAAACTGTCTCATTGTGTTTGCATAAATTTACAGATTACCTTAATATTATCATTCTTATACCATTTAAAATGAAATGTTTCTAACTAGAAATCTTCATTTAAAGTTTTGCCTTTTAAATACGATCACGATTCAGGTACAACATTTTCGCATTGTGTCACGTTGAACTGATTGATCAACAGGTGCGAAATCCATGCGAGAAACAAGTTCCACGAGAAAAAATGACTAAGATCGCGTGTTACGTGTCATTTTTACTGGGAATCGCCGCGATAGCTGAATCAGCGAGTACACCTGTTGTGCAAACTGAAAGTGGTCCTGTCCGAGGAATAACTAAAAAATCTGTGAGGCATCAAGTTGATTATTCGGCGTTCATAGGCATCCCTTTTGCCGAACCCCCTGTAGGCCAGTTGAGATTTAAGGTATTAAGATTGAATTTTTGTTTTTATTATCAGAAATAGATGAGTGATAGAATTTTCTAAACACTTGGTGAAATATTAATCTTCAATTTATACTCAGTTTTTTCAAATGTTTATTGTTCATACAGTAAATTAAAAAAATATTCAGATTATTTAAAGTATTATTTAAAAGTAAAAAATAGTATATTATGACACTGTTGTGGGAGATGGTTTTCTACTTTTCTCGAGGTTGTTCGCAAGAGCAAAGCGAGTGAGAACATTGAAAAAGGTAAAAAACATCTTCCGGAACAGTTTCGTGTGATAATTTATAGCATTAGAACCTCAAAATTTGAAATGAAATTGGGATTTTGAAGTTAAAATGTTATAAATATTATTAATATAATTAATATTATTTATTATTATTGTAATATAATTTAAAATATTATTTAATTAATATCAAAATATTAATTATTTATATTGTAAACACGTTTTTAGTGACGTCGATTTTAACGGGAAAACTTCATTTGTTGTTAATATTTATGTGTACATATTTCTGGGTATCAGCAAATTTTGAAGTAATTATCGAGAAACTTGACGTAACTATAATAAACGTAGTAAACAAACAAATATTTATAGTTTGCAATAGGCTACTCTAAATTGATAAGTTCAAAAGATAACTGATTAAAAAGGTACAAAACTAATGTAATATATTTAAGCCCCCAGTGAAAAAGAAGAGTTGGACAGATGTCTATGAGGCTACAAAAGATGCAGACGCCTGCCCTCAGTACTTGAGCTCAAATTCTTCTGTAGTTGGAGCAGAAGATTGTTTATACCTGAACGTGTATTCACGACACGTAATTAATCATTCATATTATTTGATTTTGTAACTTATTAGTTAAATAATAATATTCAAATAATAATTATTAGCTCCAATTTACTAACATCAAAGATGAAGATTTAAAAGCTGTCATGGTTTGGTTTTATGGTGGCAGTTTCATTTCAGGATTAGGGTCCTTCGCTTTTTACCGTCCCGATTTTCTCATGGAAGACGATGTCGTGTTGGTAACATTGAATTACAGGCTTGGAGCTTTCGGTTAGTATTGCGTTAATTATATTTGGACAGATCATTTAGACAACGAATTTAAAATGTATTACACAAACAATTATTATTTTTATGCAGGATTTTTAAATCTCGACCATGACGACGCTGTTGGTAATGCCGGCTTGAAAGATCAAAACTTGGCTCTCAAGTGGGTTAATGAAAACATTAAGAAGTTTGGTGGTGATCCAAATCGCATAACGATATTTGGTCAAAGTGCTGGTGGAGCGTCGGTTGATTATCATATCCTATCTGAAATGTCTACAGGTAACTTATCTTAACATTATGACAAATTACCATACTACTGAAATATTCCAAATTAAAAAAATGTATTATTCTTTGCAGGATTGTTCCACAGATCGATCGCGATGAGTGGATCAGCTTTGTGTCTGTATTGGGCCTCAGAATCGCGTTTAGAAGCAGTTGCTCAAGCATTTAAACTTGCCTCTAGGTTAGGCACCAACACATTAAGTAAAGATCGAGTTTTGCAAGCTCTCTATAACGCTTCAGTTGAAGACATTATTCTAAAATCAAACGAGCTAGGTGGAGTATGTATAGTTTATAAAAATAAGCACACTATTTTATTTGGAGAACAATCAAATTAATAATAACTTTTTGTAGCTTCCATTCCGACCAACAGTTGAAAATGCTAATCGAGCTAAGAACGAAGAGAAATTTTTAACCAAATGCGCCGTAGATAAATTTAAGTCTGGTGAATTTAACAAAGCGCCGCACATTTTGGGATTTACATCGCTCGAAGCTAAAGCATCCGCCGATTGTTAGTAAAACAGAGTTGAGTGTTAAAGTAAAACTAAATAAATTAAACTAACTATATTATTATTTTAGCCGGGATTATAAATTCTATAAGATCTGGAATAGAATCGTTGACCAATTTAACAAATATTAATATTCCATTATTGGAACAATTCTTAAACTTAAGGAATCTATCGAACTTACCGGACAAAGTTGTTAAAGATATTATACAGGTAAACTGATAACAAAATAAAGTAACCGATGTGTGTTTACGAATTTGGATATATATATTATAGTACGCTTCCGATTTATTCTGGGTGACTGGAATCGATTCGAAACAAAAATTAATGGAGCGTTATAATGAACAACCGATTTATTATTATCAGTTTTCGTTTGAAGGTATACCATACTATGGTATTCCTCCTGGCAACAGTACAATTGGTGGTAAGTATTTTAAATGATATGGTAATGTATATTGAATTTGCTTTTGTAGACGGTGATGTTTACCTTTAAGTAAGAAAAACATTGTTTTTAAAAATTTATGAAATATTTAACATTTTCAATAATTGTAAATAAAAATACACAACTTACGGCGAGAGCATTTAACCTCCAGGAATTTGTTGGGTGAAATATAGGTATAAAACCTTGGGAATGATCTAGTTACGAACAAATCTAGGAAAAAAAGTATTTTTTATTACAAATTTAAATTAAGTTTTAATATTATGTTTGTGTTGCGGTATTGTTCAAAATGGTAGAACACCTTCATCCCTAAGAACGATTGGAGAAAACTTCCAGAAATTGATCTTTTTATTTGGTCCATAGAATAAGAATAAAAATAAGAAATTCGACAATTTCAAAATTATTTGTTCTTTTTTTTAAGTAAAGTAATCCCCTTGCTAGCTAGCATGATTTATATGTCGTAAAATTCAAGATTAAACCTATTAGAAATTGAGCATTATGCGATTAGTCGAAATAATTTTTTGGCTGTTAATCACGAATTTATTGATTATTTCTTATCAAACTTTTTATAAATCCTTTATTTCTCTGTTTATAAAGTCTACTCTAAATCTTACTACGTAAGGTTTGTATTAAAAAAATTTGTTTTATCTATATTTTAGGAGTAGGACACGCGGAAGATGTGCCATATTTGTTTTACATAAGCTTTGGTGGAATGCCACTGGATGATCCAAAAATTCAAGCAATGGTTGACAAATATGTTCGACTCTTTACAAACTTTGCGAAATATGGGTAATTTTTATTTGTTTACTATGCGTATATTATTTTTACTTACACATTTAAATTTTTTAATTCTTCTAGAAATCCAACACCAAATGGAACTGAGGATCCACTCTTGAACGTGAACTGGCCTTATTCTGGAAAAGAGGGAAAACATTTGGAAGTAAATAAAGCACTTACTACTGGACCACGGCCTGTAACTATGAATGTACGAGTCAACCAGTTACTTGGCCTTGGTACCTCACGCACACTGAATGGATGTTAAAATAACAAAAATTAGAATTAATTGTGTAAATAATTAATTATCTGCTTTTATGATTTTACGATCGATCAAATATACAGAAGCATAAGAACGTTATTATTTATAATTCATATTGATTTCGTCTAAATATTTGTAATTTCGAAAGTTTTTACAAAGCTTAGATAGCTGTTTCCGTATATTTTTTTTATTATCAACACAAAAAATCTTAATAGGCAATTCAAAATTTATATAAAATCAAAATTAAACAAAAATAAAAAATTATTAAACATATTTAGTATTTTATTTATTATTCGTGTGTTTTTTTTATTTTAAACAGATTTTATAGTAATGAAAATGTTTTCAATGACGTTTACAATAGAGGGCCATAAATCAAAATATTTTATTAAATTAAAATTTTTTTTTTGATTTATTAATTTACCACTACTGTATTAAAGGTGGATAAGTTATTTTATAATTACAGTAGCTAAATGCGTAAAGGTACAAATATACTTATGATATATTTAAATAATGAAAATAATTGACTCTTACATTGTTATATGTGCAGTTATTGTACAGTTATTGTTATTGTTATTGTTACAGTTGTATGTTAATATAGGTTAGCTATGGGGATTCTGGCTCAGAGCTAGAAGGTATATGGGTTCTGGTTCACACCGGCAGCTACATGTGAGCATCATACGGGTGATTATTTTTAAACGGGTAAAATCATGTAATCGTTCGATAACCTCACAGAGTGAGGTTTAAAAATTATAAAAAAAAATTTTTCATGTACTTTCACATCGTAGTTTGAAGATCCATTGATTTTTTAATCGTTTTTTTTTTCAACATAGATCTAGTATAAGACGAAAAATCTTTAAAAGACGAAAAAAGTAATCTTCTCTGGCTGTAATCATATGTAAATTTTTTTTTAACGTTACAGCCATACAAGATAAATGAATTTTACACTTTTAATCGACCTTAAATATCTTTTTGTATACCTGAACTCACTCCAAAAGAAAAAATAGAAAATAAATGCTACATTGCCACCAACTACAATACAACTTGTCTTGGTCTTTTTTCAAACACTCATCCTGTGACGTATTTAAAGTGGCTGGTATTAATACAGTCCGCCTTACTGAGTTGTGAGGAATAGTCTTTGGCTTGTGGAGATTAATAAATTCATTTATCATATAATCTATACTAAGTAGTGTAGGTTCTTTGAAAAAGATTTTGATGGACGAATTAACACCTTTCATGAGTCATATTTACCGCATTGCACATCAACAAAATGAAATAATAAATTTAAAAAAGTCATTGACAAAAAAGGATTTACTATTGAATATTGATTTCAGTAAAAACTACGAATGTAAATATGGCACAGAGCCTCAACACTTTTTTCATCTAATTATTTGGATTCTACAATGTTTTTTTAATAATATTTATTTATTCAACTTATATTAAATAAACATGAATATGAACATTTAATAGAAACATTTGAATCGATGAAACTTGTTAATTGGGCTCTTTTTAACTTTTTCACCGAATCGTGTTTTTTAGTATTCTAGACAGATGACATTTAAATTTAATTAATAATAATTAATATTAATTATCAATAATACTAAAAAATACAATTTAGTGAAAAAGGTATTAAAACACAATAAGCAAGTTCCATCAGTTACATTAAACTTATTTATGTATCTTTTTATGTTTAATAAATTTATGTTTGGTATATGATAGTTTTGTAAAATTTTATTGATGAGATTAATAAATATTATAGACTTTAATTAGGTGATAAAAAGTTTATCCAGGGCAATAATAATTGTCGAATAAACCTGTTGATTCTATGAAATGGGTACTCGAGTGCTGCAACTGTCTATTTACAATTTTTTCACTTTTACAATAAATTTTGTTGAAGAGCTATTGTTTCAAAGAATAATTTGTTTCAATTAGAGGCATATGATGCTGTCGTACAGACGACACACACACACACACACACATACGCACACGCACACGCACACGCACACGCACACGCACACGCACACGCAAGCACACACACAAACACACACACGCACACGCACACGCAAGCACACACACAAACACACACACGCAAGCACACACACAAACACACACACACACACTTATATATATATGACATATATATATAAAACATATATATATATGTTGAATTCTGAATTCTTAGACACGGCGGCGGCGGCGGCGGCGAAATATTTATATATTATAGAGAGATATATATGTATATGTATATATGGGAGATTCCATGTGAAGTGAACCAGATAAAAAATAGAATTTTGTTTTAATGTATGGAATCAGGTAGAATCTTCTTGAATAGAGTGTAGCTAAATTTTAAAACCTAAATTTCAATTAGTACCAGAGCTGTGACCAATCAAAAAATCGAATTTTTTGCAAAAAATGACTTTTTGGCCAATTTTATCATTTAATAACTCAAAATCTATCAATTTTTTCTTATATTCATTAAATTTGAAAAACTTTATAAATTTCAAGAAGAATCTGTTGAAATATTTAATTTATATTAGTTTAAAACATTGAATATAGTTATAATTAATAAAAACCAATATAGTCAAAAAAAGGGTTGTACGATCAAAAATATTTTATCCATCCAAAAATCTAATTCATCAATGATTAATTACCTTCAAAATGATGCAAGGTGTGAGTGCGGCAGAGCATTTCAGACAAATTTATGATGTTTTTAGGCAAATTTCTTAAAAAAAAAGAGAACAAATGCATATAATGAAAAAAAACAGAGTAACCGTATACTTGCATTTAAACAATATGGCACTATTATTCCTCAATAATACTAAAATATACTATTTATTGTTAGTCACTGATACTTTTCAATCTTTAAGCTGCTTAAAAACACAAAACATAAGCAGTTATACCTGTTATATAATTGGATAAATAGTTGAAACTTTTTATAATTCTAATAAATCCATACAACTTTGGTTGTCGGGTGTGATTGGGAAATGTCTAATAGTTATACAAAAGAATAAATGCGAGTGTAAACGGACAATTCACTTTAATTTATTCAGGAAAGAGTGTAAGTGGCGTGTGAGTACGTGGTATGTCTTGTGTAAGTGTCGGAGCGACTGTGTTCTTCGGGTTCGATGTGCGTTCGCAGGTAACCTCGGGAAAAGAGTAGAAGGGATGATGGAAAATTCGGATGTCTAGGAACTAAGAATAATAATCTATGTTGCGGGTTTGAACTTGTCGACGAACGTGTCCCTACACGACACGAGTAATAAAATGTACTATTGGCGATCACCTCGGGGAAACCCAAAGACGTGCGCCAAAGTGTCATAAATGCAACTTTTATTGAAGAACGACTAGCGAAGGAAAGAAAAGGTCTAATTACTTGCGAATGATCTACACCCGGGGGCCATGTGTGTAAGTGTATTGTTTTGTGTTTTTATGTATACAAGAGCTCTTTACATATGTACAATTATTTGAATATTATTATCTTGTAGTTCATAATACGGTAATAATTAAATGGTTAATAATTTTTAAAACAAAATTTATTTTAGCTTGAGCGTATGTAGCGAGATGCTACAGTACCTCCTTGCTAGTGATAAAGTCGCGATAATAATTAGTTAAATCCAGCTTGGTAGCGTTCGGGGAATCGAACGTGCCATCCTGATTTGCGGGCATTTTTCGGCTGGCTGTTTTGCTGATGAGATAAAGTGTCTGGACTGCTGTCTGGTATCCTCTCTTGTTCCAGATTCTGTGTCGTTGACTGATCTTCTGTTAGTATGAATGCTGGTATTAATCGATCAATGGATACAGTAATCTGCTTCCCGTTAATCGATAATGTAAACGTTTTATCGGACCTTTTGATAATCTTGTACGGTCCTTCGTATGGCATTTGTAGTGAGTTTTTGACTGCATCATGGCAAACAAAGGCGTAACTGCTCGTTCTCAGATCCTTAAATACCAGTCGCCATGCCAGTTGGCTTTTGTGGGACGCAGTGTTTGCATTCTGCGACGTAGTTCTTTGATATACTCAGCTGCGTCATCAATTTGCCGTGGCTGGACTGTCAAAAATTCTCCGAGTAGACGGAGAGATTCGCCGTATACTAGTTCTGCCGAAGTCGCTGATAAATCTTCTTTCCAAGCTGTTCTGATGCCAAGGAGCACAGTATGAAGAACTCGAGTCCATTGCCCGTTAGTTTGAGGATGGTAAGCGGTTGTGCGGGTTCGTGTCACGCCTGTCAATCGATTTAGCGACTGAAAAAGGTTAGACTCAAATTGGCGACCCTGGTCGGTCGTGAGCCGCAGTGGGGTCCCAAATCGACAGATCCAGCCCTCGTAAAATGCGCGAGCTACTGTCTCAACTTTCTGGTCCGGTAATGGAAAGGCTTCGGGCCAGCGTGTGAATCGGTCCACGCACGTTAAGCAGTAACGTTGTCCCTCCGATGGTGGCAGCACTATTATGTCAATGTGTACGTGCTGAAAGCGAGACAATGGTGGTGTGAATTCACCTGTAGGTGAACTAACGTGCCTTGTGATTTTTGAACGTTGACACTGGATACACGCTCACGCCCAATCGCGACAATCAGCTTTGACTGATGGCCAAACAAAACGCTGTGTCACTTGTTTAACTGTAGCTTTGATACCAGGATGAGCCAATTGATGCACAGAATCGAATGCAGCTTTACGAAACGCAGCTGTCACATAAGGTCTGGCTGTGGCTGTGATAATATCGCAAAAAATAGCGGTGTCCGTTTCGGGAATCTGGATTCGCTTGAGCGTAAGCGTTGACTCTGGGCAGAGATACGTTTTGAGCTCCTCGTTCTGCTGTTGGGATGCTGCCAATGCCTTGTAGTCCACTGATGCCGTAATGACGTCGATGCGTGAAAGAGCATCTGCCACAACGTTCTCCTGTCCTGCCACGTGTCTGATATCAGTGGAATATTGCCCAATAAAATCGAGGTGTCGAGCTTGCCTCAGTGAAGCCTTCTCTAATTTTTGTTTAAAAGCAAAAATTAGTGGTTTATGGTCCGTACAAATTGTAAACTCTCGCGCTTCCAACATGTGTTTGAAATACTTAATCGCGAGGTAAATCGCGAGTAACTCGCGGTCGAAAGCACTGTAGCGCACTTGAGTTGGACTTAATTTCTTGGAGAAAAAACCAAGCGGTTCCCAGGTGCCGTTTACTCTCTGCTGCAGTACGGCTCCCACGGCTGTATCCGAGGCGTCACATACGTGGGCTAGAAATGCTCCAGACTGTGGATGCGCGAGTAAAATCGCCTGTGATAAGTCTTCTCGTAACTGATCGAATGCTTGCATCGCTTCTGGGGTCCACGTGAGTGGCGCTTTGCCCTTCAGCTTCCCGTGAAGCAAATCGTTGAGGGGGGCGCCTGCCGTTCTGCCGTTTTTGGTAAACTATTCCGATAAAAATTGATCATACCTAAAAACTGCCGTAATTGCTTTGTTGTTGTAGGCTGTTTATACTCCCTAATTGTCTTGACTCTATGAGTGAGTGACTGCACGCCCTTGCTGTTGATTAAATAACCGAGAAAAGGAACTTCGGAATGCCCGAAGAGGCACTTTCCTGGGTTTAACACGATGCCGTACTCTTGGAGTCGTAGAAATAACTGTTGAAGATGGTTGAAATGTTCTTCTTCGTTCGTTGAAGCCACGAGGATATCATCAATATATCCATAGCAGAAATCGAGTCCGCGAAGCATTTCATCACAAAAACGTTGAAATGTTTGTGCAGCGTTCCTGAGCCCGAAACTGATAAATGGGAACTCGAATAGTCCAAATGGTGTAGTAATTGCTGTCTTATGTATATCGTGCTCGGCCACCAGGATCTGGTTGTATGCGCGCACGAGATCAATTTTTGAAAAAACTGATTTACCGTAAAGCGTCTGTGCGAAATCCTGAATATGCTTCACAGGATAACGATCCGGGATAGTGCGCGCGTTCAGCGTACGATAATCGCCACAGGGTCGCCACTCGTCGTCTTGTTTCGGCACCATATGCAGAGGCGCCGCCCAGCTACTCGATGAGGGGCTCGCGGTACCGAGCTGTAACATTGCCTCAAATTGTCTTTTCCTACTATCGTGCGCAAAGTTCGAGTTTGCGCACTCATTTGCGTGCGCAAAGTTCCACTTTCCCACACGCTATTATTTCTATAATTAAGCGTGCGGGAAAGTAGTTGAGCGTGCGGGAAAGTAGTTAAGCGTGCGGAAAAGTGGTTGAACACGTAGGAAAGTATAAGAAGTTGGGCGCAATACAATATGTATGAATATGGGCACGTAACTCGAACGCCGATTTGTTTACGTCTTGTTACTTAGCAACATCTCATATTTATGTTAAAAGTTTCAATCTTAATTTTGACGTCTCACTTGCGGCTCTATATATACGTATTTATATGTTCTGAATAAGGATGACATCAGTAAGTGGGGTCGACAGTGATAGTGACGATGTGTTCGATGATGTGCCACCGGAAATGCTTGAAGCAGCAAAAGAAATAGCTTTGAATTCATTGCCAAATATTTCTAAACAAAAATATACAAAAGTTTACAATGAGTTTAAAAAGTGGCGTAGTACAAGAAATACGAAATCATTTGCAGAGTCCGTTTTATTAGTGTATTTTGACGAAATATCAACAAAATTTGCTTCTTCGACACTGTGGTCTAGATTTTCGATGCTAAAAGCGACAATTAAAGCTTACAATAATATTGATATTGGGACTTATCCACAATTGCTTGGATTTCTCAAAAAAAATAATGCAGGATATAAGTCGAAAAAATCCAGCGTATTTACAACGGATGACGTGTCCAAATTTCTAAAAGAAGCACCAGATGAGGAATATCTTGTTATGAAGGTATGTATACGTATAATTAATTAAAATTAATTTACTTTCTACTATTCAGTGCAATGAAAGTTAAATATAATTTAAAATATATACATACACACACACACACATATATATATATATATATATATATATATATATAATTTATTTTTAATTTACAGGCTTTGTTAGTTATTGGACTCTCCGGTGCTTGTAGAAGGGAAGAATTAACAAATTTATGTATGGAAAATGTGCAAGATCAAAAATCGTTTATGTTAATAACATTGCCAAAAACGAAAACTAAAATTGTAAGAACGTTTACAGTAGTTGGTGAATTTTATACCATAGTTAAGAGATACATGGACATACGGCCAGAAACATCGAAAACAAATAGATTTTTTTTAACATTCAGAGCAGGAAGATGTGTTTTACAGCCCCTAGGTATCAATAAAGTTGGTAGTGTACCTCAAAAGATTGCCAAATTTCTTAACCTAAACGATCCACATCTTTATACAGGCCATGCATTTAGAAGATCATCTGCCACGATACTTGTTGACGCAGGAGGAGATATAACTATGTTAAAAAGACACGGGGGGTGGAAATCAAACACAGTTGCCGAAGGTTATATAGAAGAATCTCTGGTAAACAAAAAAGCTATTGGACACCGCATTGAATGCGCAATACCGTCAACATCAAAAAGTTACAACGATGTGAGACTTTTTAATAATATAACAAATATATCTGCAATACGAAGTGAAGAAGAATACAGTTTTGATAATACACTTTATCCCAACCCGCCAAATAGTAAAACATCAAGCGAAGACATTCCTGCAGCAGTTATTATTCCTGAAACTCCCGAACTGCCCGAGACTCCCAAGATTCCGCAAAACACACGAATAAATAATAGAAAATCTATTGAAAAAGAAAATATATATATAAATCCAGATACTGATTTAAATTCTGTAAAACATATTGAATTTACTAATTGCAATGTAACGATTAATATAAATAATTTTAACATTAATAAATAATGTAAATAAATGTTAAATTAACTGTTTTTCATGTTTTTTAAGCGGGGGGGCTCCGCCCCCCCGAACCCCCCCGTCCCCCCCCATTTTCCTCCGCCCACGCGGTTCTGCTCAAATGTGTCGAACTTTGCGCACTCAGTAGGAAAAATAGTATACGATACTCGTGCGCTCGTAGGTTATCTCGCACTCGCTTCGCTCGTGCGGGAACAACCTACTTTGCGCACTCGTATCGTAATGTACTATTTTGCGGCTACGTAGCGGTCGGGAGCTAACCTGCGTGGTTTCGCTGCCTTTGGTGGTCCAGGTGTCGTCTCGATATAATGCTTCGTATTGTGCTTCATGACTGGCGCCCGCCCGTCTGGGCGCGTGATGTCCGGCTAATCGGCCAGTAAGCGGTGAAACGGCGTTGATCCAGTAATTACTTTGACACTAGGTATATCACACGCGCTTACTTGTCCTTGTGAAGCCAAATTTGTCAGCTGATCGATAAGTCGGTCGTTACGAATATCCACTAACAATCCATAGTGGGATAAAAAATCGGCACCAATAATGGATTTGCTCACGTCAGCTATTGTGAATTTCCACGGAAAAGTACGACGAAGTCCGAAATTTAACGAGAGCGATGTCGTGCTATAGGTAGCGATCACTGAATCATTTGCTGCGGCTAATTCGTAGGTTGATCGTTTGAGCGGGCCGCGCACGGATGTACGCGGGTACACACAAAGATCGGCGCCGGTATCGATTAAAAATTGAGATTTCGCCTCCCTGTCGGTGACGAAAAGGCGGCACGTTTGGTAACTCGGCTCGCTCGCCGCCATTAGCGAGGGCCGCTGGCGTTTCCCTGAAACGCACATGGTTGCTGGCACCGTTTCGCAGACGATCCGAATCGCCAGTGGTACCAGCACTCCGCGCCTTCGCGTGGTGTCCGATTCCGCGAGTGAGATCGGTTACGCGATTGTGTGCGCGATTGCGGGTTGTTTGCGGACCTTCGATGAAACCCGTCACTTACTGCACTCACCTCCTGTTGAATTGCCGTCACGAGTTTCTGGCGTAAATTGAGCGCGAGTTGCGCCATTTTGATATTCAGTAGTGCCTCGAGGTTGGGTGAGCTTACCTCGGCTACCGAAAGAGATGCAGACGAGCTCCGCATGGTGTCCATGACGGCGTCGGCGAGTTCCGCCAGGTTTTCGAGCGCGACATTCTTTTGCGTCGCGAGGATGGCTCGGACCGAACTTGGTAAACGTCCGAGCCAAAGTGTTCTTATAATCGGGTCGGAGATCGCGGATCCGCCTAGATTTTTGAGGTGGCGTAAAAATTGAGACGGCTTTCGATCACCCATCTCTTCTCTCTCTAGAAGCCGTTTCGTTTT